>PUFA01000539.1:0-229034 GCA_003508835.1 Eonycteris spelaea
CTTCTATAACAACTTTGGTATCTGTGACAATAGAAGTAAAGATTTTAAATAAAAAATTATTAAATACATATGAATATTTCAAAGTAAATATATTAATACATATTCTATTATCAACTCATTAGTAACTAATTTATACATTGGTCATATATACAAAGTTGATAAACAAAGTGAACTAAAAAAGATTTTGGGGCTCATTAGATTAAAGTCAATGTCTGTTATAATCATTCAGCACAAAGCTGGACATACATGATGAGGTCCTAAATAGTTACTGATTAGATATATGGTGTGTTCATGCCATTCTAACTCAATGTTCTATATCTGTATTTGTGAACTCCATGAATCTATTCTTATATTTACATCTAAATGAAAAATTACTGGAAGTATTTTCAAGATTATCTCAATCTCTTTATACAGTCACACAGATATGGTGTTCATATTTGCATGTGTGTTTTGAACCATGTTGAGTGTGATTGCTCCTAGATTGGCATGTTCTAGTGTAAAAAAGACAATTGTCCCTTGTCCACCCTACTAGTCATATCTGCTATTTTATCAGCTTCAAAGACTAAAATTTCCTTTTAAAGTGATGACTTGCAAATGAAAAAATAGAATAAAACTTCAGCACCTTCAATTATTGAAGTTAGTGAGATTTTTAATGGTATGTCATGAAAACAAACTGCATTATAATAAAGTGTCACTTTACTTCTCACAAGTTAATAAAAAATAACATGGACAGACAATATTTAAATGATGACTTCCACTAACTAAAAGCAAATTTACTTTATGAGTCATCCTATGAACTAAAATATGTCAATTGTTTCAGTAAGGAAGAATGGTCAAGACCTGAGATGGTCCTCATATATCAGGGTATAAAGGCATGCACAAAGAGAACTTGAATCTCAGCATAGGGAAAAGAAGTCATAGATCTAGTCTCAGTGAGAAGTAATTATGTTTAAGGGAAAAAGCATAATCTGAAATAATTGAAATTTCTCAACTTTAATTTTATTTTTTATAGTTTTATTTGCATTTATTTATAAATTGTTAGTTTTACAGTTATAAAAATGTACCTTTCAGTATAGACTTTTAAAAATCTGTACCATTTCTTTTGTCTTCTTGCTTCAGTTCTACTTTTTTCCTGGCTTTATTAAATACAATAGACAATTAGTTGCTTGTATTTACATTGTACAATTCAATGAGTTTTTTTTCAATTATAGTTGACGTACAATAATATACCAGTTTCATTTGTATAGCATAGTGATCAGAGATCCACGTGACTCACCAAGTGATCACCCCACTAAATCTAGTATCCCTTTTCTCCCTTACATGTTTATTACATTATTAACCATCCTCCCCATGCTACACTCTACATCTCCATGTGTATTCTGCAACTATCAACTTGTACCTCTTAATCCTTTGACTTTTTTTACTGTCTCCCTCAACCCCTCTTCTGTATAGTAGCCCTCAAAATATTCTCTGTATCTATGAGTTTATTTCCACTTTTGTTATCATTGTTGTTTATTTTATTCTTTAGATTCCACGTGTATGTGAAATCAAAGCATAGATATTTTTATACACAGTTTTATGTGTATAATAAAAACTGTGTATTCTTAAAATAAAATTATAAGAATAATTTGTTACCATTGGGTGTCTTTGATTTTTTTTGCTTCCAAAAGAGACATAGTTTAAATACATATTCAACATTCACTCCCATTCTGTTTTAATTTGGGGAAATAATTAAACTAAAATTTTAATTGGGTACTCCTTTAGCTGTAGCAGCTCAAAAACATTAATTTCTTTATCTGTAAAATATGGGTGATCATAAAAAATAACTCAAAGTATATCTATAATAGAGATAATGTAGAGTGAACAGCCCAGAAACAGATAATATTGATTTTGGATCAATACACCACTTTTCCCTACTCCTTATCAAATGATTTGTTCATACATATGCATGCACATACACATATATACATATATATGTGCATATACACATAATACACATATATGTACATATATGTGTGGAGATACATAAGGAGAGTGAGATAAGCCGCCAACTGCTACTACTTCTTGTCTGCTTCCTTATGAATATATCATTGAGCCTACCAAATGTATTAATTTTTAAAGAAGGGATTATATGGAACACCCAAATCAGCCTTAACTGCAAAACAATACAAATATGAGGAGTTTATAGAACAAGCTTTTATATTAGTTCCTATAAAAATATCTGGCATAAAGTGCTCAATAGAAATATATTGAATGAATGAATGAATGAAAGTGAATTACTAACACAGAGTAAGAATTTATTGTCTAATATCAGTTGTATAGCTATTAGTTTTATAATAAATTTAAGTGATGAAAGGAATTAAGAGTAAAAAGAGAGTTTTCACAGATTATAATACTAATATTTATATTTGCTGACTCTGCATTTATTACTGACTCTGCATTTATTACGAACAATATTGTTATGGTTAATTTTATGGGTCAACTAGGCTGGTCGATGGGTGCCCAGATATATGATCAAACACTATTCTGGGTGTGTCTATAAGGATATGTTGGATGAGATTAATATTTGAATTGTACAAGGATGCCCACTCTCTCCAATTTTATTCAACAAAGTACTGGGAATCCTAGCAAGAGCAATTAGTCAAGAAAAATAAATACATGGAATCCAAATTGGAAAGGAAGATGTAAAACTCTATTTGTACATGACATAATATTATATGTAGAAAACCCTAAAGACTCCACTCCAAAACTATTAGAATAAACAAATTCAGTAAACTTGTAGGATACAAAATAATCAACAATCAGTTGTATTTCTATGTACTACAACAAACTATCAGAAAATTTTTAAAAATTCCATTTACAATCAGAAGTAAAATAATGACATACATAGGAATAAATTTAACCAGGGATGTGAAAGATCTGTACATTAAAATTATAAAACATTGATGAAAGAAATTGAAAATGACAAGCAAATGTATAGATATCATATGCTCATGTATTGAAATAATTAATATTGATAAAATGTCCATATTATCCCTAACCACATACAACTTCACTGCAATCCCTATCAAATTTCCAATGACATCTTTCACAGAAATAGGAAAAACAATCCTAAAATTTATATGGAACCACAAAATAACCCAACTAGCCAAAGCAATCTTGAGAAAGAAAAACAAAGCTGGAGGTACCACAATTCCTGATTTCAAACTGTATTATGAACCTGGCATAAAAACAGAAACATTGATCAATGGAATAGAACAGAGAGATCAGAAACAACCCAATGCATATATGGTCAATTAATTTATGACAAAGAGGTAAGAATATGAAATGGGAAAGGAAAGTCTCTTCAATAAATGGTGCTGGAAAAACTGACAATCACATGGAAAAGAATGAAATCGGACCTCTATCTTACATCATATACGAACATCAACTCAAATTGTATTAAAAACTTGAACATAAGACCTGAAATCATAAAATTCCTAGAAGATAACAGACAGTAAACTCTTTGACAATGATCTTGGTCATGATTTTTGGATTTGACACCAAAAGCGAAGACAACAAAATTAAAAAAAAAAAAAGTGGGACTATATCAAACTATAAAGTTTCCACACAACAAAAGAAACCATCAACAAAATGAAAAGGTGACCTACAGAATGGGAGAAAATATTTGTAAATCATATATCAGATAAGGGGTTAATATCCAAAATGAAGAACTCATACAACTAAACAGCAAACAAAAACAATCCAGTTAAAAAGTGGTTAGAGGAACTGAATAGATATTGCTCCAAAGAAGACATCCAAATGGCCAACAGGTACATTGAAAAGATGTTCAACATAACTATTCATCAAGGAAATGCAAATCAAAACTACAATGAGACATCACCTCACATTGTTAGAATGGCTATCATCAAAAAGACAAGAAATAACAAATGATGGTGAGGATGTGGAGAAAAGGGAACTCTTGTGCACTGTGGATGGGAATGTAATTGGTGCAGCCACTATGGAAAACAGTATGGAGGTTCCTCAAAAAGAATAAATACAATTACCATATATTCATTATAAATACTACTATGAACTACCAAATATACTATGAACTATTATTCATATAAATAGAACTACCAGAAGTGGATTCCAGCATTCCACTTCTGGGTGTATATCCAACAGAAATGAAATAACTATCTTAAAAAGATACCTGCACTGTCATGTGCACTGCAGCATTATTTACAATAGCCAAGGCATGAAAACAAGTGTCTATCAATGGATGAATGGATAAAGAATACATTGTAAATATATTATAATGAAATATTATTCAGCCATACAAAAGAAGAAAATCCTGCTAATTGTGGCAACATGGATGGACCTTGAGGACATTATGCTAAGTGAACTGTCACACAAAGAGAGACAAATACTGTATGATTTCCCTTAAATGTGGAATCTTAAAAAAACTGAAGTCATAGTTACAGAGAACAGATTGGTGGTTGCTAGAAGTGGGGTGAGGAGTGGGGGAAATGGGTGAAGGGGGTCAAAAGGTAGAAATGTCCAGTTATAAGATAAATAAGTTCTGGGAATGTAATGTATATCATGGTGACTATGTTAACAATAATATATATTTGGAAGTTACTAAGAGAACAGATTTTAAAAGTTCTCATCACAAGAGTACAAATTTTGTAACTGTGTTGAGATAATTAATGTTAACTAAACTGATTGTGGAGATTATTTCATTATACATATATCAGATTGTTATGTTGTAAACCTTGGACTAATACAATGTTAAATACCAATTATATCTCAAAACTGGAAAAAAATCTTGCTTTAAAAAAATTGAGTTGGTTAAGGGAGATTGCCCTCCCTACTGTGGGTGAGCCTCATTTAATCACTTGAAGACCTGAACAGAACAAAAAGGCTGACCTCCCTTGAGTAAAAGGAAATTCCTCTTGCCTGACTGCCTTCCATCTGGAACATTGGCTTTTTGTTTTGTTTTGTTTTGCTTTGCTTTCATACTTAAACTGGAATATAAGCTCTTCCTGGTTCTCAAGCCTGTTGGCCTTTGAACTGGACCTACATCATTATCAACTCTCCTGGGGCTCCGTTTGCAGATCTTTGAGACTTGTCAGCCTCAATAATTATATGATCTAATTTCTTATAATAAATCTCTTCATATCTATACCTATAGCTATAGCTACGTATCTCCTATTAGTTCTGTTTCTCTGGAGAACCATGACTGACCACAAATATTTAATTTTATGGTCCTATACTCATATTTTTAAAGACATGATCTGCTCTGAAGTTTTCTCATTCTGTGTTTGTATTTAGTTTTATATTCCTCATTCTTGAAAAACTGGAAAGAATGCTATTGTTTATATATATGTATATTTCCCAGCTCATGCTTGTTTGTTGGTTTTCACTCAGAAAAGTTGGATTTAAGTCTTAGGTTTATCCTAGTTATAATATACATTATACCATTACATATTTTCCTAGGAGGTGATGATGAGGGATGAAATATCTAAGAAACACTATCCTCACCTTTAGTTCTTGTATAAGCATTTGACATTATTATTTTAAATATTTGTAGAGTAAAATTGTAGGAATAAATTAATTATTAAATAATCTTAGTAATATAACCAAAAAAAAATCCTACAAAATCAAGACCTCTTTTTTTAAATAAATTTTTTTTACAGTGAAATCTACAATGGAATTTCCCAAGGACAGTTTGAAAGTCTAGAATTATATTGAGACTAAACACTGGTGTTAAAAAGTGGATAGAGAAACTGAATAGATATTGTTGAGTAGAATATCTGAATAGATATGGTTGAGTGTTGTTTGGTGACAAATCTCCCATTACAGACCATGAAAGTGTTCTACGATCTTTTTGATAGTGTAGGAGGAGATGCGTTAGAAAAAAAAATTAAAATGTTTGATGCTTAAAATTTTATGTAATTTTACTTTTTAATTAGCAAATTTAATGAATATAATTGGTTAGATATGTGACTAATTATAATTGAATAACATCATTCTATGATTTTTTCATATGAATAAACCTACAAACAGAAAAAAAAATGTCCTTGAAAGATCACATGTACTGATCTTTGGTACAGACTCTATAGACATTGTGGCTGAGGCCCCTCCTCTCAGATTAGGAGATAGAATCTTGAACAAGATTTAAAATATCTTAGCCCCCCCACCACCACCACCATCACCACCTTGATTTATTTTACTTCTCTTTGACATATTGACTGAAATTCTACCAATAAGATTATTTAGTTAATGAATATATTACTTTGAGACCATAGATCCTTCTAGAAGGATTGTGGCCTATCAGTGATTAACACATGAGTGTGAATTTGTTCCAAATGACTTTCACCAAAGCCTAGCTTAGGTGATGACTTAAACTAAAAGAGTGGAATTTGATAAGAAGGAAAGGGAAAAAATGGAAAGAATTCTGAGCAATTGGAGATGAAGAGTAGACTAAAGAGAGTATTACAGCAGTGCGTTTAGGGTAGTAGGAATACCCTAGTGGACCTTGTCTCCAAGATTTGAAGAATATGTAGGATAGGCAAAAAGGGAGTATGTCAAAACCAAACTACTTAGAATTGGTTCAAATTCCATGCTAGAAAGCAGACCCTCCTATGTAAATGGGCCTCAGATTTTTTTTAATAAGATATCCAGTACATTGTCTATCTTATGTCTGGCTATAAGAATTACTTCATTAATAAAATATGCTTTAATAAAAAAAAAGAAATTGATCATGTCATCCTTACCCATCTCCAATGTATGATGCTATCATTAAAACAAACTTAATAGACATTGTTATTATTCTATTTCTTTAAAGAATCAACAATTAATGCCTCTAAACTCTTTAGATAAGTTTATATTGTGACTTGATCCTTTACTTTCTTCATAAACACTGATTATAAAATAATATAAAGTTCCAAAGAGGAATTGACTCAAAAACAAGGTACATTAATCAAAGCCATGGGAATAAAATTTTAAGGAAAAGTAGGCATTTTATCTAAACTTTGAAAACACCTGAGAGCACCTATAATATTCTGTCACTCCTTTTTTATTTTTATTTTTTTGGAAAGTATATGTATATATGTCTGACTTTTATTTGAAAGCTTCCATTAGTTTTTTTTTTTTCATAAAATAGACTCAGGGGTTGAATTTTATTTTTCTACTAGGAATGATACAGTTTCAAGGTTCTCTGGCCCCTTGCAAAGACCTTTAAGCTGGCCAAAGCAAAAATTTCTCTGCTGCGGCTGGTCCCTGAGAGCTCCCCTTCCATTTGGTCTTGAAGATTCTTGTTTCCAAATTCCGGGATGTAGTCTCTAGGTTAGACTTGTGCGTGTCCTCTCTCCTTAACGCACTTCCACCGTTTCCCTCTTTCCCATCTGGCAGTAGCACTCTCTTCTTCTGGTGGGTCTTGAACGACAGATAGATGGCTTGGTTCACTGCTCTTCCTCCTGGCAGAGCTGTTTATAAATGATCCTGGACAAGCAGGTGAAGTTCATCAAAGAGTTGGGAGACTATGTCACCAGCCTACGCAAGATGGGGTCCCCGGAAGCTGGCCTGGCAGACTACCTCTTTGACGAGCTCACCCTGGGCGACAGTGGCAAGAACTGAGCCTGGACTGCCTTTTCCGTAGCCAGGACTTCCGGTGGTGGCCAAGCCGAGCATTCATCCTGCGGTATTGCCTTGCAAATGTTCACAAGTTTTTTCTTCCAATAAAGTTACTGGTTCCTAAATAAATAAAGGTCTCTGCTTGATTGGTGTGTGCAGAACCCTCACCTTTTAGTCTTTAAAACAGATATCAAGGAGTCTCTCTAGCCACCATGCCCCATCCCCATGCAGCTCGGGATCTCTGGACGGAGGGAGAAGGAATTGCGTGGGACCATGGAAAACACAAAATTAACCTTCCCCTTATAAACAATGTGGTGTACGGGGTGGGGGGGGGAGGTGAGGTGGGTTGTCACCATGCTGGACATGCGTGTTGCCCTTAGGAAACATCGAAATACAGTTTTTGGCCTCAATTTTTTACCGCCCTTTCTTCCATTAAGGTAACATGATACCCCAATCCCAAATTACCTCAATAGAAGGACTGAAAAATTTCAGGCCAAGGCTGAAGGTCAAGTTTCTGATACTGAATATTAAGTAGAATAAATTCCCCTAAATATTGTCAGTGACTCACTACTTTGAATAATGTAGAGGGTGGGGGAGAGTTGAAGCTGGGAGACCAGTTAAGAGATCTTGTAGTTGTTCCAGGTGAGAGACAATGGTAGCTTGAACTACGGTGGTGACTGAGGAAATGAAGAGACATAGACAAATTCCAGATGCATTGGACGAACTGACGAGATTTGCTTATGGACCAGAGGTGAAGAATGAGAAATTTGGAAAAATAATATGGGTTCTGGTGTTTGGACTGAAACACCTTGGTTGATGGTAGTGCTATTTATTTATTTGGGATTTTGGGCCAGGGGCATATCTGAGGTAGAAGGGTGGGAATGGCATGACAGGTAAAATCTGAGGTGCCTATTAGATGGCCAAGTGGAACTATGATGCAGAGAGCTATAAAAAAATGAATTTGAAGCTCAAATGGGATGTCAGGTTTAGAAATATACATAGGAAGGTATTGTGACTGGTAGGCTTACCAGAGAGAGATTATAGAGAGAGCATGGCACAGCCATCCCAGTTAGAGGATGGGTTGAGGTGTTGGAACACCCAGAGAGCTGCTGTCCCCACCTGGACAGTGACCTCATTCCAGACTGTGGCCACTTTATGTACGCTTTCAGTGTATCCCCAAATCAGCCTGTTCCTGACTTTGTTGTGGCCTCTGGGTTCTTCTTTCAGGATAATGGTTTAGCCCTTTTTCTTATCTTCATGGCTAAGTATAGAAAGAAATTATTTCCCAGTAAAAAAGCAGATTTCCAAAGGAAATGATAGACATGGATTTGTATGTTTTTCTTTTTTATGTTCCCCTTTTAAAACTCTGCCTCTTTCTCAGTTCATTCTCTAACTAGACAAAATCTTCACCCATATAATCTCTAGTGCTATGTATGTCTGAGAAAAATACTCAATAACATTGTGTTTCTTCTCTCATGTGTGGATTACAAAGATAAAAGTTAAAAACTATAGACTTTAGATCTTGTATTCAAAGACACATGGGTAGATTTTAAAAGCCAGCAGATGGCTTTGAAGCACTTAGTGAAATTTAAACTATTTTAGGTAAGCAGTAATTACATTCCACATTTCTCCATACTGTGCTTCAACACTTTCTTAGAATGAGGATTATGGTTCTGAGGTCAGTTTCCAGAAAATGCTGTTGATCCTCTACTCATCTTAATTAAATTTAGTCTTTTCACTGTATTGCTTGCTCTGCCTTCTTTGAGGACATCCCCTCTTTCTGATTTGTCTCAGACCTTCCAGGGGTAGGTCGTGTGTGTGTGTGTGTGTGTGTGTGTGTGTGTGTGTGTGTCTGTGTGTGTGTGTGTGCACGTGCCCGCGTGCTCGCCGGTACACACACTAGTATTCTGTTACTCGTGGCTGATCTAACATATATAAGAGAACTACAAGGAGAAGGCAGCTTTTAATCCCACTCAGAGTTAAATCCATCTTTTCCCCCCTCCTTTGTTCAGTACCCAATAAGTACATGTGAGGTACCGTATCAAGTGTTTTCCAGATCTTGTGATGTTGTCACATCAATCTTGTGAAGTATGGATCTTCCCTATTTTACATATGAGAAAATGGGTTCAGAGTAGTGTAATTTCCTGAGGCAGGATAGCTGGTAAGTGATAGCGCTAGAATCATCTGACTTCAGAAGGGGATAAACTCTGCGTATTTTCTGTTCTGCTGTCATCTCAATTTCTTGCACCATGTAATCCACATTACATAGGTGATTTTGTTTAGGTGACAGTCCTATGGGATAAGTCTCTTTATCTCTGTTTTATTTTTAAAATGGCAATTAAGTTTGTGGGCAGTGTTTGCATGACACTTCCAGGTGTTCGGACCCAGAGTCCATGCTCTCTCTTGCACCCAGCCCTGGATGACCTATTTCATGCTTGGTGTTCACTAAACATACAGATCCCTAATCCTCATCTGTATCTCAAACTGGCTGCTCTCTCTATTTTTAGGTCACAGACTTCTTGAAGAGTCGCCTGCACTTTTTGACTTCCTTGAAAGAATCAATTTCTTTGTATTAAGTCTCAGAAGCTGTACTGCATCCACGAGATTCAGGAATCAAAATGTATAAAAAGATTTACAGTGAATCATTCATTCTGTCATTGGTCCCAGGCTCTTGAATTGCCTCCACCCAATGGGTGTTCCTACGAAGAAATAGGCCCTTGGAGTTCCCTACTCTGCGAGTGACTCTGACATCCCGCAATTCAATGATTTTAATATATTTACAGAGTTGTGCAACCATCATCACAACCTAATATAGAATATTTTTATCACCCTTCCCCCAAAATAATACCTCGTGCTCAATTATAGTCATTGCAAAACCATCCCCAGCTCCTGGCAAACATAGATCTACCTTTTGTTTGTACCTTTGCCATTTCTAGACATTTAATATAAACAGAAGCATACAATAAGTATTCTTTGGTGTCTCATTTTTTTCACTAGACATGATGTTTTTTGAACTTCATCCATGTTGCAACATATATTTGTACTTCGTTGTTTTTTTTTTTTTTATTGCTGGATAATATTCTACTGTACCGATATATCGCTTTTGTTATCTATTCACCAGCTGACAGACATTTGAGTTGTTTCTACTTTTAGGCTGTTGTGAACATTGCTGGTATGAACATTCACAGACAAATTTAAAAGACTTTTTATTTATCCTGGAGAGATATTTTTAGGAGTGATCATGCTGTGGCATGTAGTAAGCATACATTTAACTCTATAAAGTAACTGCTAATATGTTTTCCAAAGTGTCTGCATCATTTTACATTTCTGTCAGCAATGTGTGAGAGTCCAATTTCTCTACATCTTTGGCAAAACATAAAACTGCCTTTTTATTTTTAACGATAGCCATCCTAGTGAACGGGAAGTGGTATCTCGTTGTGATTTTGATTTGAATTTCCCTAATCACTAATGGAGTTGAGGATATTTTCATGTGTTTGTTTATAGACAGTAACTAGAAATCATATGAAGAAATTAATAACAGTGGTAAAAGTAACTACATAAGTAAATATAAAAGATAGTATTATTGCATGTTTAGTTTATAACTCCTCTTATACTATAATATTTAAAAATGCATAAAGTAATTATAAGAGCATATTAACAGGCACACAATATATATAATATGTAATTACCGACAATAACAACACGAAGGGGAGAATATGGAGCTGTATAGTTGCAGATTTTGTATACTATTAGAGCTAAGTAGCTATCAATTCAAAAGAGATTATTCGAAGTTGAGGGTATTAACTGTAATCTGCAGGATAATCATTATGAAAAATAAATAAAAATATACACAGGAAAATAAATAAGAGTTTATCAGAATTATTCACTACAAAAAAATAAACCAAACATAAAGTAAGTTAGTAACAGAGAAATCGAGGAACAAAAAACATATCTAAATATATTTTATATGTAAAATACAAAAAAACAAATAACATAAAACTTAAAGGCAGAATTGAGGAAGAGAAAACAAATTGAAAATAGCAGAACTAAATCTTCCTTTATCAATAATGACTTTAAATGTATGGGATGGAGATAAAGCAAACTTGGAGGGAAATTTACAGCTGTTAAGTGGCTAAATTAAAAAAAAGGAAAAAGAAAGATCTCAAATCTTACTTTACACCTTAACAGCCTAGGAGAAGAAAATTACCTGCACACAGGGGAGGGAACATAGCTAGCACACGGAAGGAAATAATAAATGTTAGTGGTTAAATAAATAAAATAGAGAATAGAGAATAGGAAAACAAAGAGAAAAATCAATGAACCCGCAAGTTCTTTCTTTAAAAGATCGAAAAAGTAACAGCCGTTAGTCTTGACTAAGAAAAAAGGAAGAAGAAGGAAGAAGAAGAAGAAGAAGAAGAAGAAGAAGAAGAAGAAGAAGAAGAAGAAGAGGAAGAGGAAGAGGAAGAGGAAGAGGAAGAGGAAGAGGAAGAGGAAGAGGAAGAGGAAGAGGAAGAGGAAAGAGAAGAAGAAGAAGAAGAAGAAGAAGAAGAAGAAGAAAGAAGAGAAGAAGAAGAAGAAGAAGAAGAAGAGAAGAAGAAGAAGAAGAAGAAGAAGAAGAAGAAGAAGAAGAAGAAGAAGGAGAAGAAGAAGAAAGAAGAAGAAGAAGAAGAAGAAGAAGAAGAAGAAGAAGAAGAAGAAGAAGAAGAAGAAGAAGAAGAAGAAGAAGAAGAAGAGGAGGAGGAGGAGGAGAGGAGGAGGAGGAGGAGGAGGAGGAGGAGGAGGGAGGAGGAGGAGGAGGAGGAGGAGGAGGAGGAAGAAATAACTAAAATCTGGAAAGAAAGAATATGGAGACATTACTACTGACTTTACAGAAATAAAAAGTGTTTTAAAAGTATGCAGTGAACAATTATGTCAACAAATTTGATAACCTAGATAAAACAAATTCCTAGAAACACTCAAACTACCAAAATAATTAAGAAGAAATAGAACCTGAATCGACCTATAAGTAAAGATTGAATCAATAATAAATAACCTCTCACAAAGAAAAGTCCAGGACCAGATGAATTCTACCAAAAATTTAAAGAATTAACATCAAACATTGCTAAACTCTTCCAAAAAAAAAAAAAAAAAGAAGACGGAACACTTTTTAACTCATTACACGAGGCTAGTGTTTACCTGATACCAAAGCCAGACAATGATATAACAAGAAAATTATGGTAGACTATCCCCTATGGTATAAAACCCTTAACAAAATACAAGCAAACTGAATCCAGCAGTATATCAAAAGGATTATACGCCATGATCAAGTAGAATTCTTCCTAGGAATGCCAGGTTGTCTCAACATATAAAAATCAATTAATTATATTAACACAATGATTTTTTTGGGGGAGGGGAATCACATAGTCATCTTAGTTGACATAGAAGAAGCATTTGACAAAATCAAATACCCTTCGTTATTAAAACACTCAAAAGACTACAAATAGAAGGAAACTTGTTCAACACAATAAAAGGAATTTATGAAAAACCCAAAGCTAACATCATACTCAATGATGAAACACCAAAAGCTTTCCCCCTTAGGTCGGGAAAAAGAAAAGGATGCCTAATTTGCCATTTCCATTCTACATTTTACTGGATGTTCTAGCCACAGCATTTAAGTAATGCAAAGACATAAAAGACATCCTAATTGGAATGAAAGGAGCAAAGCAAAAACTATATTCATTGATGACTTGATGTTACATAAAGAGAATCCTAAAGAATCAGCAACAACAAAAATAGAAGTAATAAATTCAAAGCAAATTTGATAATAACACATATTGGCAAAGATTTGGATTAAAGTGGCCAGGGACACTGCTCCTGGGATTATAATGTTTTATAAGAGTTTGGGGATTAATTTGTCATTATATGTCAGAAGACGTGCACACTCCACAACATAGCAATTCAAACTGGTAGGTATCTGTCTCAGAGAAACTCTCAAGTGCACAAGGACACAAGGAACTTACTACAAGGACATACATGGCAAATATTTTGTGTAATCGCAAAATATAATGAGAACAATAACAAACGAAATGATAGAAATCCATAAAGAAATAGATGGTGAAACAGGCATAAAATTACTCAGCGTAAATGAGTCAAGATGTTTAAATAAGGGCTACATATGTCTACATGGGCAAATTTTGTCCCCCCAAAAAGCAAGCTGCAGAAAATATAAGACCACGACCACTTTTATAAATATTAAGCACACCCAAACAACACCAGCTACACGGATGGAAAAAGTGTGGAAATACGGACAGGAAACATAAGCTACAGTCCAAGGTAATGGTTGGTTACCTCTTGGGAGGAAGGGACTTGGGAGAATGCCATTGAGGCAGCATACAAAAGTAGCTTCTAACCCCAAAATGTCTAACTCCTTTAACAAAGACAATGAACTGAAGCAAGTGTGACAAAAGGTTAGCCTTGAATGCATCTGGGTAGGGGATAGATGGGTCCGTTTTGTATTATTCTCTACATGTCTTCTGTACATCTGAAATAGTGCATAGAAAGAAAAGAGAAGCTACATGTTTTTTACTCAGGGAGTGTGTCAGTTACGGACCATGCTATGGGGTGCTGTGAATGTCTAAGTGGGGTCTATGTCATGGAGAATTCCCCAAAACACTTGAACTTGGGGCCATTTTTTTTCATTTTTCATTTTTATTGGATGAAAGGTATCAAAATTATTTTAATTTTAAAACTTTCCAAAGTGGACTCTACATACTGTCTTCTTAAAAGGAAATTTCAGCCTTATTAAAATTCAACTTTATTTTTCTTCTGTCAGATATAGATAAAATCTCAAACAACTTAGCTTTTTTTTTTTTTTTTTTTTTTTGCTCCTGGGGTTGTCTTTCTACCCCTTTCTTGAAAAATAAAACGTGTCATTCCTTTCAATATCATGTAATGTACCAATCAGGAAGATATTTATATGGGAATCTAAAAATTATTTAGTAAATCATGGTTTTATACAAAAAAAAGTTATCCTTAAATTATACCATATTCCCATGGATTAAAGAGATAATCATAAAAAATGAAATCATAAAGATCTAGAGGTAGCTCCTCTTTTCCTCTTCCACTGCCTTTTTTTTTTTCTAGAATGACTCAGTCGTAAAGCCATGTCATCACATAATAAGAACATTATAGAGATAAGCAGGATAGGCACTTGCACCAGGACGGGGAAAACTTTGGTGGCTCAGAGTGAGGTAAGATGAGCATCTGTGTAGGAGGAAGGGCTAGCATGGGTGTTAGATCCTGAACAGGGTGAGCAGGGTGCCCATGAATGCAGGTAGCCTGGCTCAGGGTGTCAGAGACTAGGTAGGATGAAGAGAAAGTCTATGTGGTGGCTTCCAGCTGCAGCAGTCTTGAAGTTTAAGTGGGATAAGGAAATCATTGTTGTGAGGGCGGTAATGGTGGTGACAAAGGGAGATTGGTGCATGTAAGGGAATTGATCAAATAAGTGAATGCATTAAAGATCATGGGATCCAGGGAGAAAATGAGACTGAACTTCGTGGTAACGGATTGCAATTGGAGGTGTTGTTGTGAATGTAATGTTTTTCAGGATTGCAAATATACATGGAAATAAACATAGTTGTAAACGCGTGTACATACATACGTGTGTGTGTATGTACAAACATTCCCTACCTCTGTCCACAGAAATCAAATGGGAGCAGTGACACCTCAGTAGTAATAATTGCACCAGGCACATCTATCTTGCTTTCTAAATACTATTTTTCTTTAAAAGAAATCAGGGTTCTTTGGAGAAATGACTGATTCTAGGGCTCAGAAAGACAGTACAAATGACCTTGGAACATCTCACGGTAACATTGATAAAGACGTACTCAAAGAATGATGAGTATATAGCAAAAGGACAGAGAAACCAGCTTATAGGGACTCAAGGGTCAAAGCACCTCCTTAAGAAATACTTACATGTCCCATCTTTTGCCAAATTTTGTATCAGGGTCTTTGTATCTCTATTGTGTTTTGAGATTCTTTATCTATTCTGTAAACCAAGCCTTCCTAGATGATGTGTTTGCAAAACATTTTCCCCTCATTTGCGGTTGATCCGGTCATTATTTTTTAAGGTATCTTTTGATAAACAGCCATTATTTTTAATATAGTTGAATTTATAGATTTTTTTCTTTGTGGTTTGTGCTTTGTGGGCCTTGTTTTATAATTCCTTTTTTTCCTATGCCACATTCATAAAGATAGCGGCCTATATTGTCTTCCAAAAGTTTAAATGGTTTACCTTTCACAGTTCAGTCTTTAATCCACACAGGATCTTTGTTTATGTATGGAGCAATGTAGAGAGACAATCACTTTATTTGCGTATGAATAACCAATGATCTCAGCATCATTTATTATCCTAAAAGTCATTCCTTTTCCCACCAGAGCATCAGATCCCAACACCAGTGCCACACTGTCTTAATTACTATAATCTCATTACCTAAAAAAGAAAAAATAAAAGAAAAAGGAACTCAAAGCTCCCAGACACCAGCCAAGAGCCAAGGTTGGAAGCAGGTCTTTATAAGAGTACCAGTCTCGGGCCTGTAATGCTAACCCTTATCTGCAGAGGACAGTTGGCTAAGGCCTCAGATGATGCAATCAGAGGTATTAAAGAACCTGATGGGATAGAATGATGAGGTGAAGCCAACAAGGTAAAGCCTATTAAGGAAAAACAAGAGCCTGGAATTGAAGTCCAGAAGATCAATTACTAGCACTTGACAGAGGAGACCCAGCTTGACAGCAATTAATGAGAGAAACACCCCAGGGGTGGCGGGGGGTTGCTGCTCAATATGAATTAACAGTGTTACCTCAGCCATTGGATAAAATAATAGAATCTTACTCTAAATTAATGGAGTGTCACGTCCAGATCAATGGACACAGAACTTCCATAGTGTTCTCAAATGATCAAACATCAACTGGAAAATGTATGCCTTTCTAAGGTCCTGGTTCTAATACAGATATAAATAAATGAGATAAGTGCAGTGGATAGTGAGTCGTTATAGTGACACTGATAGGTGAGCAGTCTTATTTTTGAAATGAGGTTTTGAACATTTTGAGATGAGTCATGGTTATTCTCTTTTGTTCCATTTTGCAGAATTGAGAGCAGTGGTGGCACCTTTAGGGAGGCGGATGCAGATGCAATGAAGAAAGGAGTTAGAAAGGCCAAGGGCGGAGTTAGCTGACTTGGGCAGGAATGCGTTCCCCATCAATGGAAGTATTCACACAGCTGGATGAACATGTATCTCTAGACTGGATGAGACATTGAACCTGAAGATCTATATAGTCTCTTTGTATTCTAAAATTCTTGACCCCGTGGTTCTATTAATTAAGACATTTTCCATTGTGCCTATGGCTTAGACACTGCTGAATGGAAAGCCAAAGTAAAAGCAAGAGTGATCTTTGTCTCTGAATTTTTTCTGAGCATTGTAGCAGGAACCATGGGAATGCTCGCAAGCACTGGGGGCTTATTTTATAACACTTCCTCTGGAGGCAGTCCCTAAATTGGAAGATGCAACCTTTTCTTTGGCAATATTCATGCTTGAAATTTCCATCTCTAATATCAATCTTTAAGGATTATGTGACAAACTACCTCAGTATGTAAACCTATTAATTTTTAGATGTGATTTCAGTGAACGCCAGGAAGTTCCTTAGTCCCAACTGACCAGAACTCCTCCTGTTATATTTTGGTAGAGAAAACAATTTTCCTCTACTCTCGAAGTTCTTTTGGCTGGTCTAATGATCAAATAACAAGAGACAGATTAATAAGTGAGAATGACCACATTTATTTGCATATATATGGGAACCTCACATAGACAAGAGAGTCAGAGACCCCATATATGTGAAAGATTCAAAGGCAGAAAGGGAAAATGATGTCTGTATGATATTCCAAGCTAAGAATCATCTTGGGGCTTCAGTGGAGAGGAAGATCATTATGGTATTTATTGGCTCTTTAAGGTTTGTAATTTATTGCGATTTCTTTTGTCATTCTGCTCAGATCTTCGATTTTGTACCTAATTTTGTATTTACACAACTGAATTCTTTGTCTTAAAGAGGAGCCCATAATTGTATAACATTCAAGCCACCCAAAGCCTGGGTCTGACCCTGCTCTGACATCTGTACCACTGCCCTTGCCCCATCCCTCACATGTTTACCCTGAGTTCTTGCCATTGTGGCCTTCTTGCTGTTCCTCAGACAATTCTGATATTCCCTGGTCTCTGCACTGATGATTTTTCCTCTGTTTGAAGCCTCTTCCTTCAGATATCCACATCGCTTGCCTCCTTCCTTTTTGAAAGTCTTTTCTCAAAATTTACCTTATAGAGAAGGTAAATTTTGAGCTTTCTTGGCCTTTCCTTTTAAATATGCAGCCCATATCTATATACATTTATGAAAGTTCTTACTCCACTTTAATTTCCTCCTTGCTATAGCATTTTTTACTCTAAAGTAGATAGACTGGTGATGATTAATTGATCAATAAATACATGATAGACTCTATCCATAAATAATCAAGTTATTATGCTTAGAGTATATTGCCTACCCCTCCACTAAAATGTATTCAATAAATATTTGTTAAATGAATGAAACTCTCCTTTTGTCAAAATCTGAGAACCATTTACTTAGGTAACACACACACACACAGAAGACTAAACCAAATGAAAATTTCTTCTAGGATCTTAGGTGAACCTTTCACTATGCCTTGTAGAAATTTAACATTAACATGAAATTCTGGGCCCAGGAATGTGAAAGTATGGAGAAAATGTGAATCTTCAATTGAAAGGGCCTATGAAATGTAGGATTCAGTTATAGCCAGTGATTGCAGATCCTTCATGATTTTTTTTGATTGTGTGAAGATTTTTTAAGACTATTTTTAGAGCAGTTTTATTTTCACAGGAAATTTTAGAGAAAGGTACAGAGATTTCCTATATCCTCTGCCCAGTGGTTGCAGAATCTTACTACAGAGAAATGACAGGATGATTTTTATAGTTGAATGACTGCATGACAAAAGACAGAAGCTGCCTTTGAAACAAAGCTTCTCATAGGCTTAGTTCTCAGTTCAGGAAACCAGAGTATTCTCTTGTAGCTATTATTTAGAACAATGAGGAAAATGAATTCAGCAAAAAACATTGAATGCTGTGGGCATTGGACACAAGCAAAACATTTGAAATGATTGTTTATTAACTTCTTTCCTGCCTAAATTTGCTTAGTTTTATTTTCCCCTTGACTGAGAAGTGAGGACCATTTTTCTACATCTGCATGATACCATAGCACCAAGGGCTATATTTCCATCACAGAGCAGAAGAGATGGCAACAGGATCCTCACAGATGTGAATTTGGCTTATTTCTTAGACCTTCACACTTCAGAATAAAAATCTTCCTCCTTGTCTTCAGCAAAATAAGTTACAGTTAACATCTATGTGTCTTGTATTTTCACCTATCTGTGGGCTGCTTCAAGCAGTTTCTGTCATGTAAAAGGCTAGATGAGAGGTCATGGTTTTCCTTTTTGCTGAAACAAATATTCAGTCATAATGTTTCTGCTTGGCTTAGCATATATACTGGGGCCCCTACATATTTTGCATAGGTGTTCTATAAAAATCTTAATTTCAAAAGCAGCTATCCCCTATGAGGATCAATTGTCAGAGAGAGAAACCATTTTTGCTCTTCATTTATATTTATTATTACAGATAAATTATACTATATTTATATTTGTATCTTTGGTTCATGTTTCATCTTGGTCCTTGACAATTGTCAGGCAGCTGTCTATTCATAACATGGTGGACTGGCAGTAGGGGACCTCCATGGGCACAAGCTAGTAGGGCCTGATGGCTTGTGGGGCAGAGGAAGGGCCACATGTGCCAGGGCCTGTGATGTTTGTTCTTTTGTTATCCAAGTAAGCCAGATGTTAGTCTCACTACTCCCACAGTCTACTCTCAACACAGCAGCCAGAGGATCCTGTTGAAACTGGAATCAAATCATGTCACTCCACTTCTTCAGTTTCCTTTGGGTTCTCATGTCACTCAGAATAAAGGCAAAGTCGTTACAATAGCTTGAAAAGTCTTCTTTTGATCTGATCCATACCCTCCTGTTACCTTTCCAACTTCTATTACTTTCCACCTCCCTCACTCCACTTGGACCACACTGGTCTTCTTGCTGGTCCTACCTAGAACACACCAAGCACATGACATGCACTCCTCTGGTTATTTGCATTTGCTGTCTCTTCTGCTTGTAATTCTCTTCCCCAGATTTCCTCATGGCACCCCTCCCTCATCCTCTACAAGTCTCTGCTCAGAAGTCACCTTTTGATTGAGGCTGACCATCTCATTTTAATTAGTTCACATATACACTTAGATCCTCTCTTCCCATAGCTCTTTATCACTATTTAACATTCAAGATTATTTTTTGATATTGTATTGTATGTGTTTGCTACTAGTATGTAAGCTCCAAGAGGGGACTGATTTTAGCCTTATCTGTGCTATTCATTGCTCTAGTCCAAGCCCTCGGAATGGCACTTAGAATATAGCCAGGTTGGGCATCTACACTGGTTTTCCAGGACAGTCCCAGTTATGCCTGTTGTCCTGGCACTCCCTTCACCATGCAAGGTGTTAGATGATTAGATTTTTTAGCCACTGTACACAGAAGAGATGCTCAGTAAATATATTTTAATTGAGAGGTTGATCGCTCAGGGTAGAGCCTTTACCAGGTGTGGTTCAGGATAATAGTCAGGAAGTCAGAACACCTACCAATATGAAGCAGCTGATGCTCATAAATGCTGGTACAGAAGAGCAGTTGGTATCTGGAAGATAAGTCTTGGGACTATGGTCCATCAATTTCTGATATTCAAGAGCAGAGTACCAATCTCCAACAAGAGCACAATGGAGTCACTGCTCCTGCAAGAAAACCAGAAGGTTGATCAGAGTGGAAATGCAGAAGAGCATCCCAAACAGAAATCTAGCTTTATAAACTGGGGCTAAAGAGTTTAGCGGCCAGGTAATCACAAGTTCAGTTAAAAACTCAGCAAACAAAAATGATCCTTAAGTTTTATACTCTTGAACAAATACTTTAAACCCTTTATATATATGTTCAAAATCATCCTTTCTTGAGGACGGTGGCTCCCTTTTGTTTACCTTGTGACTTTCCATTTTTTCAAAATATATGCTCGAATGTCTATTAAAATGTATATTTCACTTTGATTTCTATTATTCCTTGTATTAGTTTTCTATTGCTGACAGAGCAGAGTGCTGCAAACTAAGTAGCTTAAAAGAACACAACTTTATTACTTAGAGTTCTATAGGTCAAAAGCATGGATTGGACCAGCAGGTTTTTCTACTCCAGTTCCCACAAGACTGAAATCAAGGTATTGCATGGCCTGGGCACTTATCTGGATGTTCTGGGAAATATTGCCTTTCTAGACACATTCAGATTTTTAGCAGAATTTAGATCCAGACTGTTTCAGGACAGAAGTCCCTTTTCCCCTGCAGGTTGTTGTCTGAGAGTCATTCAGAGTTTTTTGGAGGCTGCCCACATTCCTGGTTTAGGTCTCTTTTATCTTCAAAGCCAGCAACAGTGAGTTTAGTACCTCTCACATTTTTGAATCTCTTTGACTTACCCCTCTATAACATCTCATTTCCATGTTCCCCTTCTGTTGCATCTCTCTGACTGACTTCTGCCTTCTTCTTTTGCTTTTCTCTATTCATTTGATTATATTGAGCCCACACAGATAATCCAGGATAGTCTCCCTTTTAAAAGATTAAGTGGCAAATAATTGTTTATTGATTAATTAAAAACTGATAATAGTAAATAAAATAACTGTAATAAACTGATTAATAACATCTGTAAAGCCCCTTCACAGCAGTACCTAGATTAGAGTTTTATTGAATAACCAAGAAAAGAAAATTGGGAAAGTCACCTGTATTTTATTATTTTTTAATTTATTTTTTAACTACAGTTGACATATAGTATGATATTTGTTTCAGGTGTACAACATAATGATTAGACATGTATATAACTTACAAAGTGATCACCCAATAAATCTAGTACCTATCTGACACTGTACATAGTTATTCAAATATTATTGACTATATTCCCGATGCTTTACTTTACATCTCCATGACTATTTTTATAACTGACAATTTGTATTTCTTAATCTCCCTCACCCCTTACACCAATTTTTCAACCCCTACCCCCTCAGTCTGGTGACCATCAAAATGTTCTCTGTCTATGAGTTTGTTTCTGTTTTGTTTATCCCTTTATTTTGTCTTTTAGATTCCATATATAAGCAAAATCATATGGTATTTGTCTTTCTCTGTCAGAATACCCTGTAGGCCATCCATGTTTTCAGAAATGACAAAAATTCCTTAGTAAATTAATCAAATTTGCAAAATACCCTTAGCAAAATACCCTCTAGGATATCCATGTTATCGGAGATGGCAAAATTTTCATTCTTTTTTATGGTTCAGTAATATTCCATTTTATATATGTACCACATCTTCTTTATCTATTTGTTTATTTATGGACACTTTGGTGGCTTCTATTTCTTGGCTATTGTAAATAATCCTGCAATAAGCATAGGGGTTCATATATCTTTATGAATTAGTGTTTTGGATTTCTTTGGATAAATACCCAGAAGTGGAATTGCAAGGTCATATGGTAGTTCTAGTTTTAATTTTTTGAGAGGCCTCCATACTGTTTTCCATAGTGGCTGTACCAATGCACAATCCCATCAACAGTTTATGAGAGTTCCCTTTTCTCTATATCCTCACCGACACTTGTTGTTTGTTGATTTATTGATGATAGTCATTCTGACAAGTGTGAAGTGATATCTCATTGTGGTTTCAGTATGCGTTTCTCTGATGATTAGTGATCGACCTTGAGCATCTTTTCATATGTCTATTGACCATCTGTATGTCCTCTTTGGAGAAATGTCTACTCAGATCCTCTGCTTATTTTTAAATCAGATCTCTCTGTGTGTGCGTGTGTGTGTGTGTGTTAAGTTGTATGAGCTTCTTATATATTTGGGATAGTAACCCCTATTGGATGTGTCATTGGCGAATATCTTCTTTCATTCAGTAGGTTGTCTTTTCCTTTTGTTGATGGTTTCCTTTGCTGTGCAAAAGCCTTTAAGTTAGATGTAGTCCCATTTGTTTATTTTTTCTTTTGTTTCCTTTGCCTGGGAGACATATCCAAAATATATATATGTATATATTGCCAAGAGCAATGTCAATGAGTTTACTATCTATGTTCTCTTCTAGAAGTTTTTGTAATTTAAGGTCTTAGGTTTAAGTCTTTAAGTATTTTGACTTTATTTTTGTATATGGTTTTAAAAAGTGGTCTAGTTTCATTTTTTTGCATATATCTGTCCAGTTTTCCCAATAGCATTTATTGAAGAGACTGTGTTTATCCCATAGTATATTCTTGCTTCCTTTGTTATAAATTAGTTGACCATGTAGGTATGGGTTTATTTCTGAGGGAGAAGCTACCTTTAGAATTCTGCCTACCACATTCTTCCTGTTTTGAAAATGTATACTCAAATTGCTTTTTAAAATGTTTATTATCAGGCACTTTAGATTTCTTTACTTGTGAATAAACTTAAATTATGCCTGCAAAGGTGGTGAAATGAGTGCACAGAATCTTGGACTGTACTTAAGAAATAAACTCATCTGATGAGAACGGATATGTGAGAAACTCCAGCTTTTGGCTGGCACGCAATCCCTTCATTCCTTTCTACTAGCAGAATGTTTAATAGCAGAAAAATCATATAGCAAAAATGATTCCCCAAGTCTATTTCCAAGGCAGAATAAATGGGTAGGAGGATATGCATAGTGCCCAGAAAACTCCAGCACAAGAGCATAATTATCAAGATAATGAACTCAGAAAATGGAAGTTGAGAGACTTCACAACACCGAGACCAACCTGAAGTGAAATATGACAAGATGAGTCTGGGTGATGTTTCTGAAACTGCTGCATTAACTCCTGCCTGGAGCTAGGATAGGCTCAAGGGCTATAGTTCTTTAAGTGTGATCCTTGGACCATTAGCATCAGCATCACCTGAGAACTTTTTAGAAATGTAAATTTAGGGCCCCAAACCAGACCTATTAAATCAAAAACACTAGGGATAGGGCCCAGCTGTTCCAGTTTTAACAAGCCCTCCAGGTGATTCTGATGCAGGCTAAAGAGAGTATAAAAGTGATTTCAAAGGGATCCCAAAGTGGTTTCCCTTTCTAAAGAAGGCTCTCAAGATAATGAGGAGAAAGGGAAAAGATTTGCTCTCTTACAGGATATCCTTCTGCTGGGCCACCGCATTACACAATGATCTGAAAGAGACACATTATCTGAAGGATGTAAGGATATTATATAAAAACATCATAGATTTTCAATTACCTTTTATGTATAACAATGTGTGAGTGATTTTCCAAGATGTGGGCACAGAATTATTTCCTCTAGAAGTTTATTAAAAAGACATAGTTCCCTAACACCAAATTTGAATATTTCCTCTATTATAGGAGTTTCATTGCTCAGAATCTGTAGGAACATTTTCAATCTACAACAATATATAGTTATATTTTGTGCCCCGGGGGCAGGAATATTTAAAATTTGAAAAATATCCCCCAAGAGATTCTGATCAATTTCTTCATTTCTCTCCTCATGATGAAAGCACAAAAATTTCCAACCTGAGTTGAATATACTCCTAAATCATTCAACTGGAGTCCTTCAGATCTGCCAATTTTTCACTCCTGACCCAGGGTGTGGAGGGGAATGTTACCAATTTGGCTGCTAAATGAATAGTGCTGAATAAAAGTAGGGACCTAAAGAGTAACAGTGAGCCTTGTCTCTTTACACAGTGAGTTTCTCCTTTGGCTGAACTTGAATGTGAGGCTGGCAAGCTGCCCAGCTCATCAGAGAGTGAACAAATTTACTGTGAGTGAATTCAGGAGGTAAAGGGAGTAGAAAAGGTCAAGGACATGGTTGAACTCATGTATAGGCCTGACTCCTAAAAAGAGAGGTATGCACCAAACATGTTTAGAGGAACTGAGACTTGTCTTTATCTTTCCATGCTAAATAAAGATTGACTGCATTTTCACAGATACTATATGCTTTTATTTTTGTTTTGCTTTGTTTTGTTTGTTGGTGGCTCTAAGACCAAAATAAATGACTTTTCTTGATGTTTTTACATTCAAATTTTGACATACACAGGTAGCAACTCTTGAAATACATTCCTTGACAGCTGCTTGCACACCAGCTCTGTCTGCTATTTCCAAACTCTGAAGGCTTGGGCAAGTCACTTAGCATCTCAGTGACTCATCTGTGAAATATAAATATAACAGTTCTTACCACATTAGGTAATTTTAAGGATTAAATGAGTTCATTACTGTCAAGCACTTATAGTTGTACCCTGAATAGGCTAGGCATACAACTAATGAAAATTATTATTGCTGTTGTGGTTTCCCTTGCCCTGCATCTTTCACACATTAAAAAAAATTCAATCAAGTAAATCTGAAGATCCAATTGGCTTTATTAAGCAATTTTGTGAATCAGGCAGCATCCCACCTAGTAACTAGAAGGGCACAAAACGGAAGGTGTTCATAGGAATAAGGAGGGGCAAGAGAGCTATTGACAAAAGAAAGGATTCTTTTGTGGCATCTTTTCTTTGGGGAAAGAGGAGGGGAAGGGTTTTTATCATGTAGATTGCTTCTTATTTCTATGGGGGATGCAGAGGGCCCATATGACATTATTTTACTGGTGCTTGGCCAGAAAATTCCAGGCTGGTTGACTAAGATTATGTTTCTGGGAGAGGTTATAAACAGTCATCAGATCACGCATTAAATCTAGGTTTGGCATCACCGGCTTTGGCATAAGTGACGTCATTTTTGGACCTGTGGTTTTCTCTTAAACACAGTTCTCACATTTTCCATTCCTCATCCAGTATGTACCACATACCTGGTAAACATAACTAGGGGAGAAGAAAAGAGGCTATTTATTGAGGATAAAATAAACATTGAGCGTCCCCAAAATGCCACACCCCATCTGCCTGCATAGTACCTCCTGTCTTCTCTCACTGTCCATCAGTTTGATAACAAAATAGGAAAATGAAAAAATAACAAAGAGTTACTATAATGACCTGGATATGTGGCCTTTTAACATTCAGAGATGCAAAAAGTAGAAACTAGCAAAAACAAATTTTAAATCATTCCAACATAATGTACAGTCTGTATCAGTCAGGATAGTCAAAGTCTTGCACAGTAACAAAGAAGCCCAACATTGTAGTGACACATAACAACAACAAGGGCTTATTTCTTGCTCACATAACATGTTTGTCATGGGGAAGCTGCGTCCCTACACCATAGCTCTCTTCTGTGACTTGGACTGATAGAGCAACCAGCTTCCAAGAGTTGCTATACTGTAACCCTGTCACATGAAAAAGAATACAAGGCAAATCATGTACTGAATCTTAAAGCTGTAGCCCAGAAATGAGTCACTTCTACTCACATTCCTTTGGCTAAAGCAAATCAGATGTCTATACTTAACTTCAGCAGGGTACACTAAATCTTTGAAGCCATATTTTAAAAACCATAAACATTATAAACTATGGCTTCAAAAGAAATAATTAAAACTATTTAATATTTAACAGTATAAAAACACAAATTGACCTGAAATGAATCATCTCAACTCTAACTGTAAATTACATGAATTCAATTTTTTCAGTCTTTAATGTCTATTTAATTAGCATACTTTTCCAAAACCATAACCACAAGCAGAATTATATGATTTTCAAGCATTTCAGTTGTCTAAGAACTGCATAAAAAAGTCAGTCTCATTCCCACTTTAGGACAATAGAGAGATAAGTGAATATTTTCCTGAGTTGTTTGTATTATTCCAAATTCATAGATATATAAAGCCTAAAGTACATTTTTTTCTGTAATGTGTTTTGTTTCTGATGTTCAGTGTGTGTGAATACATGTATTCGAATTGCTTTAATCTAAAGTAACTCCTTAAAACGGGCTTTGACTAGGAAGTGTATTTTTGAGAAAGCCTCTGAAGTTTACTAGATTGTAAGCATGGACTATAGTTTTTTGGATTTTTTAAACTTAACATTGGTAATACCAGCTGTAGAATTCAATGTTTGCATTTAGAACCAATTCTGATTTACCTATAGTCATGGAATCATCATCATCAAACAGTATCTTAATTTACTAAGTTTAATGTTATTATCTAATATTTTCAGTGCTCATAAGGAGGAGCTATTGTTTCTCTCATATTTTACACATTTGGAGACTGAGAATCGGTTAAAGGACTTAACTAGGGTCACACAGTAAATGACAGAGGGAACCCTCACATCCCAGTCCCCTGGTACCAGAGTCAGTGCTCATAAATGCCACTCTATTTTCAATCCCTACTAAAGCCCCACAAAATAAAATAGGATGGTTTTGAGATAGGAGTAGGTAAAACTTGCCCCAAAGGGTCACTTATTATCTACCCATTAAAGAATAAGTCCCATACAATGATATCTTTGTTTTCAATATATAAGTAGCGAATAGCAGGATTTGTAGGTATAATGAAAGAAATGAAAGAACAGTGTGCTCAAAGATAAGTAGATGAATTCTTTATGTTAAAGGGAAAATAACTATTTAAAAAAATGAGGTTAAACTGATAGGTATGTCTGTGGCTTCTTTAGTAAAATATAGATGATCGGCAAAGTAGCTTCAACTCACCTATTGAGCAATGAACCTCCAGGCATGCCAAGAGATGTATAGTAGCCAAAGTGTCATAACAGGCTTTTAGTTTTCAGTAGGATCAGACAGGAATTACATTCTAACTCAGATTAATTCCAACATCCGAGCAATTGAATACCTTGACCAGATGGTTAATGAGACCATTGACAGAAGAATGTGAAATCAATTTTGTTTTATTGTGGCTTTTCAGTTTACATTCCCTTCACAAAGAAAAGCTGATGAATTACATTGGAAAATATTTGTAACCAGAAAATAAATTGCTATATTAATAACTTTGCTGAGGTAGGTAGGCTATACTATAAAGGGCATATATTTTTAGGTAAATTGCTGGTTTTTTTAAGAATTTTCTATTTGGAAAGCTAGCTTGGTTAGCCATGGTGCAGAAAAAAAAGTTAAAATACTGTACCTGAAACAGCCATTTTGAGAATGCTTGTAAGTTCGGACCTTAGCTGGCATCAGGAAACTTGAATTTTGGGAGGCTTCAAACCATTCCCAGAACTGTTAAGGGTAGCTCACTGTGTCTAAACTTTTTTCGTAAACAATTGGTTCATGCCAAACTCCTGCTTTCCTTCTGGGAGTGTAGAATTTTGATATATGACTGGCAGAGAGTACCTACATGATCAGTCCCCAATAAAAACCCCAGCTGCTGAGTCCCTAATGGGTTTCCCTGGGCAGAAACATCAGCATGTGTTGGTGCATTTTTGTTGCTAGGGGGCAAATGAGCTCTGAGTGATCAGTCATGGGAGGAAGATAGCAAAAGGAAGCCCACACACATTTCTCTAGATTCTGCTTGTGTCTTTTCTCCTCTTGATCTTGCTGTCTATCCATACTACATCATTGTAATAAATATTAGCCATGCATACAACTATATGCTGAATTCCATGAATCCTAGGTGAATCTCCAAATATGGGTGCAGTCTTGGAGCCCGTGACACAGCTACTTTCCACGGGCATTTTATCCTTCCAGGCTTTTAAAAAGCAAACTTAACGTGTTTCATCAGAAAGTTGTAGAAAGACTATGTCTAACCCATGTTCTGACAAGGTAAATAAAGTTCCAAATATATTTGCAGTCTGTGATTTCAATATATCAGCTTGCAACAAACATTTTATACAGTAAGAAGCTCTGGAAGGGAATCAGGAAGGCAGTGAATGCACACAGCAGAAAAATAAGCTGAAATGTCATTGTTTCTCTAGCCTTGGGCACAATTAGTCTTTGTTCTGAGAATTGTGAGGGAAAAAATCTAAGAAGCCATAGGAAGATTTCCTGTGGACTTTCAAAAATATCAGCTGAGGGAGAAAGTGGGCAGAGAAAAACAGGGATCATGTTATTAATGAATGCCATCTTTTAAAATTCAGTAACATTACCTTCACTACAACATCAGTATATGTTTTGTCTATTATTTTTAAGTGTTGGAGGACTATTCAATATTCGTGAACAAAGGAAGGAAAAATATTCACACAATGTGTTTTGAAGTGGGATTTCAAACGAAAGAAAAGAACAAAGCAGACTGTTATTGAGGTCATCACATTAATAGAAAAAAATGCCTGACATCAGGTAGAATTAAAATGCCAATTCCATAATAAATATGTAATGAAGAGCTACTGTAACACAATATCTTCAAAGCATCAGTGTAATTATTTCTCATCCTTTAAAGCAATGTGAATTTTCAGAATGCATAAAAAGCAATGTTACGACAGTATTTAACACATTTCATAGTTTCATGGGGTATTTCCAGAAAATGAGTAATAATTTAAGAAAGAGATTTAATCCATTGAGAGTGTGGCTTGAAACTCTTTTCCTTTCCTCTAAGATTCCTATGATATTTCTGCATCCTTACTATCTACCTCCCTTGTCTTTCCCCTTGCCACTCATTTACTACTTTATAATTAACTTCATTTTTCCCCTACAAATGAAATGACTTCTTAAAGGAAGAGAAATTAAGAAGATTGACCTTAAAGGGAAATCTGTTTTGAGAGAAAGTTGCAAGAGGATAGGATTAAAAGGAGAAAGATAGTAAGAGTGATAAATAGTTTGAGGACAATAGATTTTTATCACTGGCATGGAGTTACTCTAATTGTAATGTTTAAACCCATTGAAATAATCTGTCATTAAAATAGAAGTGATATGACAAATAATTATGTCTATCAAAGAATTTTAATATTGTCTTAAAAGGATTATTTTCCAATACTCAGTTCAGTTAGAACATGTAAATCATTTGTAACAAAAACATTTTCCTGTTATATTTTTCATAATAAAGGTAAGTGGATTTAGCTTCACAAAATATTTTCCACTAAGACTTTAAACTCTTTTAAAGAACAGAAGTAAATCAATTACTCTTTACTAATATTTTTCTCCCACACCTTCAAACTCTTCTTCTTTATTGGGGGTATTTTTATTTACTTCCCTGATCATAATTAATATAGATCCTTTAATATTCTTGTCTAATAATTTAAACAACTGGGTAAAGTTAGCATTGATCTCTGTTGATTGTCTTTTCTCCTAAAAATTGGGCCCCGTTTTCCTGTTTTGTTGCATAATTTTGGATTTTACCCTGAATGTTGTGAATGTTATGTCTTGGAGACTCTAGATTCTGTTATAGTCTCCTGAAGAGTCTATTTTTATATTTTGTTTGTATATTTGTCTTTAAATAAGGACATCATTTGACGGGTTTCAAATTACATGGTCTGAATCTCCTGAGGTCGCAACATCTCAAACTTTGGTTCTTTTAGATTTAGCTGTGTTAATTTGAGCCTACCCCAGCACATGTGTGATTCAGGGATCAGCCATAGTATTAGGCAAAGTTTATGGAGAGAAATTGGCCCACTCTTCCTCTCTGTCCTCGGGCTAAAAAACGGAAAACTGGCATTGTGCCCTGGTCTTTCTTCCAAATTTCAAATTTCCTCCAGGATCTACCTGTTTTTTGTTTATTCTCCTATGCCTCTTAGTCACTGTTTTGTGTTATTTTTGGTACTTTTTTCCGGAGTTTTCAATGGTTTCCTGTGGCAAGGTTGGCTCTAGTAGAGCTACTTTACTATACTAATAGCAAAACTTTATAGCTCTATGTAATTTCAAATATTATAACTGTAAAGTAAGCTTTGTGACTGTAAAGATTTTATAGTATTTTTTTCTAGTGGGATGTTATGATAAAAACAATCAAACTACCTAATAAAGGAGAGCCTACCAAAGACAACTTTTCTATAAGCTATTTAAATATAGAAAAAATAGAATTTTTCAAAAGATTGTAAAATAAAAATAAGAAATAAATAGAAAGATAATTACTTACAAATTCATATATAAATTAATGATATTTGAAGGAAAAATAGGTGGCATTACAGAAGACATAAGGTGATAAGTACATACAAAGACTGTAGTAACCTTGATTTTAAGCTATTTTAAAGACACTGAACTTCAGTACAGGTTTTCTCCCTCGAAGTCTGATGTGGATTGGCAGGGGTTCTCTTCCATATAGTGACTCAGGGATCCAGGTTTCCACCATATTGTGATGTTGCCATGTAAATATGTGACTTGCATAACCTCTGCTACAGGGAAAGAAAGAGCCAGAGAGTTGCTTGCACACAGACTTTTTACAGCCAGATCTGGAAATTGTGTGCCACTTCTGTCTATATCCCATTGATTAGAAGTCAGTGAAATGGTCCCAATCTATCTGGAAGGGAGTTTGGGAATGTTGTCTTTTTGTGTGTCCAGGAAAAAAAAATGGTATGATGAATACATTAGCATTGTGTATGCTATGTTCTGCTTTTAATCAAGGCTATTAGGAAAAAAAAGATATGATTTTTACTTCACATTTATCTTCTTAATAAGAGAAAGGTATTTCTTTCTCGTATATTACAAGAATATTGGTAGGACCAAGGTTACCTCAGAAAAGTATTTATGCAGTTGATCCAAAGGGACCAAAGAGGATTACTTATGATGAAGAGCAATATATTTATTTATATACAAAATGATATTTGGGGCATTTATGGTATTTTAGAAGATATTATTTCTTCTCCTTTTTCTCAGTGGTCTTAGCAACCTGCTTTATAATACAAGGGTAATATAGAGTGTGTGGTTGGTGTACAATAAGAGACATATGTAGTTTTTACATACGAAAAGGGATCTATGTAGCATATATGGAGGGTAGGAGCACTGGAGACCTGCCACTGGTGCAACTGGGACTGCCTTCATGCTGAGTGCCCTTTATCCCAGGGAGGCTAGCAGACTGGGCTTTGACTTTCTCTCTTAGGACTCTCTGACTTAACATGTAGGAGAAGCCTACATGTAATCCATTCAGGAATCCCAAAGCCTGGAAGGTTCTCCACTGATTACTAATTTTCTCTTTGGAAGTATTTCTTGAATTGGATTTTAGACTTAATATGCATAAGTTGTTTTATTGTTATAGTTGGGTTTTAATTTTTTAAACTTGGAATATCTTAGCTGATCTTTTATAATTTATCTGGTGGGTTTCTTTGTATTATTATAACTAAATTTAAGCTTTTTCCTTAATTTTGCTAAGTAAATGTTTAACATACTTGGTTTTATTTTTTATCTCCTTTCAGAAATATATACAGAAAGGGAGAGAAGTGGAGATAGAAACTAAAAGATACAGGAATAGACAGAGACTTCTATACCCATACATACAGTACTTTTGTGAAGAAATTATCAAAAACTATTTTCTGAAAGAGCCAATATTTCTGTCACAATTTTAGCAAAATTTATTTTATTTTAATGTAATATATATTTTCTAGAATTATATACTATATTTAATATGTTATGATATAAATAAGTTAATATATATTATGATTATATATTATATACAGTATTTTCTAGAATTTATACAATGCACAGTATATGAAAAATACATCAAAATGTTGAAAGAAAAAATTATTCTGTTTCATCATTCAATTACTGTTTACAATTTAGAAAACTTCTGCACTGAAAACTTAATGTTTTTTGTAGGTAGTGAGTAAATCTACTACAGAGTCATGAACAGCTGGTTAACTAAGGAGGCAGTCTGTAGAAATAGGGAGAATGGAAGATTAAAGACATTGACATTAGAAGAGCATAGAGCAACTAAATGAATGAAAAGAGTAAAAATATTATAAAAGTATATAGTCTTAACATTTTATGGGAAAGAAAGGAAGTGATAAGCCACAAGCAAAATCTCTTAGATCAAGAAAAACCCCTAGTGCTAGTTCCTCGATAGAAAAAAAAATTGAGAGATAGCTCATAAACCCCCTAGGCAGAAAAATTGATGTCACCCCAAAGACATTAGTCCTGAGAGCCCTGTGGGACTTCAGAGAAGCCAAATTGCTTCAGAATGTTCTTCCCGGAGGAAATAAACAGCATGAGGTAAAACCAATTAATCTAGTTTTATGGCCCAAGTTAGGAAAGAGCAATCTGGCAATTTCCTCTCTGGATGTAAGAAAATAAATGATTCTGTTTATATTTATTTTGGTTATATATTTTATATGTAAGTCTTACATCTTTTTTGAAATGAGTACCACCCTTCCATTTAGGATTAATAACAGAAAAATGCACATTCAAGCAGGGGTTTTATTTATTATTGAGTTCAAAATTGAATAAGAGATGACTATAAAAGCTAAAGAATTTATGAAGAATCTTTAAATAATTTATAGAGGAGTATAACTGAGCAAAGTAAGGGAAGAGACTGGGAAGAAGATAAGAGCAAAGGATGGAAAGAGGGGAAGCAGGTGGGAAGGAGGGAAGATTTTTCCTTAAACTATCAATAGATTTTGTTTTTAAAAGAAATGAGCCATGTATGGTATAAGTTCCCAAAGTTAATCTGAAAATCTCCATTACCAAAGTTCTTAAATGGATTTTAAAAGTTAAATTACTGCTAAATTTCTCAGAGTTTAGGCATTCTAGACATCCCTGTTTAAAACACTGACCTAATTAGTTTTTCAGTTTATTTTTCACCATCAGTTCTTTAGTCTCTAAGGTAAGTGTGGTAGGCTGAATAATGACCCCAAAGATATTCACATCCTAACCCCAGGAACCTGTGATTATATTATCAAACTTCGTAAAAGGGCTTTTGCAGACATGATTAAGTATCTCGAGATGGGGAGATTAGCCTGCATTATTTAAGTGGGCCTTAAATGCAATCACAATCATTCTTATAAGAGGAATGCAGAGGGAGATTTGGCAACAGGAGAAGAAATGTGACAATGGAAGCAAGAGGTTTGAGAGAAGCAAGAGATTGGAGTGATTTGAGAAAGGAGGGAAAGGGACCACTAGCCAAACAATATAGGTGACTTCCAAAAGTTGGAAAAGGCAAGGAAACAAATTCTCCACTGAAGTCTCCAGAAAGAACAGAACCCTACAAAACAATAATTTTATACTTTTTATGCTGTTTTAAGTCAGTAAATTTGTGGTAATTTTTTTTACAGTAACAATAGGAAACTAATACAGCAAGCCAGTTTGAATAGCTCTGAAAACTACATAAAGGGACTATATATATAGTCATATGTGCATATATGTAAAGCTATTGATATATTCACATATAAAATTCTTCACACACATATACATATATATGAAGTCAAATATCTGACACGTTAAATTTTTAATAAAAATGGAAAATACTACATATTCCTCTGGAATCATCTGCAGTAGCGTTTTGATACATAATATCACTATATCACTTGTATTATACTCAATCTTAACCCAAAGGCTAATATATGATTAGTACACTACTTGTGATTGTGATAAAACACAGATGAAATTAAAAGATGGCAGAAACTCTCTTAAAGTGACCTCCTCCTGAAGGAGTTGTGGATTAACTGATGATCTCTATTTCAACTGTAAAACATACTAACTGATGCCACAGCGCATTAACACTCTTGGGCAATACTACCTATGTTTACTTCTGGTCCCACCAGTTAAGTTGTCTGCTCTAAGAAAAGTTGTGTTTGCTCTCAAACCAATTTATTTCAATTATACATCCCTAATTTGATCACAAATATTATAATTCAATGTGTACAGTTTTAATTCCATAATTTGACAAGATATTTCATAAACTAATGAAATATAAGTTGGAAAAGAAAACTATTGCTTTCATGAAAATACTTTGGAAAGATTTAATATGAATGAATGTCTAATAAAAATTGGTGTTAAAGTATCTATGGAAGAGACAACTTAAAAGTTTTGAAAAAAAATTGTAAAAACCTGAAAGGATTCTTTACTTAGATTGCTTCACAAATGTCTTTAGTTTCTAAAAGCCCTTCTCTAAGGACACACACAGATGTGGAAATTAGAGATGATGTTGTGCTGGTTAAGAGTGTAAACTTGAGAGCCAGACAACCTATGTTTTAACCTTATCTCTACCATTTACTGACTGTGTAATCTTAGGCAAGTTTCTTAACCTCATATATAAAATAAAGATGAAAATAATTGCTACCTCAAAGAGATATCTGGGAAGATTAAAAGTGCTTGATATATAGTAAGTGCTCAATTATCGCTATTAATACTATTACTGTTACTATACATGTGGTTTATTCAAGAATGATTATCTGGATCATCTATTGTAGAGCCATACTCAAAGAGTCCTGGGCTTTATGTCAAAAGACTGATAACTAAATGCAAATATAGTTTTATATTAAAATAAAATGTTCAATTCTCCACTTCAGCCAATTTTGCCTACTAACAAACCAACTCCAATCTTAATCCTTTATGATGAGAGATTCTTCTATAGTTTGGTTTATTTTTCTATAAATTATTAGCTTAAAAACACAGATGTAAGACCCAAATCCTATGAAAATTCAAAGCTGCCATAACACATAAGTATCACTTTATGCAATCATTTTTGTGTGTGTTTTTATTTATTTATTTTTATTTTTTGAGATTTCATTTTATTATTAGTTTCAAGTGCACAATACATTGTTTAGACATTTATATGGTTTATGAAACAATCCCCCTAATTGCTCCTTCTCTCCTCTGGCTCTCCCCTTAGCCATTACATTAATGCTAACTGCATTCCCTATGGTGTGCTCCCCATCCCCTATATCAACTACTCATTTGTACTTCTTTAACCTTTCACCTCATTCTCCCAGCCCCCCAACCCATATATATCTAGGACAATAAAACAATCTACCTGTGGCCTATGTCATCCTCTACCACTCTGGCTCTGCTCTTCACTGTCCACACACCATTCATCTTGCACAATAAGGGCCAAGGGCCTTTCAAAGTGAGATTGCCTTCTGTAACTGGTACAGGGGGATTCCCTTTGACACTGCTTTCAAACATTTCAATGCTGTTGCACCTCTGCTGTTATCTTACTTAACAGGATCATATTGAAATAGGTGGCGTCAGAACTATCCTGAGACCTAGCCTATTGTATTGTCCTGAGTCACCCAGAGGGGACTACCCACCAGAAACGAGGGAAATGGATCACTACCTCCTGACAAAAGAAACAGAATTTCCTTTTTTCTTATTCAGGGTTACAATAACTTATTAACTACTTCTGGTTAGATAATAATGGGCTAAAGTGAAGAGGGTAGTGGAATCCCAGGTTGCTTCTGATAGAGTCATTTCAGTGCTTAGTAATTAGGAATTGGGTTTTCTCAAATATCTTACATTAGAAATTTGTAATTTTTTGGTGACAAAATGTCCCCAGTTTTTGGATCAGACTGGGGGAAAATACCCTAAAGTCTACAGCTGTTTTTCAAAAGGGAAGACCAAATGGGAAGGAGGGAAATATAATAGAATAATATTTGTTAAGGTGGGACTCTATTGGGCTTCTTCCCAGGTAGTAAAAGGAACTTGGCCTTTCTTCTCCCAACAATAATAGATTTAGGAAAATCCACTGAAATTGTTATTATACTAAAGATATATTAGAGCTGAAGATGAAATACCCACCAAACATTCAAACTAAATAGAGTAAATAGAAAATTACTAAATGTTGCCTCTATTTTTGTTTTAAAGCTATATGTTTGTTTGATTAAAGGAATTCAGAATTTCTGTCAGTAGAACTGGATTCTAGTGTCAGTTCCACCATGTATTAAAGTGAAGACACTTCACCTCTCGGAGTGAACTGGGTTCTAATCTCGGCCCTGACTTTTACTAGCTGTGACTTTAGGCACAATGCTTAACCTTTCCTAGCCTTGGATTCACTATTTGCAAAACAGAACAAAAGTGATGATTACATGGGACTAACATATGTAAAGAACATAGCACTGTGCCTGACATACAAGTGCTCAACAAATATTAGCTGTTATTCATTTGTTAGGGAGGAGGTTAGAGAGACTAACAGGAAGAAATATGTGTCAGAATTGGTAGCTCATTAAAAGGGAACTATTTTTAAAAATTATGATTTACAAATTTTCAGCTTCTAAAGAATTGTCGGTACCTTAGGGCATAGCCCCAGGCAACCACACCCTAGTCAATCAAATGTCTCATCACAGATCTTGTTCTTTTATATGAAGGTCCAGGGTATGCGAATACCTTTTATGTAGTACTAATTCTGTCTAATCATAAATTAAACAATTAGCCTTGGGAATAAGAGAATATGCAGAAATACAATTTATATTTATAGTAATTATATTAGCTTTTTATTCCAATATTAGAAATATGGTATGAATATTGATTATCCTTCTCTAAAAAATGAGAACCATTTACTCACCAAAATGATTATCCAAATTCAATGAGGTTAGGGCTTAGAGAGTGTACCTGTGTGGGTCCTGCAGGAAGGCAACTCTGAGATAATCAGGATTACAAGAGGTTTGGGGGAGTAGAGGAGAAGTAATATCTGTGGAATGGGGGAGGAATCGGATTGGGCAGAGAAAACTTTGAGCCTGAGGTCCTGACTTAAAACTTTTGAAAGGAAAGTGGGGAGGAAGCAGATCAGGGTAAACCTCAGACCCAAACGCAGATCTGATAAAGTCTCAGCCAATCCAAGAGGTAGCTTCAGAGTAAAGATTACTCTTGAAAGGAGTCTTACATTGGGTAGGACTACATTGGGCAGTGCCTTACCCCCTCCCCCCGTCAATTACTTGATGAGGGCTTCCTGGGAAACATGCATAGCCCCACCCAGACACCCAAAGTTGAAGTGCATTCTGAAGGTGATATAGGTGGAGGCTGCCACCTAATTTTACTTGTTGCTGAACAACAATTTCTTTCTCGAAGGAAAATCTGAGCAGTGCACCTGAGGCTGCCAAAGAGAGCTATGATAATATATACATATACCTAATATATTTTATTACAATAAGAGTTTTTCCTATTTTTATGCCTTACATAATTTAAAATTTTATAATTTGTTTTTGCTTGTTTATTTTTTAAATTTTAATTACTTTCAAGTATATAGTACATTGGTTAGACATCTATATATTTAGTAAAATGATCCCCCCAATTGCTCCCTCCCTCCTCTGACCCTCCACCTAGCCAATGTATTAATGTTAATGGCAATCCCTATGCTGTGCTCCCCATCCCTGTGACCATTTATCAACTACTAATTTGTACTTCTTTAACCCTTCAACCCATTCTCCCAGCCCTCCAAACACCCCTCCCCTCTGCCTATCACCAAATTGTTCACTATATCTGTGAGTCTGTTTTGATTAGTTATTTTTATTCCTTAAATTCTGCATATAAGTGAAATCATATAGTGTTTATCTTTCTTTGTCTGACTTAAATACTTTCCAGGTTCATCAAAGCAATATAATTTAAAGCTTTTATATCTTTTCTTAAATATATTACCAAATTCTTGAGTTGTTAATTTTAAATAAATTATAAATTATAGAAAAGGATTTTACTGTTTTTTAAGATACATATATTTAAAAGTTGATTTACTTTACTTTTAGAGGCAATAAGTAAATATTCATTCTTGTGTTCCCAAATATAACAATAAAGTTGACACTAAAAATACTGAGTTACCTAATTATAAAATTTCACTCATATTTTAAATTAAATTAAAATTCATAATTTTGAAATCATATTTGTGTTATTGCAAGCACATGTTAGGCACGAAAAATAGGATTCTCTTTCATTTTCAGATTCTTTGAGGATAAGCATCTATTGCTAAGATGCTCTGTACTGCTCAGTTGTAATGAATAATGGATCACCTCACATTTCTTGAATGTGATGAAAGATTATTTAAAATATACCTTTTACATCGGTGAGATATAGAAAACATTCATTGAAATTGAAATATATTTTTTGCATATCTTTTTTACTGAATTCAGGAGGATGATAGACTATGTTTTTTAATTACTCCATGATATAAAGTTAGTTATAATCAAAACAAGCCATGAACATTAGAAATGTAAAACCATAATCCATTCATTATGACAGTAAACCAAAGGATATTCTCTCATGCATATTTTTACAAAGATATATGGATAGACAGAGTCGTGTAGATATATACTGGAATTTCAAATCCACCTAAAGATATTTTTAAAAAATATAAATATTGGTTACGTCAATAATCTAAGGATTTAAATGAATTAATCTCCAGATAAACGTGTCATAATTATTATGTAACTAACTTTGGTATTCTGCAGCCAAAAATATGGATAGCAAAAAAGAAGTTCATTTATTTAACATCTAAATTAACTGCATTTTACTGAGTATTTTTCCAGTGTTTTACTGTAAAAATTTTCAAACATACAGGAAAGTGGGAGGATTTGTAGTTGACACTCACCACCTAGATTCTACTAATGACACTTAATTTCACTTGCTTTATTATATTTATCTATCCAACTATCCATTTCTCTGTCCTTGCAACAGTCCAAATTTTAATGCATTTTAAAATTGTATAAAGCTCAGTGTATTTTCTCTGAAATACACTAGAATCAATTGAGTTTGATATTGAGTCATACTATTTTCTTTTGAGATGAAATTTCTATATAATGCAAATGTCTTGAGTGTACCACTCCAGTGATTTCCACAAATGCACAAATCTGTACAACTAGAATCCAGAATGTTAATATTACCTCATGAACTTGTCTCATGTGCCCCTACCACTTCTCAATCTCCCAATACTCCACAATAAAATACGGTTCTCTTTTTTTTCTCACTATAGATGACTTTTGCCTACTCTAGAAATTCATTTGAATAGAATCATACATAATCTTTCATGTTAGGCTTTCTTCACTTAGCTTTTTTTTTTTCAGATTCATCCACATTGTTATTTGTTTCAGTGGTTCATTCCTTTTTATTGCTGAATAATATCTCATTGTATGAAGATACCTCAGTTTATCTATTGTCTTACTGCCAGACACCTTTGTTTCTAATTTCAGCCTGCTATGAACCTTCTTGTACTAGTTCTTTTTTGTACATATTTGTTTTTATTTTTCTTGAGTAAATACTGATGAGGAAAATTGTTGGGTTATGGAGTAGGCATATGACTCGTTTTGGAAAATACTTCCAGCTTTTTCTCTGAAGTAGTTGTATAGTGTTTCACTCCCACCAACAATTTATGAATGTTCCAATGGCTCCAAATCTTTGCTAACATTTGGTGGTGTCAGCTTTTTCAATTTTGACCAAACTGGTGGGTGTGCTTTGTTAGCTAATTGTGGTTTTATTTTGCAATTATTTAATGACTAATGTTGGACACATCATCATGTGCTTATTGGATTTGTATCTCTTCCTTTGTAAGGGTTATACACAACTTTTTTGCTCATTTTTAAATTGCTTTTTTCTTTTTTTATTGTTCAGTTCTAGAAATCTGTACGTATGTTCATACTGTATTTTTGCGAGATATACGTTTTGTAAATTTTCCAGCCTGAATATTGTACGCTAATTTTCTAAATGATATCTTTGATGTACAAAAGTTTAAAACTTTTTATGAAGTTAATTTATGGTTATTGCTTTTTTTGTTGTGTTAGAAATCTTTGCCTATCCCCAAGTCATAATGATATTCTGAATTCACATAAAAGATTTATGGTTTTACTTTTTACATTTATGTTCCATTTCAAATTAATTTTTGTTTATGCTGTGAGGTAAGAATGGAGTTTCATTTCTTTGCATATGAACACCTAACCAGGTGCAGGAATAACCTTCCAGTATTATTTATGGAAAAATCTTGTTCCCAGTGGATTGCCGTGTATACTTTGTCAAATATTAAATGACTATACAGTGTGGGGACATTTCTGGACTCTCTATTCAAGTCTATTGATATTTTAATTAATCTTTATGCTATACTGTTTTTTTACTATGACATTACAGTAGGCTTTAAAAGTCAGTTATTGTAAGTCCTCTTTTTCCTTTTCAAAATTGCTTTGGATAATCTAGACTTTTCTTTTGTATTTCCACATGCCTTGATTTTTCTATATACATTTTGCTGTCAATTTGACTATTTTTTAAAAGTCTGCTGGGATTGTGATTGGGAGTGTGTTGGTTCTAAAATAAAAATTGGGGAAACTATATCTTAACATTTTGAGTTTTCCAATCCATGAACATGGCACATCTTTCCATTTAGTTAGGTCTTGCTTAATTTCAATCAGCACTGTTTTGTAGTTTATAATAAAGATATCTTGTATATTTTTGTTGAATTTTTCCTACTTATTTCATACTTTATTGTTAATCAAATTGTTTTTAAATCTTATTTTCCAATTGTGAACTAGCATATAAAACATAATTGACTTGTTATTATTTAGTTTCCAAATATATGAATTTTATCTAGATATATTTATTCTTAATTTCATTGTAGTCAGACCACATACTCTGTATTATTTCAATTCTTTTAAGTTTATTGAACATATTTTTATGGCCTATCATATGATCTCTCATGCTATTTTATGTTTACCAAGATTTTTTGAGAAGATACAAAAGAAATATAAAAATTAAACCCTTCTTTCTTTCAGTTTACCAACCACATAGGAGTTAAAAATGTAAACACATGGAGCAATATGAGAAAGTCAGAATAAACTAAAATTATATTCCACTATAGATTAAATACATGTATGATGGAAAGTCCTAAAAGAAAGGGTTTGTTAGAGTAGGGGTTTGATCAGGGGTATACACCTAAACCCTTTCTGGACAGAAATGTTTGAATCAATTCTTGAAAGAGGTGTTGGGCATAAACTATCGGAAAGGAAGTTGGAGAACTAATAAGTAAAATGATTGTTAACACAAGGGATTAAAAATAACCTGACAAGACATGAGCAGAAGACAGCATGGAATTTTCTCATTTCTTTTTTTTTCCTCTTGAGAATTTTTGATTTGGTTTGTGTCAGGCATTGTGATTAATGTTAGAGCTACAGCGTCCCTCTTCTCAAAGAGATCTCAGTGAAGAGGAAGATTCCGCAACAAATTCATTAAGGTGTAACCCTTAAGAATAAGGAGGATGCAAGTACTAGGATTGCAAGGGGAGTAGCAATAACTGATTTACTTTGCATGGAGTGGTACTAGGAAGACCTTACACAGTGGGTGTCTTTTGAGCTCGTATTTCAAAATGTGTCTGCCATACAGAGAGAAAAGAAAAGTCCAAGCAGCATGAAAGTATAAGGCAAATACAGAAAGTAGCTTAGGATATATATGACGGATAGGAGAATGAGTTTACAAAGATACACTAGAGCCAGATAATTAGAATATTTGTGCTTAAGGAGTTTGTATTTTATGTTAAAGTAAATTGGAGTCATAAATTTTTAATAAATACAATGGCTTGATCATATTTGTGTTTATAAAGATATCTGGCAGAATTTTGAAGGGTGTATCGGAACTGAGAGAAACTAAAGACAGGGAAATTAGTTGAGAGACCATGTTATAGATCAGGTGATGGATGATGAATCTGAAGTGAGGCAGGAAAAGGAATTGACATGTAAGATATGTACGAGGTAGAATGATTCAACAATTGAGGATAGAGGAAGAAGTCACAATGACTACTATATGTGTAATGTGTGGTATAGGGCTGCATAAAGGTTTAATTTAGAAAGAAAGAAAATGCAGGAGGAAAGGCACAGTTTGGAAGAAAGAAAATTGAGTTTCATCTCTTACAAACTGAGGAAGAATGATCTATTAGTCAGTTGTAACTATAGATATGAAGATTAGGAGAAGGGTGAGGCCTAGAGATTTGATTTGCAGGTCATTAATATTTACTTAACATCAGTGAGACAGACAACTTAATCCACCCCCAACTGGTATGTCTTAGGAAGACTGGACTATTGAATGAGGATTAGGTTAAGGTAACTTGTGAGGCACCTTCTGGGCCTTTGAGTAACTACTAAGCGGAAGGAAAAGTGGAAGAATATGGGATAACTAAGAGAGGTGCTAATGAAGTAGACATTTGGAATATAAACTGATAGTTTGGTTCTTAAACTTGCCTTATTTCTTAAACAAGAGACATAGTGTGAAAAGTAATTGGAGGAAAATTAAGCTCATATTATGTATTAATTAGAACATTTGTGGGTTTATGCTAGAGAAAACAGTATTAGCTAGCTCCAGTCAAATAAGAGACTTTTTAACAATGCAATAGTATCTCATAGAAGCTCTGGGAAAGAATGCTATTGTTACCAGGAGACATATTGAGCATTTAGGCTCAGCTTTGCTTTGTCTACCTCTTTTCTCTTTCTGTCTCTTCTCTCTTCCATCCCCCTCAGACTTGTTTTTCTTACTTCTTCTGATACCATAGCTCTTAAGTTGGTATGTTATAGGCCCAGACACCCAGTGTTGCCACTTCCTCCTCCCCATTCTAAATCTCCAGGGAAATTTTCTGATTGGCCCAACATGGATAAGTGTATCCATCCAGATCTAATCAACTCTGTGTGTGTGTTTGTGTGTGTTTAGAGGGTCAAGGACTCTAGGTCAATTAAACAGTATATGGGGGTGGTATCCAGACATCAGTATTTTTTACAAGTGCTCTAGTTTGGGAATGAATGTCTTACACTCTGTTTTTTTATGAAAATAAAGACTGTGGAGAGGATAATAATGTCCGTGAGCTAATATCCACAATCTGTGCAAGTATTATATTACATAGCAAAGGGGATTAAAGTTACAGATAGAATAAAGGTTGTTAATCAGCTGACCATAAAATAAAGAGGTTGTTTTTGGATTATCTGGATGGGCTCAAGGTAATCACAAGGGTCCTTAAATGTGGTAGAGGTAGGCAGAATTGTCAGTGTATTAGAGTTTAATGTCATTACTGGCTTTGAAGATGGAAGGTGACAATGAACCAAGGAAAGTGGCTGGTGTCTAGAATGTGGAATAGTCCAGAAAAAAGATTCTCCCTTAGAGCCTCCATAAAGGAACTCAACTTTGCTGACACCTTGATTTTATGACCCCTTTTAGATTTCTGACCTCTAGAGCGATAATAAATTTGTGTTGTACTGAGCCATTAAGTTTGTGGTAATTTTTTTTTTACAGCAGCCACAGGAAAGCAATACAGAAACATTATTAAGACTTAAGACTGGTTAATACTTGAATGTGTGTGTGTGTCTGTGTGTGTCTGTGTGTCTGTGTGTGTGTCTGTATGTGTGTGTGAGACAGACAGAGAGAGGAGAGAGAGAGAGAGAGAGAGAGAGAGAATTCTAAGGTTATATTCCTTAAAAACAATTGTTCCATGGTGAATGTTTTGTCGTCTGTCCAGCTTTTCTCTTGAAAAAGCATCTCCCCACCCTCTGTTCTCATTATTTAGAAATTTTCTCTTCATTTTTTCTCCAATTATGTGGTTCCACTGGGATATCATTCTTATGCCACACATGCACTTTCTCTCCAAGAATGGTTACGTTACTCAGTTTCACTCAGTTGTGCTCTTTATCTGATATTATAGAAATTGGAACTGAGAGGAGAGGCACATTCTGTGGTAACAACTTGGTAAGTGTGAGCCCATAAATTGTCAGAGGCCATGGTCTAAGCCTACAAAACATGACTTTCAGAGGTTCTGAAAGAATTCTGACCCTGTCTGAGAGAGGCAGGGTTGAGGGCTAACCTGGAATTTGAAGCATTTTGGTTGCTGGTTCCATTTACTCCTAAGGCCAATCATAGATTTAGCCTTTGGTAACTTGGGTTACACAATAACTTTCTCTTTTTGCTTAAGCCACTTCATTTTACTTCAGGTCACTTCAAACAAAATATCCTGACAAACTCAGACATAAAATAAGAAATAAACCCAGTAATCAAATGAAAGTTAACAAACATATATACACAACTATTCAGGATGCAAAAGTTATCTTTATTAACCCAGTTTTTTTTTAGCACCTTCTGTATGTGAAACATTTTGAAAACAAATGAATAGGACAAGGTCCTACTTCCTGGCACTTACAGATTCACCCATCATCCTCCAGCGCCTGTGTCTACATTTACCAATATACATTCCCTCTTGCAATTTGTCCTCACTACAATCCCCCTACGCTCATTTGACAAATGTGAAATAGAAATGAGTTCAGGAGAGCCTGGTTTCCAAAATACACAAATGGAAGAACCACAGAGGTTAATGGGAAGAAGTTTTGGATTTTAGCTCCCTTAGGACAATTACCAGGCCCTCCCCCAAAATGCTCCTGTAACAGTCAAAATACTTGCAGGGAAAGACCTTTGGTATGGCCCTCCAGCAATTCTTTTATTCTTAATAAGCTAAATGTTTCTAAATGCCATCATAACTAAAGTAAAAAAGAAGAATAAAGGAAAAAGAATTTGGAATAAATCACTTTAGGCCCACAGGCCACTTCACTTTGGATTTACTCAGTCATGTTTCTTTTAATAGCTGATCTGAAGGCATGTGCGATCCCACAGCTGACCAGATTTCTAAACAGAAAATCATAGAACTTAAAACTAAGCATGCATGCAGCATGGAATAATAATCAAGTTAGGGTTCTTAAAATGCTAAATGTCAGAAAACCTGAAACCATTAGGGCAGAGTACACACAACAACACAGAATGAATATTCTGTTTCTCAGAGGGGCTTTTAGAAGGCTCAAATTCTAAGGTGGCTACCTTAAAAGCAGGGTCAAAGATGAGTCTAATTTGACAACCCGTCTTCTTCCCAAGATATTCGGATGTTTTTTGAAGGCTGTTTTAAAGAAAAAAAAAAGCAGACTGTTGTTATCCAAAGTCCAGAAACAGCAGCTATAGAGCTTGTTCTCAGGGAAAGGGCTGAATTGTAATCGTGGGCAATGACTGGAAAGTCACCAACCATGTTCTGGGCTCGCATACAGAAAAGAAACAGGTTAACTAGGATGCCCTGTAAGTAAAAAATCTCCATGCCTCTCACCTCTGGAGGAGTGAGGACTGCGCGCCATAATAACAAATTCCATGGAGTAGGTGGGGTGGGTGGGTCAGCAGTGGGGAAATAAGCATGCAAAAGAATGAAGGGCTGGCGAGGGTCCAGGGTGGCTCCAAGGAAAGGCACGGTGGCCCTGAGGGCTGGCTAGCTTGGTGTGCCAAACCAGGCTTTCTGGGAGGTGACTGTGGGGGTGCACCGGGGGGCCTCAAGGAGTTCTCCGCCAGGGTTATAAGCAGACCTCGAGAGTGGAAAGCTCCAGCAGAAAAAGCCCTGAGCGCTCGGTCTTCCGGACCGAGGCGGCGAAAGCCCCGCCCCTCTGTTTCCCACCCCGCCTGGCCCCGCCCCTCCTTCCCGAGCCTAGTTGCTTCCCACCGTCCTGCCGATTCGCTCTTGGCTTCGGACTCCGACTGGGCTTGGCGGCACAGAGAGAGCGCAGGCGCAGCTGGCGGCTCTCAGTGCGCGGAGTAGCGGCGCGGGTGCTCGGTGAGTAAGGTGGCTGCGCGGGCTAGCTGTTGAGGAACGAGGTTCCCGCCGAGCCGCCCGGAGGACCCGGGGTGTGTGCCGGTGACCTGTCCCAGGAGCCTTCAGTCCCGTAAAGAGAAATCCGCCAGGGGGGCGACAGTGGGCCGCGCTGCCTAACAGTGCCCGACCACTTGCCGCGTAGGGAGCGGAGTGCGTGGTGGCGTTAGCGGGCGAGGGTATGCGTGAGAGAAAAATTGAAGGAAAGGGCTACTGAGGCTGGAAGTCCTTACTCAGGCTTGGCAGCACCGGGCGGCTCGCCAGGGGCGTTGGAGGGTGTCCCAGCTTCAAGTTCAGTACCCTCTGCCTGGTGCCTCTGAGTGGCGTCCCGGGCCATCCCTTCCCCCGCAGAGTTGCCAGGAACGTTTTTTTTTTTTTTTTTTTGTCGCGGCAAAGGATTTGGGGGATACGGGCTGTTGTCCTAGGCTAGTGCCAAGATGGGCGTGATGTTCGTGTGACTTTCCTTCACCCGGCCCCGGAGAATGTGTCCGTCTTCTGGTCCATTGTGCTCATGGACATTTTAACAAAGGCTATGACTGTTTTCTAGGCAGCGGCGGGTGGCAGCTGTGGCAGGTCGATGGAGGGGGTGTCGTACGAGGCCCTGGTGTAGTCCTGGGGGGGGGGTCGGGGGAGCAGGTGGGGACAGGCGTGAGGGAAAGTGAAAGGATGACAACAACCTTCTTACCTCAGTTTTTTCTTTCTTCCTGGTCCACTGATTTGATCAATGGTAGAAACAGGCTTGAGAGAGATATGATTGGATGTGTGTGTGTGTGTGTGTGTGTGTTGTGTGTGTGTGTGTGTTCAGATCCTGGTTGCAGCTGTGGTTTTGTAATTGGGCTGTTGATGTATTTGTGTCCCTTCTGGAGAAAATGTGAAAATAATGGTATTTAAGAGGAAATACTTGAAGTGAAGAGTGAACAGGTGGAGTGTCAAAATTTAGAGTTAAATCAATGTCTTGTGATAGTCATAGTATAAAGCAAGACAATTCGAAGGATGTAAAGGTGCTCCAGTTAGGGTAAGTGAAAAGTTGATTAGGGTGCTGTTGATCGTTTCAGTCAAGACTGGATTATTGGGGAGGGTGGTGGTGGCGGCGGCAGCGGTGGCGGTGGCGGGGGCGCAGCGGTGGTGGTGGTGAGTGTGTGTTTGTGTTTGCTGCCGCCAAGTTCTTGGGTAGACTCACTTTACAATCCTTAAAAATGATACTGGGAACAGGACAGAGACTCATGGACACGGACTGTAGACTAGTGGTTACCAGAGGGCAGGGGTGAGGGAGGAAGGGGAAGGTAGACGGGGTAAAGGCGGTCAAATATAGGGGGGTGAGGGAGGGTGAAGTGGGTAAAGGGGATCAAATGTATGGTAGCTGAAGGAAACTGGACTTTGGGTGATAAACACACAATAGAATATACAGATGTCAAATGATAAAGTACACCTGAAAAATTATATAATTGTATTAACCATGTTACCCCAATAAACTTAATTTTTAAAAATATTTTTAAAAAATGACACTGGGAAATAAAAGGCTAGGCAAATACTGTACTATTGAATAAGGTTGCAAGGCTTTCATTTTCAAACTTATGATCATTATGAAAAGTAATATGTATTCTCAAGCATGGATGTTGGTATTTTTACTCATTTGTTTACCTTGATAGAACAAAAACTGAACTTCTTCCTCCTCCACCCCTTTCCCTTGATTGTGAATCATATTTATAAACATTTACTTTCAAATCTGAAGTGTATTTAAAGGCACAATCCCCCCTGCCCCCAACCCAAGCATGAAGTGAACAGGATTTCTTCTTGTGTTATTGTCATTTTGCTCTTTCTTTTCCTGTTATTTTAAATTAAATACCTTGATCATTACCAAGTTTGGGGGGGAGGTGTTAAGGACTCCTTTACACTTTTCCAGTGCCTAGTGAACTCCCGTTCATCCTTTCAGACTCAGCCTGATTCATTTCTTAGAGAAAAATTTGCCAACTCCCCTAGAAAGAGTTAATCACTCCCTTTTCTGTTAAACTGATACCACGCCTTATTTCTGTCATGCTACTAGAACCTTAGTCTTCTGTGTGTACACCAATACCTAAGGCTGCTGGGGTATGCACTAAGAGCCTAATAAATGCATTTAACTAGAGGTTTAAAAATACTGTTAGAAAGCTAATTCATATGTAAAGTTCATGGGATAATAGAATAAATTCATAATGCTGAAATTATATTTAATATTTAAGCATTATTTGGAATGTGGATAAGAGAATAAGTATGGAAATAATTACTGGTATTATAGTATGTGGTTATCCTTCTAAAAGAGGCGCAAAATCTTGAGATATTGGCAAAGTATGGCGATTAGAGAAAAGATCAACTTCAGATATTTAAACTATTGAAAAATTAACATGGAACAGAATAATCATTTGTAGAAAGACACAAAATGGGTGCTGTTGGAATTTAGGTGTTTACAAGTGAATTAAGCTGGGCAGATTGTATCATCTGAAGGCTAATATAACTAAAGAAACTGTAACCTATTAGACCAATTAGAGAGACTAATCAGTTCTATTACAGTCCTTCTAAATCTTAAGGTGGTTTGAGCATTTGGCTAATGAGTCTCTTCATGTTATAGAGATCTTGATAGGCTTGGCCTGACTATTTTTGCCAGACTGTCTTTAACATTGCTCTTAATTTTACCATACCCATTGGCCTTCCAGTTACCTCTGGCTCATAACAGGAATTATCTTGCTCCTTACAACTCCCGCTCATCACTCCCACACCTTCCTTTCCATCCCCAAATGGATTCACTCATTGGAGAGAATATCATAAGTAAATTATCACTCAGTTTATAAGTGAGTAAAATTGATACTTAAGTTTAAAAAATTAGTCCATATTTCTATGCCAAAAAAGCAGAGGACCTATCCTGGCTATTAGTAACTTCTATTTTTTTTTTTTTATCCCCTCCTCACTTAATTTATTCCCTCTCCACCTAAATGTAAAAGCATTTTTAGTTCATGTCACTTTTTAAAAAAATGTTTTATATTTTTATTTTTTTTAATTAAAGTTGGCATATAATATTATATTAGTTTTAAGTATATAACATAGTGATTAGACATTCATATAACTTAAGAAGTGATCACCCGGATAAATCCAGTACCCAACTGACACCATACATCGTTTTTACAATACTACAGACTGTACTCCCCATGATGTGATCCACATCCTCATGGTTGTTTTATAACTACCAGTTTGTACATCTTAATCCCTTCCCTTTTCCCCCTCCCCAATCTGGAAACAATCAAAGTACTCTTTGTATCTATGAGCTTGTTTCTGTTTTGTTTATACCATTCTCTAGATTCCACATATAAGCGAAATCATATGACATTTATCTTTCTCTGTCTGACTTCCTCCGTTCAACACAATACCTTCTAGGTCCATCCATGTTGTTGCAGATGGCAAGATTTCTTTTTTTATGGATGAATAATATTCCATTGTATATATGTACCACCTCTTCTTTATCTATTCCTCCACTGATGGACACCCAGGTTGCCTCCATTGCAGTATATTGTAAATAATGCTGCAGTGAATATATGGATGCACATTTTTTCGAATTAGTCTTTCGGGTTTCTTCAGATACATACCCAGAAGTAAGATAACTGGGTCCTTTTTTTGTCTCTTGTTATAGCCTTTGTTTTAAAGTTTATTTTGTCTGTCATATGTATTGCCATCCCAACTTTTTTATTTTCATTTCCATTTTCATGAAATACCTTTTTCTATCCCTTTATTTTCAGTATGTGAGTCTTTTGATTTGTAGTGAGTCTCTTATAGGCAGCCTATGTAAGGATCTTGTTTTCTTATCCATTTAGTTACCCTATCATTTGATTAAATCATTCAATACATTCATATTCAAAGCAATTTTTTTATTAGTAGTATTTACACCTATAGCACCTGATCTTCCTAGGTGGTCTCCCATCCAAGAACTAACCAGGCCTGACCCTACTTAGCTTCCGAGATCAGACATCAGGCTTGTTCAAGGTGGCATGGCCATAGACCATGGACCCTGGCTCCACTGGGGTGCAAACCCAGGACCTTCTGTGTGTAAAGCAGACGTGCTAACCGCTACACTATGGAACCACGTCCTCAAAGCAATTTTTGATAAATATATAGTTACTGTCATTTTGTTCATATTTTTGATCTTTTTTATTTTCTTATTTTAAAGAAGTCCCTTTAACATTATTTTGTAATACTGGTTTGGTGATGATGAACTCCTTTAGCTTTTTCTTGTCTGGGAAGCTCTTTATCTGTCCTTGGATTCTAAATGATAACTTTGCTGGGTAGAGTAATCTTGGTTGTAGGTCCTCGCTTTTCAGCACTTTGAATAGTATGTGCCAATCCCTTCTGGCCTGCAAAATTCTTGTCGAGAAATCAGCTGACAGTCTTATGGGGAGCTCCCTTGTAGGTAACTAGAGGCTTTTCTCTTGTTGCTTTTAAGATTCTGTCTTTAACCTTTGGCACTTTAATTATGATGTGTCTGGTGTGGGTGTCTTTGGGTTCATCTTGTTTGGGACTCTGCACTTCCTAGGCTTATATGTGTATTTCCTTCACCAGGTTAGGAAAGTTTTCCATCATTATTTCTACAAATAGGTTTTCAATTCCTTGCTCTATCTCTGCTCATTCTGGTACCCTGTATTGCAGATGTTGGTACACTTGACGTTGTCCCTGAGGCCACTTAAACTATCCTCATTTTTTTAGATTCTTTTTTTCTTATTGTTCTGATTGGGTGTTTTCTGCTACCTTATGTTCCAAATTGCTGATTCGATTCTCTGCTTCATCTAATCTACTGTTGGTTTCCTCTAATGCATTCTTTATTTCAGTTATTGCATTCTTCACTTGTAACTGGCTCTTTTTTGTTTTCTATCTTCATTTTAATGTTTCCTATCTCTTTTTTAAAGTTCTCACTGAGTTCACCTACTCTTCTCTTAACATTCATTGAGCATCCTTATAACCAGTGTTTTGAACTCTGCATCTGATAGATTGCCTGTCTCTATTTTGTTTAGTTCTTTTTTAGGAGCTTTTTCTATTCTTTCATTTGGGATATGTTTCTTTGTCTCCCCATTTTGGCTGCCTCCCTGTGTCTGTTTTTATGTAGTAAGTAGGGCTGCTATGTCTCCCAGTCTTAGTAGAGTGGCCTTATGTAGTAGGTGTCCTATGGGGACCAGTGGTGCAGTCTTCCTGGTCAGCTAAGCTGGGTTCTCCAGGTGTGTCCCTTGTGTGGATTGTGTGTGCCCCCCTGTTGTAGTTGAGTCTTAGTTGCTGTTTTCATTTCATTGGGAGGTATTGACTCTCAGGCTGATTGGTTGTGAGGACTGATCATGAATACAGTGGGGGAACTGTTGTGCAGAGACTCACCTTTGGAGCAGGATTTGCTTTAGCAGGGCTCTGGTACCTGCCCCATCTGCCCTTTGGGTATATCTTTTTGTGGATGTTGATGGGTGGTGCTCTGGTGTGGTCTGATGCTGGCTGCTGCCAGGTGTGTTGCTTCTGGGACCTCTTGGGAGGGTCTCTGTTGCAGGCCAAGGTCAACTGCTGCCTTCCCAGAACCACTTGGTATGAGTGACAAAGTGATCTTCAGATGGTTGCCACTAGCGCTGGGCTTGGAGCTGCTTAGTAAGAGTTATGGGGCACACCAAATCCAGATGCTGCATGTTTGGGTTTTGTGAACCTTTGAGAGATTTTAGGAAAGTCTACAGTATTAACCAATCCACTAGAAGTGTCTTGCATGGGCCCACATGTTGGGTGGGTATCTCAGAGTATCACCAGTGGGGGACAACTTTTGTTACCCAGGATGATGGAGGCTCAGATATGAAAACTGCTTGAGTCTACATGCTGGGTTGGGAGAAGATTCAACAAAAGAACAAAGGCTTCCACCAGCACTTCTGCCTGGGACAAAGCTGTTCCTCCACTCTCTCCCTGAAGCCAGATGATTCAGTTTCTCTCCATGTTTTCCTAGCAGCTTTCACACTGCTGTCCCAGAGTTGTAGCTCATAGTGAGTGAGTCCTGCACATTCCCTTTAAGAGGAACTCCTGGGACTCCCGCAGCCCTCCATCTCACTCAGCCACAGTTTCCAGTGGTTTTCATAGCCAAATGTTGTGGAAACTTCTCTTCCCAGTACTAGTGCTCCAGGCTGGGTATCCCAGTGTAGGGTTGGGACACCTCGCTCCTCCAGGGTGACCTCCACAGCCTAGATATCCCTCCTGATTTTCAACGACCACAAATGGGTGTGGGGGCAGCCATTTTCATGTCTCCGTCCCTCCTATCAGTCTTGATGTGGCTTCTTCTGTGTATCCTTAGTTACAGGACTTCTGTTCAGCTAGACTTCAGGCGATTTCTCATTGATAGTAGTTCTATAGCTTCGTTGTAATTTGCATATGGTCATGAGAGGAGGCCAGCACAGTATATACCTATTTCACCATCTTGACAGGAACTCTCTTTTAAAAAAAGTTCTATATTCTCTGTGATCTTTAGACTCACTGGAAAAATAATCCAAACCACTGTGATTATAACTTCCTTCTTAAAACTTTCCTCGTCTAGAGTTCCGTATTTCTGGATGTTCGTCTACTTCTTTGCCAACCTCAGTCATTTCCACTGAGTTATCTTCTTAGGGTTCTGGCCAAGATTTTCTTTACCACTCTGTCTATGCAAGAAACAATAATATAATGGTTAAGGGCATGGCATTTGGAGGCAATATATTAACCTTTTTTCTCTCAGTGTCAGTTTCTTTGTCTGTAAAATGAGAATTATAATACCTGATAAGTGAGATCAGTTATATTAACAGCTTGTCATAATATCTAATACATATTGCCCTAAAAATAGTAACTATTTTTCTTTGTAATTGCTGTTTCTTATGAGAAATAATTTCAGCAGCAATTAACTTCAAAATGTGTGGATGTGTTGACATCTACCCTGTTTGAGCTCCAGTCCTGTATTTATAGATTCTTCCAATACATCTTCAACAGGTGTCTTAGCATAGTGGTTTCCAAACATCAACGTGCACAATAATCATGAGAATTCATAGATCTCTGGGCCCTAGCCCCAGGGATTCTGATGTCTGGGATAGAGCCTGAGAATTTTCATTTCTAACGAGTTTCCAAATGATAGTGATGCTGCTGGCCCTTAGGTCACACTGAGTGGCACTGATCTAGATGGCATTGTGTTGCTGCAGATTTGTGGTTCCAATATAAAGGCTGTGAGACTCAGTAGTTGGAAGAAAATGTGAGGAGCCATAGGGGACTGCGACATAGCTATTTATTCCAGCAAGGGCATGGCACCGCCTCACATGGTGGTAGCGCCTTTTTATATACAGGTTAAACAATAGTGGCACACTGCCAAGTAATGGAAGCCCGCACATGTGTATGGAACACATGGTTACATAAAGGAAGAAGTGCTGAGTTACTTCCACTGGGAAGTTAGCTACGGGTGTCAGGAGGGAGCCTGACTATGGCTGTCTTTCTTTCTCTGCACAGGCATTCAGACAGGTTGGCAGGGAGGGAGGGAGAGGAGACCAAAAGACCAAAACGTTATTGAAGTTAAGTGAAGAGTGCTCTTGAAGCTGGTTGTATCAGATATCATGTAAAGTTTGGAAAGGATATATAACACAGTTGAATTTGGTGACCAAGAGCCTTTTTGTTTGTTTTTTTGTGTGTGTCAGGTAGAGGGTTGATTTAATTGTATGCCTCAGCTGGTGGAATATTATCATTATGACCAGAAAAACATATGACAAGTATTTGAGGTAATGGTTATTATCTGAGGTGTTCATTAGACTCTTAGGGAGCTGTTTTCACCAACATACTTCTATTTAGTGCCCCTCTTGCCTATATAAACCCATCAAACCAAAATTTCAGAGTGTGAAAATGGCATGAACAAATTCCAGGAGGTTTTCATGGATACCCTGGTTAAGAACCACTTCTTAAGGCAATGGTGGTCAGGAATTGGAAGCAGAGAAAAAAAACTAATTGGTGTCTTCTCTCGTTTTTTCTTAGGCTGGCTAGAGGTTTATCGATTTTATAGATCTTTTCAAAGAATCAGGTTTTGATTCTGTTGATTTTTCTCTATTAATTTTAATTTCATTGTTTTTAATTTCATTGTTATCTGTTCTAATTTTTATTTCTTTTGATTACTTTGAATTAAATTTGCTCTCTAGTTTTCTAAAGTGAAAGTTTAGGTTGTTGATCTTCAGATCTTTCTTCTTTTCTAACATATGTATTCAATGCTATAAATTTCCATCTAAGCACTGTTTTCACTTCATCCCTTAGTATTTGATAAGTAGTATTTTCATTTAACTTAAAATATTTAAAAATTTCTTTTGAAAGTTCTTTGACTCATGTGTTATTTAGGAGTTTAGTCACCTTGTGTTTTGGGATTCTCCAGTTATCTTACTGATAATGATTTCTAGTTTAATTCCATTGTAGTCTGAGAGTAGACATTATACGGTTTCTGTTCTTTTTATTTTGTTAAGGTGTATTTGATGTTCCAGAATGTGGTCTCTCTTCGTGCGTATTCCATTGTTGGATGAAGTAATCGATAGATATCAATTATATCCAGTTGACTGATGGTGCTATTGAGTTCTAAGTATTTATTGAATATATGCCTACTGGATCTGTCCATTTCAAGAGCGGCATTAAAATCTGTAATTAGGGGATTCATCTGTTTCTTCTTTCAGTTCGATCAGTGTTTGCCTTATATATGTTGATGCTTTGCTCTTATATGCATACATATTAAGGATTGTTATGTCTTCTTGGAGAATTGACTCCTTTATCATTAGGTGTTGACTGTCTTTATCCCTGGTAACTTTCCTTGCCTTGAAGTCTGTTCTGTCTGAAAGTAACATAGCTATTCCTGATTTCTCTTGATGAATCGTTAGCATGGTATGCCTTTCTCTATTCCTTTACTTTTAATCCATGTGTGTCGATATTTAAATTCATTTTCTTGTAGATAACATACAATTGGGTTTTGTTTTTCATCCACTCTGACAATATCTGTCTTTGATATATTTAGACCATTAAAAGGGATTATTGATATAGTTGGATCAATATCTACCACATTTGTTTACTGTTTTCTATTTGGCATCCTTGTTCTTTGTTCTTGTTTTTGTCTTCCACATTTTTTTCTGCCTTTTGTGGTTTTAACTGAACATTTTATATGATTCCATTTCTCATTTCTTAGTGTATCAGTTATGCTTTTTAAAACTTTTTTAATGATTGCCCTAGTGTTTGCAAAATATATACTTCTGACTAATCAAATTCCACCTTGAAATAATGCTGTCTTACTTCATGGGTAATGCAGGTATCTTATAATAACACAATATTTCAAATTTCTCCTTCCCATTCCTTATATCATTATTGTCACTCATTTCACTTATATCTCAGCATATGATATATATAACATCATTGGAAACATTGTTGCTGATATTTTGAACAAACTGTTATCTTTTGATTCAACTAAGAATAAGGAAAATCACTTTTTAAATTTTACCTTTAGTTTCATTTTTCAGTGCACTTCCTTTAAAATAGATCCAAATCTCTGACCTATATTATTTTCCTTCTCTTTGAAGAACTACTTGACTGTATCTTGCTGGCAGATCCACTGGAAAAAAGGTTCCTCAATTTTTGTTTGAGAAAGTATTTCTCTTTCCCTTTTGAAGATACCTTCTCAGGGCACCACATTCTGGGTTGATGCATTTTTTCTTTCAACACTATAAATATTTCACTTCACTCATTCCTGCTTAAGTGGTTTCTGAGGGGAAGTCGGATGTGATTCTTATCTTTACCTCTTTATAGATAAGATGTTTTTCCTTCTGGCTTCTTTTAAGATTTTTTGTCTTTGATTTTCTGCAGATTAACTATGATAGGCCTACATGTAGTTTCCCCCCTCCCCTTAGCAATTATCCTGCTTGCCCTTCTCTGAGCTTCCTGGATCTATGGTTTGGTTTCTGACATACATTGGGGAAATTCTCAGTCATTATTGCTTCAAATATCGCTTCTCCTTTTCTATTTCTTCTTTCTGGTATTCTCGTTACCCATATGTTACAGGTTTTGTAGTTTGTCCCACAGTTCGATAGTCTATTTTCTTCTTTCAGTTTTGAAAGTTGCTAGTGTCATATCTTCAGGCACAGAGAGTCTTCTCTTCAGCCATGTCCAGTATGCTAATAATCCTATCAAAGGCATTCTTTATTTCTGTTACAGCCTTTTTTATTCGTAGCAGTTCTCTTTTTGATTCTTTTTTAGAATGGTTAGAGGAGGCTGGAGTTATATTTTACTTCTCCTGGGTAGGTTAGGCTATGATAAAACCCTAATATTTTAGGCTCTTATAAAATAGGTTCTCTTCAGAGCAGTCCTTGTTAAGGTGAATGGAATGCCCTGGCATATTTCACAATGGTTCATTACCCCTTTTCCCCATCAGAAGCACAGGGGATTTTTCTTCAATATTTAATGCAGGAACCAGGTCCAGCTCCTGAAGGTAAATCTCACAAAAGTGTGGACCCCCATGAATGGGTCCACCTTAAGAGTTTAACTCTCTAACTTGTCTGTACTGTGCCTCAGCAATTAATCAATTACAATTCAAGTTTTCCTGTGTTGGCACTGATTCCCTCTGAGGTTTCTGCTCATGGTCTTCTGCTTGGTTAAGTTGTAATTCTCTGTATCTGCCTGTCTGTCTCCAGTTTTGGGGGTAGGGTTTGCCCCGTGACTTCACTTCTTTGACAGACTGTAAAAGAGTTGTTGTTTTGTTGTTGTTGTTGTTTGTTTGTTTTAGTTTGGTCAGCTTTTTGTTTGTTGTTAGGAGAGAGTTGCAACTTCTAAGCTCCTTACATGCTGGGTTGGAAACCTTAAGCCTTCTTGCTTTTCTTGAGATTTTACCATCTAATTGTCCATAAATATTAGTAATATTTCCCCTGTTTTGGACTTTATATAAATGAGATCATCCATATATACATGATTATTTTGCTCATTATTACATTCATGGGATAAATCCATTACTTCGATCCTTCTCAGAAATTGACGTGCACATGCATCCCCTGGGGATCTTTTTAAAATGCAGATTCTGATTTAGGAGGTCTGGGGTGGAACCTTTCTAACAAGCTCCCATGTGATGCTGATGTTGCTCTTCCATAGACGATATTTGGAGTAGTAATGAGGCATTAGTTAGTTCTGTTTTCAACTGCTTAATATGCCTTCAATACTTCAGGTAATTTACTGTATAGGTTTTCTCCTGGAAGAGGAAAAATATGGAAAACGGTCCTTTAATTTCTGTCAAATATCATTTTTCCAGAATTGGGAGCTAAGGATGAAATAAGTTATGTCATATTTAAAATGAATATCATTAATATAGTAAAGTTAATGATAACATTTGAATAAAATATTAGTAATATAGTCCTGTAAAATTTCTCACACCGCATCTTTAGTTGTAGGTAAAGTTGTGTCAACTATTCTGTACAGGTATTCTGTACAAGTAATTTTTAAGTAAAGCAAAATTTAAAAGGACACATCAGTACATCTGTGTGCTCACTTGGATATGCATGAGAATAACAGACAAGATATAAAGCTTTCTTTTAGGGCCTTTGACAGAAAGTGTTTTGTTTAGAGTTTTTTTTTCCTATTTGCAGGGCTTATAAGATGACTGACCTCTTGGTATTGCAGCAGTTTTTTTACAATGACAAAGTGATTTGGTTATCCTGAAAACCCTGGGGACCATAGAAATAATGTTGTCAATGCAAGTTGACTTTTAGAGTCTGTTAAGGAAATGGCTTTATACTATATATATTCAGCATTTATTGAACACATTTGCTGTGTAAGAGTGTGTGTGCTAGCTTTATTTACACTTAGTAAGTAGAAACATACTTCTCAAGAATATTATTGAGCAGAATGAAGTGAGAGAAGTGTCACAAGGCAGAGATAATCAGCTCTTAAAAATGCTCAGTGGTTGCTTTGCTTTCTCCATTATTAGGTGGTAATAACTGATATACTTATTTTCAAACTCATTCACGTACTGATGACGAATTTTTGATAGCACTCATTATCTTTTTGAAAGACTTGGCAGGTAAATGGGCCAGAATTTAAATAAGGGTTTGAACTCCTAAGGTACATTTTCCAGTGCCTCGGAATTTAGAACCTAGGATTTCTTTAGGGAAATCTGTTGTATTTTACATTCCTGACTTGAACTAAGTTCCTTGTGTTCTATTTTTCCCCTTCTTTTAAAACTGTCTTTGGAAGATATGTGTTATTTTCTGGAGTCCTAGGTAACAAAATTCCTTTTTGAGGACAAAGCCTTGTTATTCAAAGCACTGTACGTTCTGTGTTTTTGCTCCAATCTGTCTCAAGTGTGTCTGTTCTTTGTGGTTTGATTTCTAGTGTCGTGCATTCCAATTTCGTAAAAAAAAAAAAATCCATATGACTAACTTGCCACAGTAATCCTCTCTGACATGTTTGCTTCAGGGAGAAAGCTGGCAAAGTTAGAAACATATGACTAGTTTTAAAAAAAATTTGCTGTCGCTGCAGAAAAAAAAAGTCAATGGAATATATTTTTAGTTTTTTTTTTTCTCTGTTAGTGTTACTCATGAGACCAGAATAATGGTTTTGGCAAAGATACATTTACTTTGTAATTTTATCATACTTCAGTATCTCACTCATATTTTCCCTAGTATTTATCAAGAAAATATTATTACATACAGAAGTAAAAAACGTTTCTTTAGGCTCATAAGCAGTCACTCTGAAAATACAATTTTTTTGCATTAATGTGAGCTATGTTGCAAAAATCAGTGTGTTCTTTGAATTTTAAAGTTTCTTTAACATGCAAATGTATACATTAATATTATTAACACTTACTTTATAGTTCTTTCTCTAAACTATGAATGTTCACCCAGTTTATAGGCTTGACCTTCACAGAGTTTTGAATAGTCCATTCTCATTGTTCAGGGTTTACTACTTCTTTCTTAACACTATAATCATGTTGTTTTTACTGGTCTCCCCTGTCATTTATTACCAATCTTAAACCCAAATCTGCCCATCCACAGATACTAAAAGCCTCCAATTTGCAGACATCACCCTTCACAGTGCTTTTAGAAAGCCCCAGCCACCCCTATAGACCCAACTATTCACTTTCTCAAAGGCTAAATATACCTAACTTTCGGAGTTGGCTTCTACTTTTTCTGTTTGAGTTCCTTATTTGCATTTCGATTCTTAACCATTTAATTGGGTCTAGTTTTCTACCAGATTCTCAGCCTCATTAGCTGGGGATCAGAGCATCTACATTGTCTTTATCTACTTGGTCTCTGCCTGGTTCCCAGCACCAGGAATCAGGATGCTGAATATTAGTAGACTTCTTCTCACTGTAGTAGGTGGACTTTAGCTTACTTCAACAGGGCCAATAAGAAGAAGATACCAGGGCTCTTGAAAGACCAGGAAACGTACTGGGGCCACTCCTGTGTAGAATGGGTTTTTTTCCCCGCTCTGAAACCCAAACCCCCCTCTTGGCAGATTTGTCCTTCACAGGAGTTTAGTGAGTTTATTATTCAGAAGATTGCCCAAATTATTTTTTTCTTCTCATCTAACAAGCAACTACAACAACATGGAGTATCTTCCTTAGTAACAACAAAGCAATGACAATAACCCTTCTATGTTGTACCAGATATTTTTCTTTCATTATTTTTATTACCCTGTGTGGTATATAACATCTATCCCCACTTTATAGGGAGGACACTGAAGTTCAGAGAGGTTAAGTGCCTCAGGTCACTTTGGGATATATGGTGGAGCATAAGTTCTGATCTATGTCTCTCTGATACTAAATAGAGCTTTTTTTCCAAGAGACCCCATTGTATGAAGTATGCTTTTGGGCTGCCTCTTCCCATTCTCAGTTTTTCACAGTAAACACAGTGAAACTCAGTGTGTAGGAAGAGAAATGTGTATTGAACACTTACTATGTGTGTATTTCAAGCATCAATCATGGTCTAGTAAGCATTAAGTACTTCATGAATGTTAAAAGAATGAATGAATGAGAGGATACCATGTAAATTAGTTAGAAAAGGTAATCTCCCTGTGCTTAACATATTGGCAGGTGTATGGTAGGTACTCAAGAAATATTTGTTGAATTGATAAGATTATCCATTCAAGTGTTGTTGAATTAATTAGAGCAGTGGTCCCCAACCTTTTCAGCAGCAGGGACAGGTGCTGCTATGAGAATCTAATGCCTGATGATCTGAGGTGGAGCTGAAGTGGTGATGCTAGCGCTGGGGAGTAGCTGCAAATACAGATGAAGCTTTGCTTGCCTCTTGCTGTGCAGCCTGGTTCCTAACAGACCATGGACTAGTACCAGTGTGCGGCCCGAGGGTTGGGGACCCCTGAATTACTCTGTACTCTTCTATTAAAACATGATGGTAAATATAAGTATTTGAGTCATAGATCTAGTCTTCTGATGAAGAAAAAAAATGAGGTTTAATTGATGCTTTTATTTTTTGATTTCCCAAACAGTAATTGGTATGATATGCTGAACTCTACTTCCAGAAGAAGGCTTCCTTTACCTCTTCATCTCACTGGACTTATTAGTCATTCACTCCCTAAAACTTCTTCCTTGACTTCTGCCTTTCCCTAGATAATGCCATTCATTCCCATGACTTCAGCTTCATTCCCACTGATAATTCCCATAGCTCTATTTAGTCATATTTTTGCCTTGAAGATCCAGGGTCATATAAATGACTGTCTACCTTAACCTAAAATGTCTTAAACAGAATTCTCTCCCTGCCCACTATCATTCATATATATATAATGTGCTGCTGCTTCTTTGTGTCCCACATTGTTAAAGGGGAAGGAAGCTCTGTATTCAGAATGAAGACCTTTGGGTTAAAAGCAGCCTAAGTATTAGCACTAATGTGACCACATGGGGTTCACTTAGGCACTGCATTGGAGAGATCATAGTCCTCATCCTAGAGGTAAGACCCCTAAATTAAGGGGCTCACAGTAGTCTGCATCACTCCCTCCAAAGAAGTTTTTATCTTTCTGTGCTTTTTGGTGCCAGTTGACTTTCTGCTCCTTAGTAATGCAAGCAGGAGAGGGAGACTTCTTTCTCATTACCTCCTTTTTTCAAGTATAACATGAGAGAATGTACTCTGATTATCATTTATAACAAATCTCATTCCAAATTTTATCTAAAATACAAGTCTTGGGATTAAAATCTCAGTTTTATATAACATTTAATTGGCTACAATAATCATATGGCTTAGTCAATTACATTGAGAATTATACTGCATTATTGGTTTAGCTTATCCCAGTGTCTATCTTTAACTCCTAATTAGTGAAGACAATTATATTATCTTGAATTTTTATTATGATTTTACATATATAGAACTCTCTCAAGGTTGTATGGACTTTCCTCCCATTGTCTGTTTCTTTCCTAGCTAGATAATAGACCATAAGTTGTTTTGTGAGTTATTTTTCCTGTTACTTCCAGTCCTCACAGAGGACCTGCTCAGTGATATTGTGCAGTTAATTTCCTACCTACTTCTCTGGGTCTATCCATGGTTTCCCCTTTCTGTGCTATAGTTACTAGACTTCAACTGGTAGTGTTAATTTTTTCCTGTTACAGTTCTATAGTGTCATGTGGTTTTTCTTCTCATTTATCCTTCATCACACACCAGGTAGAACCAATTTATCTGAAATAGTATATGAATTATATTCAGACAGTTTTAATTAAGTCAAATGTTGTCCCTGTATAATACTGGCAAGGAAATCTTAAGTGTTCCTTGCCTGCATTTAGTCATATTAAAGGGAAATTTATAACTAGTATTTCATTCTTTTTATTCCAAAAAATATTTACTGTAACTCCTTATGTAGTGTTCATGGAAGCTATGGATTCTAAGATGACTGAAAGGTAATGCACTTCTAACCTCCATTTTGGTATAGGTAAATCTTATTTACAAAAGATCATTTATTGTTGTTTTGTGAGTAATAGCCAGGACTAAGGAAGGCTCTCAGAGAGCTCTGATTTGGGTTTGTTTAGCCCAAGGTTCTAGTACTGTCTTGGGTAGATGTTTCTGATTATACTGCACTGGTTGTTTTAAAACCATAGACTTTGACCTGACCTTATTTTATTTGACCAGAAGCAGCAGCATTAATTCCAGGGAGCATTACCAGACTCTAAGAGTATTATGTAGGGCCAAAGATGAGTGGTTAACAGCAGTCGTATAGCTGGTACAGTGCTTCCTTCATTGTGTACTACACATACTTCCCACAAATATGACCCCTGCTTCAAGGGTGCGTGTATTTGGAGTGGTTAATTCCATAGCCTGTATGGGAAGATGATAGAGGATATTCTGTTAAGAACTCGACACTAAGCCTACTCCACTATCACTTTCTTTTACCTAATTCAAGGCCTAGCTAAAATACTCTGTGTCACTTCTTAGTAAGTACTTCAGAAACCGTGGCATTTTATATAATTCTAGTACTTCTGGTTTACAGAGAATCAGATAAGTTCAGTATATTGTAGAGAAGCTTCTTTGTGCAGCACTGTGGCAACCCTGCACGTCTTCATTCAGGCCACTGGGCCAATGCATGACCATAGTTTGACTCAAGTCTTGGCAAAACACCCTGTGATTCCTCCTGGAGCAAGGGGAGATAAGTAGCCTGGTGAGGAGCTGCCATGAGGCAGTTTCTCATAACGTACTCTGTGGGAAACTGCCATAAGGTCATTTCTCACCCATCTTCTAGTTTCAGTTAGGTGTAGGACTTTCCACCTTGTACATTGTGGGGTACAACTTCAGGTATCTGTGTTAAGTCTATGAAACTGCTTGGGTTTAGTTTAGAGTTGGCTCCTCGATAGCAGCATGCCATATCCCTTGGATCATGTTATCCAGTCCTTCCTGTTTGATGTCATTATGCGAGACTAGAGACTCAGTGCACTGACATCATGCTCATTTTGCTTTTGCTGTCTGTATAAGTAATAAATTGTCTGAATCCATTCAAACCAATTGTTTCCTTAGCAGCCAAAACTATGGAAGTGTGGTAAGCCAAATGAACAGCTGCAGTTGTCATATTTTGTGGCCCTGTTTGCCCACTGTGTTGCTGCTTTGGAAATATTTGGCTGTGTGACACATTAGAGCTTTTACTGGCCACTCAGCTGCTGATATACCACGGGATACTCTTTGAACCTTGTACTTGTTTCTGGGCAGGGTGGGACCCCCAATTTTCAGGTGGACAGAAGCCAGGACTTTCTATTGGAATTATACTTTTCTCACATTGGCAGGCTAAGGGAAATACCAAAACTTGCTCATTAGAAAGTCTTATTTATCCAACCAGGAGGACCACACAAATTCTGAAGCTCCCCATCCCTAAGTGTAGTAGAAAGCAAAGCATAGTCACAGTGTTTGAGCCTACTCAGAATGGTGCCCTTTAAATGGTGCATTCCTATTCAGGAGGATGTTCTCTCCTGCTCATAGATCCTGTGGTCTTTTCAGTCTATGGCATTTTGGTTTCCAAAAAACAAAACAAAACAAAACAAAAAAACCAAATGTTCTACCATACAAACATCTATAAAACTTCCCTATTCTGGTATTAGATCTGGGAAAAATAGAAAACAACATGCAGGGTAATTTATACTCACATATTTTTTAAAAAGTTTTCTACATTACTTCTTTTTTTGTATTATGATCTTTTTAAATACAGACATTTAAGGGTATAAATTTCTCTAAGCACTACTTTAACTGCATTTCATGGATTTTAATGTGTTTTTCATTACCATTTAGTTCAACATATTATATAATTTCTCTTGTAATTACTTTTTGGTTCAATGATTATTTAGAGTTTTGTTACTTTTTGAATATGTATGGTTTTTCCTGGTTTTCCATATTGGTAATCCATCAGGAAAATATTAACACAGCAGGTCTGGTTGCTAATGCCTTCATGTCTCTAAGGGAAGTTGGAAACATGATTGACTCTTGGACAAACCCTAGGATTGTGGCATTCTCAATGTTTTTATGTTAATGGTTGATTTTGTTTTGTACACCAGGAGCAGTAGACCGTGCTGTATCTGTTTGTCAGAATGGCTTTGTACAAACATCCAGATTGATGAAGTGTACTTGGTTTCATTTTTGGGGTGCTGAGTTTCAGTTACTGTAGCTGGTTACATACCAGGATATGCCTGCAAAACCAGCCCTCCATATAAGTCGTGAACACAGATTCAAATGTTCTTTCTGCTCTTCCCTGTACAGAGATACTTTGATACTTTGTACATGTCTCTATATTTTGCTACTAGGAATAAAGCATATATAAGAAGCTTGTGCCTGACCTGTCTGAATTCTACCCAATGCATGTCTTTTTCCTGCTCCTTTTACTCTGCACCCTTTGCTGTGATAAATATATCTTAGCCATGCGTATAACCTGTTGAGTTCTGGTGAATCATAAACTTGAGGGTGGTCTTATGTGCCCTAAAACTGTACTCTAATTTAATTTTACTGTGGTCAGAGAACATACTTTGTATGATTTCATTTTTCTTGAAATATTACTGAGGCTTGTATTATAACCTACAATATGATCTTTCCTTCTAAGTGTACCATGTAAACTTGAAAAGAATGTGTATTCTGCCATTATTGGGTATATTGTTCTATAAATGGCATTTAGGTAAAGGGGATGATAATGTTCAGATCTTCTGTCTTTTGCTGATTTTTCTTCCCTAGTTCAGTCCATTGCTGAGACAGGAGCATTAAAATCTCCAGTCATGATTGGAGAATTACCTATTTCTCTTTTCAATTCTGTAAGTTCTTTTCATATATATATATACACATACATACATACATACATATACACACACACATATATATATACACATACACATATACACACACATATACATGTATATATGTATGTATATATGTGTGTGTATATATTTATATATATATATCTTTATTAATTTTATTAGTTTCAAGTATATAGTACATTGGTTAGGCATTTATATAGTTTATATGGTTTTTGATGCGAAGTTAACCATTAGACCATTGTTCTCTTGATTGTGATGTAATTTTTCTCCTGTTGGTTTCCAGGTTTGCTCTTTATCTTTGGTTTGCAATAATTTATTATGTATTTTAGCTGGGCTTCCATATGTTTATTCTGCTTTATATTTATTTAGTATCTTGCATCTGTGAATTTCTGTCTTTCATGAATTTGGGGAAATTTTCATCTATTACTTCTTCAAATATTCTCTCTCTCACCTCTTCATCTGGTATTCTAATTATATTTATTTATGACTATTTAATACCACCTAATAGGTTCCTGAGCTTCTGTTCATTTTGTTTCAGTTTTTCTCTCTATGCCTCACCTGCTGCAATTTCTGTCTTTAAGGTAATCTAGTGATTTTTAAAAATTTTTTCATTTTATTATCTTTGTTTCTCTTATTCTTCTGATAATATGTTACATATTCTTGATTTTTTTATTGTATCTTTCTCTGCTGAGGTTTTCATGAATTGATCATTCTAACATCTCTGCCATACTGAGTCTGGTTCTGATGCTTTCTCTGTCTTGTTACTGTTTTTGTTGTTGTTGTTGTTGTTGTTGTTGTATCATGCTTTGATATTTTTGTGGAAAGTTGGACATGATATACCAGGTAAAAGTAATTGAGACAAATAGGCTTTAAGTGTGAGGTTTGATATTTATCTTACTAGAGGTTAGGCTGCGTTTTGTTTGCTGAAGCTGTAGGTATCAGAGGATAAAATTTCCTCCAGTGTCTTTGTTTTTGACTTCCTTTGTCTTTGGGTTCTCCTAGGGTTTTGTTTTATTTTTTTCTTTCTTAAATTTTTTTTTCTTTCTTAAATTTGGTTGTATTCTGTTACTATGGAGGAGTCCTATTGATGTGGTGGTAAGCTGTGGGAGAGAGGAAGGGTTCTATTATTTTACAGCTGGGTCTCAGTGAGCCTGTGCCCCTGGGCTGTAACCTTCATAAGTGTTTCTCAGTTTGTCTTGCCCCCCCCCCCCGCCCACCTCAGGTAAGGCAGGAAGGCTAAATGAGGGGCTGAAATTGGGTATTTACCCCACATAGAAGGCTAGGGCCAACTGAATAGGTATTTTGAGCCAGTTTGGATATTTCACTTCCCAAAGTTGATTAGGCTCTGGTAAATAGTTTCTCTTGAGGGCAGGCCTTGTGCGGAAGAAGGGAATGTTCTGGGCATATTAAAAAATGGCTACTTTTCCCATCCTCTTGCTGAAAGTCTGAGAGAATTTTTCTTTGATCTTCATTGTGAGAACCTGGTAGGGCTCCTGGGGGTAAAACTCACATAAATATGAAGGTCCCCCTAAGATGGGGCTCCTTTGGCGTTTTTAACTCTCAAACTTGCCCACACTGAGCCTCTAGCAATCCACTGCAGTTTAGGTTTTCCTATCATGGTACTGGTTCTGGAGTTTTCTGTTCCTGGACTTCTGCTTTGGTCATTTGGATTTTCTGTAGCCTCCTGTCATCGCAGTGGTTTGTCCTGTGAACTCACTTGCTGGATCCAGGAAGAGTTGTTGATTTTCAGTTTGTTCACCATTTTTTCTTGTTGTACGGATGAGAGTGATGACTTCCCAAGGTTCTTGTTTGTCAAACCAGAAACCAGAAGTTAGATTTTTTTTATTAATTGAAAACATGCCTCCTTATATTTCATTGAAGATAGTCACTTAAACATTCTTGTCAGTTACTTTCAATATCTGGTTCATTTTGGAGTTGGACTAGAATGACTTTCTTTTCTTCTGATAATGTGTTATGTGTTCTTTATTCTTTGTATGCTGGGTACTTTTGGGGTATATCTTGGATATTATAAATGTTAAAATGAAGAGATTCTGAACTATGTTATTTTTATCCAATAAGTATTATTTTCTTTGTTTTGTTTTAGCAGCTAGTCTATTTTCTTGGCTGGGCTTTGAACAGCTAAACTCTTTTTGTGCGGTAGCTCTTGTCTTGTTTTCAGAGCCAATCTGTTGTTTTTGGATGGGCTGCTAAGAGACTAGTCTGTGCAAGCATTGTTCAGAGTTTAGTCAGAGATGTGGGTAATTAGGGCTCAGGCATCTGCTCTTCAGTTTTTTCTCTTCAATGATTTCCTGAATTCTTTATATCCGGCTTTCCAGGCTTGAATGACTGGGTTTTTGACATGTGCTCACTTATGCTGTGAGCATTTGGATTGCACCTAGTCCCGGAGTAAAAGGCACACCACCTCACCACCTGCAAGTGAGTACACACTCTTTGCCAATGTCTATCATCTGTTCACTCACCAGCACCTTCTGGGTGACAGCTATAATCTCAAATCAGAATTCGTTCTTTTTGCATTTATTCTACACTAGCATAGTTCAGGGTTCAGGTAGAGATGTGGGTAGACAGTTTGAGCATGCCCTCTCTTGCTCTCTTCCTTCTGGGACTGCCCTTCCTTCAGTATTTTACCAATTTGACTTTTCTGGTTCCTTAGGCCAGAATAATGATTTTCCCCCCTCTTCCACTAGCTACTATTCCCACAAATGCTGCAGGCCCAGGATAAAAGCCATGGTGATGAAAACTTATCTGTATAGCTCCCTGTCTCTCTTACTTCTAGCAATTTTGAATGCCCTGTGAGAGTCTGTATGCTTTCGTTCACTGTCCAGTACCTTAAGTTTCTTTCTGTTTCTATTATATCTAGGTTGTAGTTTTCTGTGTTGATACGTGCAGAGGAGGGAGAGAGTCCTATAGGTTCTGCGTTTTATCATACCCAGAAATGGAAAGTTTTGAGCAATATTTCCATGAGAATGACAACATAAAAACAATTTACTTTACTGAATAGCCTCTTTGAGACCAAGGCCATTCTTTTAGTGAAGGTTGGTAAGGTAGAATCTTGTAATGTCCTAGTGTCTCGTTTTCCATACAAAAGAGACTAGAGAAGGGAGACATTTTAGTGATAAGAAGACGCCTTTGGGGGCTATGAGCAGCCTATATGATCCCACTTTGTTAAGTTGTGTTGAAAATAGAATAACTTTTCACAAAGCCTGGAGATTTTAAAAACATATTTACAGCTGTTTTGAGTCAAATGCTAGATTCTGCTTAGTACTTAGTACGATGACTGTCATAGGTATTCAGTAAATGTTTGAATCCACTAATTATAGATTCACCATAATAATAAATTAGCTAAGAGAGAACATTTTGATTATCTCAGAAATAAGATGATTAAAGAAAAATATTTGTATACTTTTCTTGTACTCACTCATACATACAGCTAATACATTTCAAGCCATTTTAAAAAAAGATTAATTTCCATGATATACTTTGTCATATAGTGCTATATAAATGAATTGTTTGGGGAAAAATCTCTGTAACAGTTATTTCTTACTTCTTTCTAACTCATTTGTTGAAGTAGACTTAGGGAATAGTGAGCTAGGTAATTAAACAAATTTTATACGGTACCCAAAGTAAATGAGATTATTAACTTGAACATCTTGAGACTCTATATAATAATTAGGAAGTTTATAGAAATCATCAAGGAATTTAGGCTATAGAATAGCAGAGAAAGTTTCTTTAATATTGGGTTTAAAGTGTTCTGGAGACTATGTCTATATACAAAATGTAAAATTAATCAAAATACAACTTGAAACAGTTTTGGCTCATTACTCTCTTGTTAATTCACATGTAAAGGGTTACATGGGGTCTTACTATCATGGTAAATCACAGGCTGTAGGTGCTACTCACTATTAAATGGGAATGAGATTAAAGCAGCCATGTTGGTCTATCACTAAACTTAGAAATTTGGTCTTGACTTGTCAGTGTTATTATTATAAAAGAGACATAGTATTGAATTGTTTTCTAAGATTAATTCAAGTGTTTAGCATCATAACTCAGAAACTTCCTTCAGTTCTCTGCCCTAGGTTGTCATTTACTTAGTGCTAAAGACAGACTGGTGGACCCTGAGAAGGCTTAGGATTTCTAAGGGGCTGTAGTAGCTAGCTATTTTGCTGTTAGCAATACTGTAGCTGCAGATCCCCCTGTATGCAGCGTCTTTCTTACTCAGATAACTGAGTTGAAATCCAGTGCCCTGAAGCTGCTTTTAGGCTGTAAATGCATGAGTGAGCACTAAAAATGTGAAAACAATCGTAGACCAGAATACCAAGGTAAAGCAATGCCAAAGAATGTTTTAATGGATATTCATGCATGTTGCCAGCAGGATTTTTTCCCCAGATGATTTGGAAAAATTCAATTATAATTTAACAAATTTATGTTTGATTCTTCTAAGCATCCAGGTACATTTCTGTTGTTTCTGTACCAGACCACATTAATTACTACACTTTGTCTTATTCTCACATCTCTGAGGTAGATGAATGCTTCAATTGAATGGAAGGTAAGGAGCTAAGTATTTTCAAGGTACTTTTATCATTATTAAAATGTCTGTGTGATAAAAAGGACAGTGAGAAAGTCTGTTTTAGAATAAGCTGCATGAGGCATTAAAATTCTATAATGCATATATGAAATTTGGTGAAATGCTTTTGCCAAGACAATTTTCTCTTCAAATTAGTAACTAAATTAGTATATGGGGAAGGCCTTTCCTAAGATTGACTTTCTTAGCCTAAAGCTGCAGCTAGACCTTTTCAGAACCAGATGCTGATTCCAAGATGCTGATTAAATGGTGAGGTAATTTTCTTAAGTACTTGGATCCTGATTGTCTCTGGAGGCTTTGAAGCTGTGAGTTACAAAATAGACTGATTTGGTCTCCTGGAGTCTTTGCCAGATTTGTAATTGCACTGAGATTTTTAATGATCACAAATGACAACTTGATGTCCTTCCCTCTCTAGGAGAGAGGCAATTCCTAATAATGTGGAACAAAGTAGGTTTTAGTTTGAAAGACTTGTAAGGTCAGTATTCTTATAGGCCAAGCACAGCAGTATATCTAAGATATAATTATGTAGCCATTGAGGTGTGACTACTTGTATTATTGAGATAGCCTTGAAAATGTCCATTAGACTAAGCAAAATGAGGGCAGGTTTTATATCATCTTAGTAATCATTGAGTCTGGTCACAACTCTTGGCTGTGGTAGATCCTTATAAATTTTTATTGGAAGAATGGAAATTATGTTGTATTACCATGTCCTAGGTTTCTTGTTTTAGAATGGGAATAGAGGTAGCAGTACTGGACAGAAGGCAAGGTAGGCTATTCTTTCCCTGCTGTTCTTGGCAAAAAGGTCTTCATATTTCAAGACTCTCAAGTGTTGCCTTGTCTGTGAAGCCTTCATATCTTCTCTGGGTGCAATTGACCTAACCACTCTTTCCTTTAATGTATCCTTCTTTATAGCATCTATGACATTTTTATTGCATTTTTTTATGTGTATCTGCCTCTTTTCACAATAGAAAACTCAATTACCATTCATCCGTTTACTCCTAATATAATATTAGGAATGATTTTGGCTGCAAGTAGTAGGAAATACAATTAATAGAGGCTTAAACTCATGAAATAAATTTGGAGGTTGTCAATTCAGGGTAGATGTCTTCAAGGACACATATCTTTCTCTTTTTCCAATTCACCAAGCTTAACATGTGGTTCTCATTCTCATGATGGTACAACCACTCTACTGCACCTCACATCTGTATTCCCCAAGGAAGAGGGAAAATGGCAGAAGGGTTTGCCAGAAGTATGGTCTTGATAAAAAGACTTTCCCCTTACATTATATTGGCTAACTGGGTCATGTGGCCACCTTAGTTGCAAGAGAGTCTGAGAACTTTTCCAGCCCTTCTTCTATGGAAAGACGGGGCAAAGGCATTGTGGATGGCATTTTTGTAGGTAGTATACATTGCCATTTTCATGATTGGAGTTTCCCTCAAAAATGTCCTGGCACGTGTCCAATTAATTATTCACCCATTGAACATATTTTAGCAGTAGGCATACCATCTTAAATCTCAAGGACAAAATCTGTTTCTTTGTTATTCTTTCAGATTCTTTATTTTAAAAGCGTGATCCGGTTCATGGTTTCAAGTTAAACGTACTTTGGCCATTTTTAAGATGTAGGATAAGGCTAGAGATGGAAATAAGCAGTAGTAGAAGACAGTATAGTTCCAGGAACTTGGCCCCAGCAGTGTAGAAACCATTTAACTCTGTGATGGAGTCCATAAATCATCTGTCTGCTTCCTTGGTTCTGTGATTTCTAGATGTCCTTCAGCATTCAATTCCTTCCTCGTTTTGTGAATTGCATTAAATAGAGAGAGGGGCTGCAGCACTTGAGGGGTCCATGTATTTGTAATGTGAGTTTATTTAATTTCCATTATCAACAAAGAGTTTCTGGATATCCTTTAAGCTGGTTAGAATAAAGCTGAGGGCAGCTGGGAATCCCTAGGACCCTCTGATCTTTACTGCTGTTCCCGCTCTTATTCTCTGTTGCTTTCTTAGGGTTCCCCTTCCTGTGATTTATGAGTTTACATGTGTTCTTTACTGCATTCTCTAGATAGTTGTGAATTTTAATGTCTCTTTCTTTATCTAAATACAGTGCATTTGTTTTCAGCCATAAATTCCCTTTTCTTACCACAGCAACAGGAAAAACCCTACAGTCATGTCTATTAGAAAATCCTTTTCCTCAGAAACCAAGCTTTCCTCCATAAGCCTTCCATTTAATTGTTCTAGTAAAGGCAGGGACTTTTTATGAACACCTCTTTATTTTTTAATTGTGCTTCTAGAAAATTTATGTCCAATTCAGTAGTGGAGAAACTTTTTTCTTTGAGGACCACAATAAGGAGAAAAGAGATCAAATAAGGGCCATACGTGTAAAGATCTTACTGAAGGGTAGTTCTTTTGTGTAGAAGTTTTATTTTTGAGAGAAAACATTATTTGCAATTAAAAGCAGTACACACACCTGTAAAGGACAGAGAACATGAAATTTTATCCAAAAGCTATAGGTTCATAAAAGAAAAAATACAACTAGCTCACATATACATTATATATTATCTATTCAACCTGACTTGTGATCAAGGAATGGTAAACTAAAGTGGTGAGATGCCGTGTTTAATCTATTGAATTCTCAAATTTGAAAACAAAATGCTCATACTCACTGATGAGTATGGGGAATAGACGGTCTTTAAAAGTTGTTAAATTATAAAATATTAGGCATACCAAAAAGGGAAGCAAATATAATAAAAACTTCTATGTTCACCATTTTATTTCACTTCTTTTATAAAGACCCAACCCTCCATAATCTGGTTCACTTTCTATAACTGTCAATCCCCTTAAAGCCAACCAGAGGCAACCACTCTGTAAACAAGCATTTTTGTACACTGGTAGTCAAAATGAAATTGCTTCAAACTTTCTAGAGGGCAAGTTAGCAATACATATCAATTATCCTAGGAATTTAATCAGAAAATGAGATACACATAAAAATATAAGTAGGCACATTTATCAGCATTATTTATAATAAAAGAATGGAGCCATCTTAATTGAACACCAATAAAGGACTGGTTAAATAAACGATAAATGTTTATATAATAGATTATGAAGCAGCAATGAACATTTATGCACATTCCAAGTTAGCTGCCTTATTAAGTATGTATCAGTTTGGTGAAGAGAAAATATTTCCCACACATGTCATGCAAGAACCTGTAATCAGTGCAACATTAAAACATATAATTTGGTTTGTTGTTATGAATAATTAAAATAGAAAAAGAAAGGTTATGGGGGAAATGAGAAGTTAAATATTGGTTGAGATTATTGTGAAAGGCCAGTGAGGTAAGCAGCTGGTTTGTTTAGGCTATTCAGGGGACATGATGCCTTAGCCATCAGTCATTGAGTGCTTTCTCTGTATCAACTGGGATGCTGGATGCTATCAGTGCAGAAAGGCCAAGTGATGGCCTCATCCCTCAAGTAGCTTGAAATATGGGGGAAATAATACACACACAGATAGAAAATTGGTAAGCAAACGAGAGAGTAATATTTGGCAAATGAGTACTGCATATTTGAATGCTATAGAAATTCAGAGGACAGAATGCTTATGTCCTGCAGGGCTAATAGAGATATATTTCTAAGGAGGTGGGGAATTATACTATCATTAAAAATGGCATTTTGGATTCAAAGAAGCCAGAAGGAAAGGACATGATATTTAAATTAAGGGGAGTGGTATGAACAAAGGCTTGGAAGTTGGGAACTCTGTAGCATTTGTAGAGAGCTAGCTTGACTAGATCTGTAGGGTTCTTGTCAAAGTGGAATAGCAAATAAAAGGACCAGGACACAGCCTAGAATGTTAGTCATAGGTCCTGTTTTAGGATCTGTGAATCAGTTTGCATGCAGTTGTATTTATTACTTTTAATTGCAAGTTGCAAAACTGCCAATTTAGTATTAGAAAATCCACTGTAGAACATATGATATTAAACAGAACTGAAAAATTTCTACTCTTGGTTCAGTGCTATAGTAGGGATGGTATAAGAGTGAGAATTAGACCTGGAATGTGCTCCAGGTTCTACCAAGTAGCCACTCAGTAACCAAACCAAGCCTTGGTTTCCTCATCTGTAAGATGAGTATGATATTATTCATCTCACTGAACTCACAGGGTTCTTAATGTGCAGATCAAGTAAAGTGATGTAAAGATCCCCTCTTGATGCACTGTTGGAGGAGCAAAACAAAAATCTTCAGACAGATCCTCTCTGTATCCTCTGTTCTCTCTCCTCAACTCTGACAAAAAGGTATGTAACTAGGGGAAATAAGAATTTATGGAGAAATGCGAACCCACTGGAAAATCAAGTGCTGAAGTGACAATAGTTCAGAAAAATACTCTCCCAGCCCCAGTACCAGAATCTTTAGTGCTTTGTCCTCAGACAGTTAGACTCCAGTGTAAGATTTGGGGGTTGCTTTTTAGCCATCACTATATCATAATAAACATCCTCTTTTGTTTTGGCTGATCCCAGAGCTATACTGATTTGGGAAATCAACTTGGCAGGCTTTCCACAATGTAATTCCAGGAAACAGTAATTCTTAGGAACCCAAAGCCACCCACAGATGAACGATAGTCCCTCGCCCTTAATTACTTAGAATGGAATGATATTCTGAATTCTCTTGGTCCATAGGATTGCTTATCAGCATTTCTTTCAGGGCTGCTTTTTGGAAAAGGGCCAGCAGAATGAGTCAGATCTTTTAGGTTTTGTTTATAGAGTGGCCATCAGGATATATTTCTGGATCAGCCCAGTGCAATGAGTTTCCTTTGGCACTAGCTAGGCCTGGTGTGTTTTTGATTGTATCTAGGTAGTTTTAGGAAGCCATTTTAGTGGGTCAATTTCTAAATATATTATACAAATATAGGAAACATTGTTTCTGTGCTGTCTTGCCATTGGTCTGCTTTTAACAAAGAAGCTATAATATGGTGATACCCAAAAACATGCAACAATTAATCTTTTAGATAAGTCAGGATGAGAGGTAAAGCAACAAGTGATCTTATGGCTACAATAATCCCTGCAATGAATACCTCAAGATGTGAACAGTTATATCTTTGCCAGAAAGCCTTTTATAGGAGAGGAAGGAAATAGAGTCCCAGAAATGTCACAACTGCTGAAGTAACAGAATGAAGGACTAACCCAGTGCATATTCTCTGATCAGGATCAAGTCTCCCACACCCACCCTATATGATTCAACTCTTTACTGTCATACGATTTCTGCTTTACCATAATCTATTTCAGCTATGTATTAAGAAGCAAGCTGATTAAATTAATTTATACATGTGTGAAGAGCTGATAACCCCCCTCTAATTTTCCCAGTAGTGTATACTTGTTTTCCCCAAAGGATAAGAAAGTTCATCTCTAGGTGTCTAAATTCAGGTCTCCCATTTATCTGTCCCAAGAAATAATCATACATGAGAGTAATAATTTATATTTAAATATATATACTGCTAAATTATTTATGACACCAAAAATAGAATCAGTTCTTAATGGCTGCATAATTTTTGATTGTATGGATATAATGACATTTATTTTCAAGTGATTGAACATTTAGAGAGTGGTTAAATTATGATACATGAATATAATTCAGCCATTAAGAATCATGTTTATGAAGTATTTAATTTCATAGGAAGATTATTACAATGTATGAACTAAAAAGTTGGACACAATGGAATATCATGAGCTCAACTTGTTAAAATACAATATTTATTCAATAAATTTTATTCGATAAATTTTTCATGTGTAGTATGTGCCAAGTATAGTGATGAGCATGATGCTATATCATCAAGCAAGATTTACGTGATCCCTGCCAACATTAAACAAAATAGGACATCATTATGAATCTCCCTTTGGGGATTGGTGATTTCTAGTCAGATGTGATTAAGCTCATTTTCTACTTTGTGGGCTCTCCAGGAACTTGGTTTCATTTCTCATCTGCTTTTTGTCTGAGAATTCATAGCTCTCCAGTTCAATTAGATTGATCAGTAGATTTTAAAAACAATAACAACAGACAATGCAAGCCTAGCATTCCTTATCATCTTTAGTTTTCTTTTTTAACTATGTAGTCAGTGTTGCCCAACAACATCAGTGTGACAGCTTCTCCTTGGAATCTATCCTTGTGATTTCTGTCTGGACTGTTTTTTGCAGGAGAAGATATTAGTTTGCAAAGAAAAGTTTCTGTGCAGGCCTTTTTATTTTACCTTGCAAACAAACCCATAATTATGCTTTTATAGATTGTAATCTTGGTGTGTAATGTTATCAACTTAATTTTGTTCTCGAGACAGATTTCCTTTTAAAAATTTGATGCTTATAGGAAATGGGCATTTACTCAGAAAGTTTTAATTGAAGAAGCTATAAATCTTTTTTTATTTAAGAAGTTCATCCTGCAAAATATACCTTCTTTAGGATTGAGATTAATATTTTAATCGTCTGTATCAGACCATTACATTTTGGTTCTCCCAGTAGCTTTAATGTAATGTCTTTGAAACACGTTCACTTCAGTGATTTGCTTTGTTAGATAGTGGTGCAACATTATTACATAGCATAGAACTATGCTTTCTAAAGCCTGAGAAGTATAATAAATTTGTTCCATATACTGTTTGTGATGAATTCTCAATGCCATTTTTTTTATAATGTACATGCACCATAGGACAATGGGAGTATTTAAATTTATGAGAACTTGTTTTTCTGGTTGACTTGTAAGTATTGAGCTCTTGAAGTTATTTAGTATATCTGACCTCATTTAATTAAAAATATTATAATACCCATACTTCTTATATGATCACATTTAATGTACCAGTTTGTTAGTTGCATTTTGGAGCTAAAATTCTGTGTTGTGTACCTAAGATAATAGAACCAAAGCCACATTGTTTATTCTTCTACTTTTTCGCGCATACATTGTGTACGTTATGCATTGATCTTGTCCAGCAATATTAACTTTCTTTAACAGATTGATCTGCTATCTGAAGAGTGTTATTAAAATTTAATCAGTAAACTAAAATAAGCAGCTAATGCCATAGTGCATTCCTGGTAACTCATAAAAGAAAAGAGAAAGTAAAGCCTAATGGTAGTTTTGTGAGGTTAAAGGAAGGTTGAGAATATATATTTATTGGCTATTCTAGGGTACATATAAATTACCATTTTTCCTCTCTTGATAAGTGTGATGTAATGGACTACACTTATAGGTGATATACTTTTTCATTTGCAGACTATTTACTGTTTAACCTACTAGCACTGAACTGCAATGAATTATATAGCCCTATATAATAGGGGTAAAGCCATCTGTGACCCTTGTTTTCCTCAGAGAAGCTTTTCTGGACAGTGACTATGGCTAACATGATTCTTAAGCTATGTCCTATGTGTGCTGTACTTCCTGTTCACCAAAATGATGCAGATCCTACCAACATGCAGCGTCTGCATAATGGCCTCTCCCGTTTTATCTCTTGCCTATGATGAGGATCCTTTTGCCTTACTGCTTTTCTTGTTTTTCTTCTCAAAAACAGTTCTAGATTTAGAAAAGGCACCTAACCACATTCCTGCTATTAATTCTATCTTTTTCTTTTTGATGAGTCTGTTCTGCTGCTTAAAGGCACTTGTTTTCATAGTACCCCAGAGAACCCATTCGCTTAGAATATTATCATGGCATTTTATTTATCTTAAAAGTAATACTTGCTTAAAAAGAACAAAAGACTTGAAACATGCACTTCACAAAATATGTCCAAATGGCCAATTAACATACAAAAATGTGCAACTTCATTAGTCATCAGGAAAATATACAATGTGATACCACTACCACCCACCAGAATAGCAAAGATGAAAAAGAGTCTACAAGAATGTAGAGAAATTGCAAGAACACGGTACTGCTGCTGAGATTGTATATTGGTACAATTACATTGCTAATTTGGAAATCTGTTTATCAAATAATGAGTAGAGCTGAATATAAGTATGTCCTTGACCCAATAATTCCACTTCTAGGCACATACATAACAGAAATAGGTCTATTGGTTCATAAAAGATATGTACAAGAGTGTTTACTGCATTGTTTGTGGTAAATCTAAACTCAAAACAACTTAAATGTCCATCAGCAGTAAAATAAATACATTAATGGGGATATGAACCTAACATGGAATCAGTAGTGACAATTCATAAACTACAACCACATGCAACAATATGGATGAATCTTACAAACATAATATTGATAGTGCTGGATCTTTATGTTGCACTGATATTTATCCCAGGCTTGCTTATATTTCTTTTGACATTGATTTATGAAAATTCAGTAAGCCATTTCGTTGTGTACTTCAGAGGTTGGAAAATAATGCCTTGCTGCCTGTTTTTTTTTTAATAGCTCATAAACTGAGAATGGTTTTTACATTTTTAAATGGTTGAACATTTCTAAAAGAAAATTTTATGACACATGTAAATTATGTAAAATTCCAATTTCAGTATCCATAAACAAAGTTTTATTAGAATGTAGCCACACAGATTCATTTCTTTGGCTGCTTTTGTACTGCAACAGCAGCGTTGAGTAGTTGTGACAGAAACTATATGGCCCACAAATCTTAAAATATTTACTCTTTGGCCCTTTATAGGAAAAGTTTGCTGACTCTGATATACACCGACTGATGTGTCATTGGTAAACTACTAAAGGATATCTATTTTTAAAAAGTACTTGTCTTATACAGATAATCATTTAAATAATTCCTGTCTTATTTTTTTTCTCCTTGATATGTACTGCTATTTATCACGATTTAACATGCTAGACATTTTGCTTGTTTAAATAAGCAAGCATAGGTTAATTATTTCTTCCCATCTAGATTGTAACTTTCAGGAGGGTAGGGATTCTTGTCTCCTTTGTGTAGTGCTGTGTTTCCAGCACCTAGGCATGTAGTAGAAACACAATATATATTTATTTGAGAGTCACACAGTATATATTTGTTGAATTGAAAAGATGGCTGTGCTGAATCTGCTGCATATTACTTTATCCAACTCTGAGGATAACTGGATGACAGCCTGAAACAAATTGTACATTCTTCATTTGCATAATTTATCCAATTGACTCTCCAGATTATAAAAGGTAAGTACCTAAGGAATTCAACAGAATCTGACAGCACTTTTGATGCTGCTGTCTTTGGTAGATCACTGGAAGGAATAGCACCTATAATTAATTATATATTATATATATATATTAATTTTAAAAATTATTTGACATATGATTTTGTAAATTATTAATTTTATATTAATAATATTTACATATTTAAATATATCTCAAACCTTTATGTCAGTTATTGTATTTATACATTGAGATTAGTGGGCCTAGCTAAGTAAATGGCACAATAATAAGTACCTAAAAGTTAGGGTAATTGAAGAATTAAGCAAGCTCTTTGAGACTAGGCTGTTTTGTGAATGTAGGGGTATTGTTTAGTGATTTCCCACTACACTTGGAATAAAATCCAAGCTTTTCCTCCAGGAAAGCCTTGTATGATTTGACTATTTGTCTCTGTCTCCAACCTCTCTGTTCTCTCTTGCTTGCCATGCTGAAGCCATACTGAACTTCTTTAATTCCTTCTAATCCCTTAAGTTCTTTTGTGTATAATTTTTAAAAAATTTATGACTCCCCCATAGTCTCTAAGCTCTATTAGGCAGGGATCACATCTGTCGTATTTACCATCAAATCTCTAGTGCTTAGTAAAATTACTGAAATGTAGCAGTAAGTAAGTATTTATTGAATGACTACATACACAATTGAAAGAATACTGGACTTGGTGTCAGAAACTCTAAGTTAAAATCCTGGAATGTGTTCTGAATCTTGATCTGGATGTCAGTTACACAGGTATGTTTGTGAAGTCATTGAGATGTTGCAGTTATAACATGAGCACTTTTGATATAAATATGTTTATAAGTTGAAAACAACGATCCTGGGATGTCCATACTTCCTAATTATATGAACATGAATGAGTCAATTTCTCTGAAATTTAGTTTTATCATTTATCGGTAGGTATTATTATATCTACCTCATAAGGTAGTTGCAAGCACTGATGACGTTTGTGAACTACCTTGTATGTATACAACATCTAGCCGTTGAATCTTTAGTGCATGAAGGATGTGGAAGAAAAGAAGGTGCAGAGGGGAAGTACTCAGAGACCTAGTGGAATAAACTCATCTTTTACAGAAGTCTTTAGGCAGTTTAAGAGAGCTGAGGTTTTAACAGACACCATGAAGAAACAATGGACTTCATCCTATCTCTAGAGTAAGATAAAGGGCCACAGAGCCATTAAACCCTCTTTTAAAAATTAGGAGGGTATTGAGATTTGGGAAAGAGAAGAGCAGGAGACTAGGACTGGCAAATTACTGTAATAGTGTATCTGACCTACCTAACCAACCATGAGAGAGCCATGTAGCTAAAAAATAAAGCCAACATTGAAGCGCTTTTCTACAAATTAAAATGTAGCCTGCAGTGTTTCAAAGCTAATAAGAAGCTAGATATAATTGAATCTCAGAAGATTACTGAAATAAGAATCATTACCAGGATTAGGAGTTTCCAGACTGATTGTCACTGGAAGGCTGGGAAAAGATAAGCAAGTACATGTAAAGAACATCAAAAATGGGAAAGTAAGCTCTTAAAGAACTGACAGCACACATTCCAAACTTAAATAGTACATGCAGTTGAAGCTAAAACTTTAAAAGCAAATTTTATTTTTTAAAATTCAGCTCATAAAGTATACATTATACTACATTTTTCTCAAGTAGTAATACAGTTAATGTATTGAACAAGATTAACAAACTAGAAAATAAACCACCAGAAATAGATTAAAGCAAGACATTTTAGGAAAATAAAATCTTTGTTACCATATAAGTTCTGCTTGCTGTGCATTTATTGTTATCAAGAACTGTTCTAACTATTCTCATTTAATCTTTCTCCGAAGCTTATGAAGTTAGGGCTACAATTGATAACTTCATTATGAATAGAGGAACTGCGGTTTAGAGAGTTTAAATAATTTGCCCAAGGACAGATAATAATTGGCAGGGCAGGCCTCAAACTCTGGAACATAAGATGGCAAAGCCCATACTCTAACCTGTTGGTGGAGCTCTTGTCAGGATGTATATAACCTGTTGCCATTTTAGAAGCCTTATTACTGGAAATCTGCCCAGTGCCAGCATGCCTTCCATATATAAGAAATTCACACAGAGATGAAATCATGAAAACTATAGACTGATGAAACTTACTTGAATATTTTGGAAGAGGATATTTGTAACATTCTGTCCTGAATTGTAAGCTCCAAAAAAGCAGATAATTTGTCTCCCTTGTTCGCCACTGTTTCTCTAAAGCAGGGTTTTTCAGCCTTGACAGTATTGACATTTTAGACTGGACAGTTCTTTTTTCTGGTGGCCCGATCTCTGCATTGTAGAATGTTTAGCAGTATCGCTGGCCTCAACCCACTAGATGCTAGTAGCACCCTTTCGCAGTTGTCACAAAAATAAATCTCTCTAAACAATGCCAAATGTCCCCTAGGGGGGAAAAAATTGGCCCCAGTTGAGAACAAATGTTCTAAAGAATAGAACAACTCCTGGCAAGTAAAAGATACTCAACAAATAGTTTTGAATTGACTGAAGTCCACAAAGTGTACTTTTTCTGATATGCAAAATAACTAGAGGGAACCTTGAAAATATTCTAGAACTTTAATATACATTTGTATATGCATTAGAAAAATATAACATATCAAACCTATGCTTTTATATACTATTTTATAGGACAAAGCTAAAATAGATAATAAAATAAATAATTGAAAGAAACATTAAGCAAATAAGTATAGATAATAGATACATTTAGCAAAAATCATAAAATTGATTAAGGTGGTATATAAATGATAAGTTTGATGCACTGATTGTACTAAAGGAAGCTTAATATGTCCTGAACACATTTGGTATGAGAGCTTCCCATAAGTCTTGTTTGTGTAGGTCACTAAAACCCTCATTAGGGATATTCTAGTGCCCTGCACCAACTAGACACAGATGTGGAAGACAAATTGTTTACCCTCTGAGAATTGGACACTGAGAGATACTATAAGCTATGCACACCTGTATGGGATAACAACTAAGTTCTATATTATAGTATAAGAGTTCAAAGGGAAAAGATTGTTTCCTATCAGGAAATGAGGAAAACTTCACTACTGATAGTGAAGGATGAATGGAATTTTAATAGGTGTAGATAAGGAAGAGGAAAAGAACAGAGGCATGCAGTTGGAACAGTTTATATTTAAGGGATAAGTAGGGGCCACTTTGGCTAGAATGTACTATAACTGAAGGAAAGTAGAATCTGGTTGTAGAGCGTGTTTAGCGCCAGACTGGGTAAATCCACGGAACGGTCATTTTTATTACCTAATGTCTGGCTAAAAGTTGCTTTGTCGTTGTTCTTGTTGTGTTGCCATTACTGTAGAAATAACGTTCAGATTGGGATGGGGACCTCAGAATCAAGACCGATGAATACTCCTGCTTAATAAGATATAAAAACTAGAATACGCACGTGCGCGCGTGCGCGCGCGCGCACACACGCACTGGAGAGGGAAGGAGGAATGGAGGGGGATGGAGAGAGAGACCGAGACCAGCTGAGCAAAAAGAAAAAAAATGCAACAGTGGATCAGAGTGGAAAGAGCAGCCTAAACCTCGGCAACAGAAGAAAAGGTAGGAGCAGAAGGGTAACCTGGGACTGGTAGAGTTCAGGGTTTGGGGGTGATATGGGTAAGATGCTGTGAACCCCATAAGGGTTCTCTGTAAGGAATCTTTGTTCTTTAGAACAAGACACTGATCTTTAGAAGTTTACTACTGGAATACCAAGTGAGGCAGCTGACAGATTATACTGGTTTTTGCCTGCTTGGTTTCATCTTTCCCTGGAAGGGAGCTGCCTCTGATGCCCTTTCTCTCCACCACATTGACCTCTGGAGAGGCAAGTCCTCTTTGAAAATTTTGGCCCATGCCTGACAACCCTTTCCTTTGTGGTTCCCCTGACACAACTGAGAATGACTTCATTCTTTTCAAAAAGACTTTATTAAATATTAAAGATTAAAAAGGAAATAAAATACAAGAAGTCCTACCAGATTTACTTTGTATCTATCATATCATTGTACTCTTACCAGTCAAATCTCCTTTCCCTACTGCTGCTAGAGATATCTTCTTAAAATCCAAATTTAGCCATGACTCCCTTGCTTTTTCATGATTTCTCATTTATACAGGGATTGTATTTTAGTACATTAACTTTCTTATGGGTTTTCCTGGAGTGAGAAAGTTTTTATAATTCTCTTTACATACTGCTTTTTTTTTATTTTTATGATTTGGAGAGGTTACAGTTAAAATTGTGACGATATTTGGGAAGAGTGAAGGACCTTCCTCTGAATATGTATAAGCATTCCAGCTTTTTCCTAAAGCCTTCTTGGAATAGCTTCATCTAAGGGTCAGGGGTCACTGGATTTCAAACTTTGCTTTCTGTGGCACTGGGTTTCTAATCAGGTATGTCTAGGCTGCTTCCGGGAGAAATCCCAGTGAGTGGGAATATAGCTCTCCATCTCAGATCAACCTGAAGAATTCAGCCCTAACCCATTTTATATATGGGTGTTCTGCATAAGATTTTTTGAAAGTAGTCTGTTCTTTTAAATAAAAGGTGAGGGGATGAGGAATCATTAAATGATTTCTAATGTTCCTTTTGGCTCCGAAATTCTCTGAGAATCCAGCCCCCTTCACTTCTTTCTTGATTTACTTTGTGTTACTTTTGTTCCATACAATTAATATCTTTTAGCAAGTCAGAGTTCAAGGGGCTTTGACAGTTATCTTGTCCAGTTTCCCAAATTGAACTCCAATAAATAGGACTCCTGAGAAACATTGGTTCTTACAAAAAGTGTTATGTACCCAAATATGCTGAGATATTATACTTTTGATATATTTCTAATTAGCAATTTTAAGGCTCTGAAGAGTCTTCCAATAAAGAAACCTGTTTAACCTTAAGACAGTATTTCTTAGATTTTCAAATAATGTGCCTTTTAACTTTTCCAGAGGTCAGTTTGGGAAACACTCACCTAGTTTATCCCCCTCCTAGTGCAAGTAATTTGAGATAGAAAATGATTTTCTAATGTTATACAACTAGTTATCAGGTCTCAGTCTCATATTTATTCCCTGTTTATATATGCTTAACTTCTGACTTTATTAAGATATAATTGACATGTAACATTAAGTCTACGGTAAACAACATAATGGTTTGATACCAGTATATATTATGAAATTATTGCTATAATAAGGTTAGTTAACAGATCATCACCTCATATAGTTATAATTTTGTGTCTGTTGAGAACTTTTAAAGCTCTACTTGCTTAGCGTCTTTCAAATGCACAATAGAGTATTATAACTATAGTCACTATGCTAAACATGACATGCCTAGAACTTAATTCATCTTAAAACTGGAAGTGTGTACTTTTTGACCACCTTCACCGATTCCCCTCACAGCAGGCAACCACCAGTTTAGTCTTTGTGTTTATGAGTTTATTTGTTTAGATTCTACATGTAAGCAAGATCATACAGTACTTGTCTTTTAATGTCTGACTTATTTCACTTAGCATAATGCCCTTGAGGTTCATGCATGTTGTCACAAATGGCAGAATTTCCTTTTTATGGTTAAATAATATTCTATTGTGTGTGGGGGGGGGTATAATATTTTCTTTATCCATTCATTTATCAGTAGATATTTAGGTGGTACAGAAATCTCTTCCAAATAGTGATTTTACTTTCTTCAGATGTACCCCCAAAGTGGAATTGCTGGATCATATGATAGTTCTGTTTTTTTTTTTTTAATTTCTTGAGGAACTTCTATACTATTTTCCATAGTGGCTATACCAGCTTACATTCCCACCAACAGACTGGAAGGATTCCCCTTTCTCCACATCCTTGCTAGCGTGTGTTATCTCTTGTGTCTGTTTTGATAATAGGCATCCTAACAGGTGTGAGATGATGTATCATTGTAGTTTTGATTTACATTTCCCTGATGCAGATCAGGTGATGTTGAGCACCTTTTCATGTACCTGTCAGCTATTTGTGTCTTCTTTTGAAAAATGTCTACTCAGGTCCATTGCCCATTTTTAAATGGGGTTTGTTTTTTGCTAGCAAGGTTGTATAAGTTCGTTGTATATTTTGGATATTAACTCCTTATTGGATATGTGGTTTGCAAATATACTCTCCCACTCTCTTGGTTGCCTTTTTATTTTGTTGATCATCTGCTGTGCAGAAGCTTTTTAATTTGATGTAGCCCTATTTATTTGTGCTTTCATTGCTTGTGTTTTTGGTATCATATCCAAAAACTCATTGCCAAGACCAATGTCAAAAGTTTTAACTTTTGTTTTCTTCTAGACATTTATAATTTCAGGTCTTAACATTCAAGTCTTTAATCTATTTTAAGTTCATTTTTATCAGTGGTGTAAGGTACCCAGTTTCATTCTTTTACTTTGAATATCTATTTTTCCCAACATCATTTAAGAGACAGTCTTTTCCCCATTGGGTTTTCTTGCCTCCCTTGTCAAATATTAGTTGACCTTATATGCATGGGTTTATTTCTGAGTTCTGGATTCTGTTCCTTTGGTCTATTTGTCTGTTTTTGTGCTAGTACCATACTGTTTTGAATACTATAGCATCATAATATAGTTTGAAATCAGGAAGTATGATACCTTTAGCTTTCTTTTTTTCTTTTTTTTTTTTCTGAGGATTGCTTTGCTATTAGGAATATTTTATGTTTCCATGCAAATTTTAGGATTATTTTTTCTATTTCTGTAAAAATTGCCATCGGAATATTGATAATGATTGTACTGAATCTATAGATGGCTTTGGTAGTACAGACGTTTTAACAATATTAATTCTTCTAACCCTTAAACATTATATATCTTTCCATTTATTTGTGTTATCAGTGTCTTAACAATTTTCAGTGTATCGATCATTTACCTCCTCGGTTAAATTTTCTCCTATTTTATTCTTTTTGAAGCTATTATAAATAGGATTATTTCTTTATTTCTTTTTCAGATAATTCATTGTTAGTATATAGAAACAACTGATATTTTTGTATGTTGATTTCTATATTCTTCAACGTTACTGAATTCTTTTATTCAAACAGTTTTTTGGTGAAGTCTATAAGATTTTCTGTATACAAAACCATGTCATCTCTAAACAGAGAATTTTACGTCTTCCATTTCAAGTTAGATGCCTTTTATTTCTTTTTCTTGCCTGATTTCTCTGGCTAGAACTTCCAGTACAATGTTGAGTAGGAGTGGTGAGTGTGGTCACCCTTGTCTTGTTCCTGATCTTAAAGGAAAAGCATTCAACCTTTCATTGTTGAGTATTTTAGCTGTGGGCTTCTCTTATATGGTCTTTATTATGTTATATATGTCTTTTTGAATTTAGTTTGCTAGTATTTTGTTACAAATTTTTGCATGTGTGTTCATCAAGGATATCGGCCTGTAGTTTTCTTTTAGTGTCCTTATTTGGCTTTTGTATCTACATCATGCTGGTCTCATAAAATGAGTTTGAAAGTGTTTCTTTCATTTAGATTTTTTGTAAGAGTTTGAGAAGGATGGTGTCTTTAAATGTTTGGTAAAATTTACCAGGGAAAGCATCTGGTCCTAGGCTTTTCTTCTTTGGGATATTTTTGATTACCGATTCAATCTCCCTACTTGTTATTGGTCTGTTCAGATTTTCTATTTCTTCATTATTTATCCTTGGTGGGTTGTATGTTTATAGGAATTGATCCATTTCTTCCAGGTTGTCCAGTTTTGGGGCTTATAATTGTTCATAGTAATCTCATGATCTTTTTATTTCCTCTTTCATTTTTGATCTTATTTATTTGGGTTCTTTTTTTTTTTTCTGGGCCTAGCTGAAGGTTTGCCAATTTTGTTTATTTTTTCAGTGAACCAGTTTTTAGTTTTGTTAGTCTTTTCTATTGTTTTCCTATTTTATATTTTATTTATTTTGTTCTAATATTTAGTATTTCCTTCCTCTTCTAACTTTGGACTTAGTTTGTTCTTCTTTTACTAGTTCCTTGAGGTTAAAGTTAATTATTTTTTTAAGATCTTTCTCTTTTCTTTGAAAGTTTATTGCTGCAAACTTCCCTGTTGGAACTGCTTTTGCTGAATCCCATTGATTTTCTTACGTTGTGTTTCCATTTTTCTATGTCTCAAGATATATTTTTTATTTATTCTTTATTTTTTCTTTGGTCCATTGGTTGGTCAGAAGCATCTTGGTTACTTTTCATGTATTTGGGAATTTTCATCTTCCCTTCCATTGCTGATTTCTAGTTTCATGCCATCGTGATTGTAAAAGATACTTGATATAATTTCTTCTTCAATTTATTGAGACTTGTTTTGTGGCCTACCATATGATCTATCCTAAAAAAAAAAGTCCCAAGAAAGCTTGAGAAAAATGTGTATTCTACTCTTGTTGGGTAGAATGTTCTGGATATATCTGTTTGTTCCATTTAATCTAGAGTGTTGTTTAAATCGCTGTTTCCTTATTGAACCTCTTTATAATGATAATTTATCCATTATTGAGAGTCTGTCTGAATGATCTAACCATTGTTGAGAGTGGAGTATTAAAGTCCCAATTATTATTTTATTGTTGTTTATTTTTCTTTTTAGTTGTGTTAGTATTTGCTTTATATATTTAGGTGCTCCAAAGTTGTGTGCATAGATATCTACAATTATTATATCTTCTTGATGAATTGACCCTGTTTCATTATATAATGACCTTCTTTGTCTTTTGTGACCATTTCTAGCTTAAAGTCTGTTTTTTTTGATATAAGTATCACTATCCCTGCTTTTTTGTTGTTGTTGTTGTTGTTGTTGTTATTATTTGCTTGGACTGTTTCTCTATCTTTACTTCATTTTATATATATCCTTAAAGCTAAAGTGAGTCTCTTATAGGCATTATATCGTTGGGATCTTGTTTTATTATCCATTCAGCCATTCCATTCCTTTTGATTGGAGAATTTAATCCATTTATTTTTAAGGCAATTATTAATAAATAAGCACATAGTATTGCCATTTTGTTCTACTGAACTCTTCAGTTATTGTATTCTTCAGCTCTAAGATTTCTGGTTTTTTTTGTTTTTGATGGTTTCTATTTCTTTGTTGAACTTCTCATTTTTTCCATGCATTGTTTTCCTAATTTCGTTAGTTGTCTGTGTTTCTGTAGTTCACTGAAGTTCTTTAAGATAATTATTTTGAATTCCTTTTCAGATAGTTCATAGATCTCCATTCTTTAGGATCAGTTATTGGAGCTTTATTAGTTTCCTTTGGTGGTATTATGTTTCCCTGTCTCTTTGTGATCCTCGATTCCTTGCATTGGTATCTGTGCATTTGTTTGAGTGGCCTCCTGTCCAGACTTTACATGTTCACTTCAGCAGGGAAAGACTTTCAGCAGTCACTACAACTCGTGGGTCCTAGACATTTGGCAGCCTCTCTGGGAAGGCAGGGCTTGTTATTGGGGTCTGTAGTTGGGCAAGGCCACTGCCCATGCTCTGAGGTTAGGGGGATGCCTCTGGCTAGGCTCCACAGTTATATGGGCCTATTGGCTGGATTCTCTGTCCAAACAGGACCACTGGGCAACCATATTCTTGTTTGGATGGGGTTATTGATTGTGCTCTGTAAGTCAGGTGGTGCCACTAGCTGAGCTCTGCAATTACCACTGGTTGGGTAAAGTCCCAGGCTGTGTTCCCTGGCAGGATGATACCACTGGTTGAATTCCATGATTTAACAGGGCTAGAGGCTGTGCTCTGCAATTTCCCATGGTTGTGTGGGGTCCATAACTAGCTGGTGCCACTGCTTGGACTCTATGTTTAGATCTGGCTATAGGCAGGGTTTAGTAGTCTGATATGGCATCAGGCTGTCTTTCTGGATCAGGCAGGACAACAGACTGTGCCCTAAAGTTGAGTAGGGCTGCATGCTGGTCTTTGTGATCACCTAATGCATTAGCTATACTCAGCTGGTAGGCAAGATCATTGGCTGGGCTCCCTTGTCATGTGGGGCCATAGGCTATATTCCTTGATTGGGCAGGGTTACTGGCCGGGCTTCCTGCCTGGGCAAGGCTGTAGTGTAGGCTGTGTTCTGAAATTGGGCAGGGTCATAGGCTGACTTTCTTTGCTTAATTAGGGTTGTAGGCTAGTCTCTGTGGCTGGTTTGGATTGTAGGCAGAGCTCTGTCACTCCTAGTATCATAGGCTGGGCTCCTGTGTTTCCCAGGGTCACTGTTCAGACCCTCTGGTCATGCTGGGCCAGAAGCTATGCTCAACAGTTGGGCAGGGCTGCTAGCTTGGCTCTCTGACCAAGCAGTGATGTTGGGTGGGGTTCCATAGCTGCTCTAGATCTCCGGCTGGGCCTCCTGGATTGGTGGAACTTGAGGCTATGCTCAGCACTTGGGCATGGCTGGGAATTTGCTTCTCTTCCTGGTCTAGTGGCTCCACTGGCCATCTAGCCCACTGACTAGGGCTACAAATCAGGCAGAACTACCAACTGAGCTCCCTAGCCAGAGGGAGCCGCTAGCTCAGCTCTGCAAATAGCTAGGAACTCTGCTCAGGCACTACTACAAGCAGGAAAACCATCCACCAAGTACTGAGCACTGTTTGCTGTAAGCCCTACCCACTCTATCTTTATCTAGAGACCTGCAGATTCCTCTAGTGGCCTCCATGAGGCATGACCTGAGTGGACCTCCTGTGAAGGGTCCCACATGCTGGGGGAACTGAATATCTACCTTAGGCTCTCTTTTCCCACTGTAGAAACCATAGGTGCAGGGGGATCTTTCGATGTGGCACAGTGCCAGCGTGGGGAGGGACAATGTAGTCAGTGTATATATGTAGTCCTCTTATCTTTCTAGTGTGGGATCTTCTTTTCTATGGTGTCTTTTCTATGGGTAATTGCTAGTTGGTCTTCCTGTGGGTGGGACTTAAGTCATGAATGATCTATATAGGCATCTTGATGACATCACTCCCTCCTATATGCTTAGCTTTAAGTAGGTTATACGTTCCTTAATGTATTGATAGATTATGTCTTATAATTTTGCCTCTCTGGTACTTAGTTCCATATTGAAAATGTGGCTGCTGAACAGTAAATGTTTGGTGATTCTATGATTGAAACCTATAAGAAAATTAATCATTATGAAATGAATTAGCTTCTGTGTATGTATTTTCATCTTTTAAAAAATAATTGCTGCTCCTCCATGCATACCTACATTTGCAATATGGGTTTTTTTTCCTCCAAAGTTTCTGTTGTCAGTAGTTTATGGTTATTGATTCATACTGTTTATTGGTAATAACTCTGTGAACTGCTTTGCCTCAGAGATAATTTGATTAGGGTTACTGATATTTGACACCATTCAGGAAAACGTTACATTGTAAACGGTATTGGATTTGTCACAGAATGACATTGAAGAGAAGCCAGGGATGGGCAAACTAATAATGTGCTAGCCTGTTTATTAAAATTGGGTCTTTTGGCAATTTCTTCCACCATTTTTTTATGGCTATCACTGCCTTCTCCTAAGAGATAAGCATGTGACCAATTTGACGACTTTCATTTGGCAAGGGCAGAACTAATGCCAAACAAACAAGATCATAGTAAGTTTATATAGAGCTCAAGCTTCCAGAATACTATATTTCTGTCCTCTGAGGTTAGATATCTGTTTGTGATAGATAAAACATTTATGTAAGGGTACAAGAGTGGAATGTACTGAAATGAAATGCTCACGTTGACCTCATCAGCTTTAATGGAACTTACTTGATGTAATGACTGTGAATCTTACTGTGTTTATGTGGTGTGTTTTAACAGGGAATTGTCATCCAGTGACCTTCCAGAGACCACCAGAAAACATGGGAGAAGTAAGTTTCTCTTCACTTTTAAATAATTTAGATTCTCTCCATATTAATCCACTATATTCAGGAAATTAGATTTGCAACTCAAAAGTTTTTTTTTGTGGACACCTAAGTTGTATTTCTGGTTAGTGTTAGGAAGTTTTTGTCTGAAGCAGGGCTATGCAGAGAAAGACCAACAGACCATAAGTTGCTTACTCGCCAGGGTCTTTTTTTGCCACTCTTTTCTGGATATCTCCCAGTACAGGGAGATAAGGCTCAAACTTGATACTCTATAGACCCTCCCTAATCCCAGTATCTGTGCAGCTCTTAGCAAAGTTATCCATATGCTTCCAACGGTTTCTAAGCCTTATTGATAATAACATAAAAAGTGATTCTACCATGCAACCAATGACATTATTAAAAAATTCATCTGTGAGGTTGATTTATAAGTGATTTCAATTTTCCATCATTAAGAACCATTAGATGAATTCCTTTTATTTTTCCTTTCTCATAAGGCTATTTATGGTCAGTGGCTAATAGATAAATTTAAGGTCATTTTGTTAACATTAACCAGCCACTAGTGACTTCATAAATAATCCTGATTGATGTGGATCATAAAATCAGATACTGCAAAGGACCTCATAGGGAGACTTGGTGTTGTGTAGTATAGAGAGAATAGTACGAACATAGAGAGTCAGAGGCCTAAATTCAAGTTCTACCTCTACTATCTTGCTCAAATCCTAGAGCTCCCCTATACTTGTTTGTTCATATCTGAGGTGGGATTGCATTCTGCACTTCTGGCCTCAGGAAGTTGTGATTGGCATAATATAATACATATTAAGAGTATGTTGAGAAGTCTATAATAGTAGAGAGCAGTAGTATCTGCTCATTGCTGTCACTACAAAGTAAGTATATCTTCATTTGTTCTGTCTTTTAACAGTTAAAAATGAAGTTATTTGATCAGCAGGGCTGGGACTAGGGTTGTGCAAATGACATGGAGTGCCTCCATGTGTTTTGTGCTCTAGGCACTTTGCCCCATCTTAGTATGGGCCCTGGTAGGCAGCCCAAGGGTTATTTGTTGAATTAGATTTTGCCTGTTTTCTCCAGAGCTTCCCTTGGAGATCAGTTAGCCCCAGGGATTCTGATTCTATCTCAACCTTCACAAAAGATACCAATCTCTGATAGTTTAGAAATTTAAAGAAATGAATAGATTTTTAAAAATCTCGTCAAAGTTTTGGGACTAATCCATGCCCTGTCCTAATCCCAAGTCAGTTAACAGAAGCTTCCAGAGTAATATTGTGGCTTGGCCTTCACCTAATCTCAAACTTCCCGTGGATTTGAACAATGTTCTGACTTTTGGATTTTATCATGGCCTAATGGAGAAGAAAGCTGCACTGAGACAGGGCAATACATTCCTTCTTGTTTCCTCTCTTCCTTTTCAGAATGATCATCAGGTTATTAGCCAGGAGATCATTAGGTGCTTACTTAAAAAGCTGTCTCAGCAAATTTTTGTTTAAATGGTCAGGCAATTAATAGAGTCCTTGCTAAAGGACAGGACAAGGTAATGTAATCTGTAAGATGGGCATGTTTCCACCTTAGAGATAAGGGAAGTGCTTCAAAGAATGCTACCTTTAAAAACATAGAGAAGCTTGTAAAATGGTCAGCTGTTTGTGTTGACTACTTTAAAAGCATTTTTAACATCCTGAATTTCAAAGATTCTATCTTTTACTATCCAAGTTTAACATAGTTTGCCTGATTACACTTGTTAATTGCTGAGACTGTTAGTGGGGGGGAAAAGATGCTACTATGTGCTCATTTTTTTTCTTTTCTGGCAATGTACTAGTGAAGTTTTTACTGGCTTTGGCAAAGCTTCTCACAAACGTAGCTCAATGTGTCATATGAAAGGACGACAGAGGAAATTATTATAAAAACATGGCACTAGCATCAGTTAAGGAGCCATGAAAACAAAGAACATAGCTGGAAATCCATGCAGTAGAGGTAAAAATTTTAATTAAAATTGAGATGAATTCTTTGATATTAGATGAAATTATTTATACATATGTGTTATATGAATCATTCTTATTTGTGTAACGTGAAAAAATGTATGAACAAGGTCTTAAAAATGGTGAGGGGCGAGATGAGAACAGACATGTGTGTTTAATTTCTTATTAGGCCGCCATCAGTGCCCATTGTATTTGGCATTGAAATCCCACTTACTACATATGAGCTCTGAGCTATGGCTTATTATTTAGGACTCAAGAATATATAATTATTTTGATATTAACAAGTATCTGTAGAGCACTTTGAACTCAGAACTAATTCTCCTACATTATTTTATTTGAGTTTTAAGACAACACTGTAGTGTTAATAGGGATTATTATCTTCATTTTATATATTACAAAACTGAGGATTGAGAGAAAGTCTTATCTAAAGTCTGCAGCCTATAGAGAGCCAAAATACAAACTTAGGCCTACTTATGTCATATCTAGTTTTTTTTTCTCCAATAAACCATATTCTGAATGCCCTAGTCATCAGTAGTGTATAAAAGTTAATTAAAAACTTAGCTATCTATTGCTGTGATAGGTGTGGAAAAATATTTTTTAAGATGTATGATGATGTTTATATATTTCACAACATGGGGGACTAGACAGATAGGCAAAGAGAAATGGCTCAGTGTTCATCACCATTTATGGTAACAACTAAAAGATAGGTGTATCAGATAGTGGAGTGTTTCAAATATCAGAATCCTCTGAGCAGTCGGGGGTCTATGGCTGTGAAGACAGCAGCACTGATTGGCAGCCCCAAGGTAGACAACAAGATACTTCAACTCAGAAGCTTGCTATACACAACCCACAATTGGAGGTGTGTAAAGCAAGAATTCTAAGACACCACTTACCTAGCAAAAGTCACCCTTCTTGATTGATATGTTTTTATCTTTATGGTTTTTCTTAATACAATATAATATGTCATGGAACACCAGAATAGTATGAGACAACAAGGGGAGATGCTGTTACAAAAAGAACAGCATGAATAAATAAAATTAAGTAGAAGATTTTAGTAGAGAATTAACATTTTCACGAAGAGAATGTGAGGATTTTGCAAATGTGCATGTATAGGCTTACAAAATACTGCATATGTAATACTTGAGTTTTTATCTTTAATCATCTTTAAATGGAAATTAAAACTTTATTCTACCTTTTTATCTCTCTCTCCCCATCCCAGAAACTGGTATATTCATGACAAAATGACAAAAATTGCAGTAACCCACAGAAAAGCAATTTCTTGGGAGTTTTCTTGCTTAAAACTTTTGGGGTTATTGTTTTTGTTACAATGTTCAAGTAGAATTTGATTTTTAAAACACCTGTTTTCCATCTGAGATTTTTTTCTGTGTCAGAACACACTACTGCATATTCTAAGTGCTATAGTAGCAATTTATGGTATTTATTAGCCTAATATGCAGTTATTAATAGTTAATTTCACTGTCTTTACCTTAAGAACAGAGCTTCTGGAAGAAATTCATCATGCTCTCTCAATAATAGCTAACCACATGATTCTCCTATTCCTTTTTTACAAAATAGGAATAATATTTAGTCATGATTCTTCAAAAGAATTGATTTTACTTTGTTGTACAGGAAACAGTATGTAGAATAGCTGAATGCTAGCAAACAGGCAGGTCTTATTTGTGGAGAATAATTAAAAATACAAAGATACCTTAGCATTTTTTCTGTTTCTCCTCTTTCAGTATTTAGGCTTTGGAAATAACTTTTACCTAGCATAGAAGAAAATTCTAGGCCTATAAAATCTTAATCTGAAAAGTCAGTTTCATCTTCATTAACCATACTTAATGGTAACATGCCCTTGATGTCATAGTATGCATGCACATATTGTCACACTATAAGATAAACAGTGGTAGTGCTGTCAGGTACAGCCTTTGTTTTTGTTTTTGTTTTTGTTTTATAAAAAAACACAGAAGCATATTTCCTTTGGGTTCCTGAATGTGCCTGGCTCCTTTAGCCCACAGAACTCAAACATGTCCCCCAACTTATCAAGACTTTGTGGAAGGAAAGATGGCCTATAACTATCATAGTAAATCTCTAAGCTCTTTGATTCACTGACGAACTACTGCTCAGTTGAGGCCAATCCTAAACTTTAACTCTGAGCATAGAGCTCCATATTTTCAAGTGGGGAATGAATATTCACACTGACAAGCTTTGTGAAGTGACTACCTTATAATATAGTGCCTAATTTTATTTGACAGCTCTGTGGCATATAGTTCAAGTGCAGGCACACATTTAAAGGCAACTCATTATTTCATTTTCTGGCCTATATTGAATCTGAAAGTCTCTTTATTACAGTAGCATATTCATGCCCCTGCAGTTTAGACAATGTCACCAATTATTGTAAATCCTTATCTTCATTATTTTATAACAGTAATACAGATCTGCTTGGAGCTGACAACAGCCATTATTTTTTTCCTGGCAAGTTTTTCTCACCAGGAAAAAAAAAACTGAGCTAACTCTTCAAGGGTTGAGCTACTTTTCTTTTTTTAAACTCATAGTGCTTGATACGTTTTGTCTTTGCTGCAATCCTCTCTGACTTTTACCTAATTAAGAACAAAATAACCTTGGGTACATAAGTTTAGAATGTTTTCTTAGCCTCATCACAATTGACTTTTTTTTTTAATTGAGGCAAAATCCACATAACAGAATTGACCATGTTAAAATATACAATTCAGTGGCATTTAGTGTATTCACAATGTTGTACACCTGTCTAGTTCCAAAACATTCCATCACCTCCAGAGGAAACCCCATACCCAGTTAGTAGTCGGTCACTATTCCTCCTCCCCAGGCCCTGACAACAGTTGTAACTTGCTTTCTATCTCTATGCATTTATATATTATGAATATTACATTTAAATGGAATAATACAACATATGTGTGACCTTTTGTGCCTGGCTTTATTCACTTAGAATAATATATATATTTTTTTAGGTTTATCTATGTTGTATTAGTACCTTATTCCATTTTAGGGCTGAAAAATACCCCATTGTATGATTATACCACATTTTGATTGTCCATTTATCGGTTGGTGGACATTTGGGTTACATTCCACCCTTTGGCTATTGTAAATAGTACTGCTATGAATATTGATGGAGAAGTTTTTATTTGAATATGTTTTCAGTTCTTTGGGATATATACCTAGGAATGACTGTTGACACTTTGGACCAGATAATTCTTTGTTATGGGGATTGTCCTGTGCATTGTAAGATGTTTAGCAGCATCTTTGGCCTCTCCCCACTAGATGCCAGTGGCACCTACCCCTCCAAGTTGTGACAACCAAAAATGTATCCAGACACTACCAAGTGTTCCCTGGGGTGCCAAGTTGCCCAAGGTTGAGAATCACTGATTTAGAATAACGGAAATCTTTAGAGATAAGCTGGAATTTACGTACTATAATGTTTTTCATAGAAGTAATTTGAGTCTAAAAGAGAGCATTTTATGGTTCTGGAAACCAAGGTGTAGTCCTGGTCCTGTAATCAAGCAGCTATGTCCTTGGGTAAGTCACATAACCTTTGGCCTTCAGTTTTCTTGTTAGTAAAATGAAGGGATTGAAATGGATCAGTGGCTTCCACAGTGCTTAGTGAAACCCCAGGTTTTCTAAAGGGGTCTTAGGAGCCATCATGAAGGAAAGAAGGAAATGAAGTGCACCCGGTAGGTAGCACCTCCTCTTCAGACAGAGCAAGCAAAAGTTTGAATTCTGCTGTCATTTCTAGAGCAAATTCACATATAAACATTGATTTCATCAGTGAAAGGTCATTTCTGAAATCCATGTGCTAATTAACAAAGGCACTAATTTGTCAATGAGACTCCATTTCTTAAATCCATTAGGCTCTACTGCTGTGGGCAGGAAAGAAAGCTGAATGCTATCTTTGAATGCCATATGAATAGCCACCTCTGAAATCTTGCTTTTTGATTAAATATAGTATGCATTCTATCAGGACAGTTATGTACTCCTAGAGTATAGATTACAGCTAACTATCACATAGATACTATCATACTGTTTATGTTGACAAGTTGTAAAGCATTTACTGTAACAGTTATGTATTTAAAATTTTATTTCATTTCATATTTGGTGAGTTCTATCTGCTTTTTTTCTCATTAATTGGTGATTTTAGTTATAGTTATTTCCAGACAGAACTGTAATCAGTGTGGTTAGGGTCCATAAACTAAAAATAAAGTTTTATGGTTGTAAGAACTGTAGACACTAAGACTAGTGATATTCTTGCTGATATAATTGTGCCACTAGTGACAGGAGATGGGTACATCTTTGGAATTCTCCTATTTTTATGATTCCACCTGATCGTGTGCTTAATTTTGTGCAAATTAGATCATATGCTAAGTCCATATTTGTTTGTTTCTTGTGGGTGAGGTATAGCCCCTGGTCCATAAATATCATGTGTTAGAGTACCATGTGTTTAAATCAATTGTCATTACTAGTAATTTGATTGCTGTCATCTCCCATTTCATAAAGAATTCCTTTTGATAAGAAGGGATTGTAAGGAAATATAAATTGTAAGACTCCTTCAAAGAAAATTTGGCCTTTTATCTTCCTTTGTGGAAGAAACTGTTAGATCATGTCTCTGTATCTCATTATTTCTTATGAAGCATAAAATCATTAGACAAGAGATATATGAATATATGATCCAAAATTTGGCTTTTAAGCAAACCATATTGAGTTAACAAGACTCACTCTGAGAGGAACATGTTTGTTTTGTTTTTAAAGAATATTGACTTTACAGATGTGCATTACCTCTTTCGTCTTCTCTCTTATAGAAATCCATTTTTGGCATTTTTTCCACATTTATTCCTGGAAACCTGCCTGTTATCACCTGGCATTTCATTGCATACCTCCAGTAGCATAAATATATATATATATATATATATATATATATTTAAAAGTCTTAGGTAATGATCGTAACCACCATATTTCCTTAAGAAGCAGGTTCAGGATATTAAATATATTAATAACAATCATTTCTTCTCAAACCCTGTGACTTCTCATTCTCACTAGCTCAATCCTGTAACTTCAAATTATTTTTTTTAAATATCTGAGTTTTTCAATGGGTTTCAGCTTCATAATTGCCACTTATGTTACATGCCATTCTAACTAAGCTTCAAGTTTGTGACAACCTGGTTGGGTACATGAGTACCACCGTACAACAAATTCTGAATAAGTCTACCTGCTATGAAAAAAAAAACCTTTAATTTCCACAAATAGCTTGTAGTGGTGAAATACAATTGGGAAATAATCTGCTTTTTTTCTACCTTTCTGAGTAATAGGAAGATGATCCAAATAGCATCTTTTTAGTTTGTATAATTTTGGTTTTTAGTAAGTGAAATGTCACCTTGGAATGTGAGACTTTGTTTTTTCCATGGAAAGTTATTTCTATCAGTCTCTGATTTTTTTTTAAAAGAAATACTTTTTAAATACCTACTTCAGCAGAAAAAATCCGGAAGGCATTGTATGCATGTACAACTGAGTAAATAATAGTACCAAAATGGCTTAGAAGCAAGAAAACAAGGAATTATGAGTGTGACACTTCATAAGATTTTTCAGATATCAATCTGAGCACAGGGTTGAGTGGAGAGGGTGCCTTGTTGATTTTCTCTTCTTTTTTATCTTTTGTTGTTGTTAGTTTGGGGGATGGTGGTTGCTTGGCTGTAAAATAATGTATTCATATCCCAAAAGGGTTTGAATACGATATACTCCTACTAAACAAACATTTTTCCAATTATAAAACTCTTCACAGTTATAACTGGAAGGACCTAGGAAATCATATACAACACCTTAGCTTCATAAAGTAGGACATAGGCAACAATAAATTAAGCAACAAATGTAGAATCATGCAGCCAATTTAGTGCCAGAGCTGGAACAGGAATCTGCATATTCTGACTACAAAGTCGGGACCTTTTCACCATAGTACACTCTTCTCTTTCCTTGCACTTTCATTTGTCTCAGTACTGGGTTGGGGAAAGTGTTGAACATATATTGACTTTCTTAGACTTCAACAAGATATTCTCTAAAGGCAGTTTTCATGAGACGAACAGAAGGCTCAAATAAGTAGATAGCTTAGCATGTTCTACAGTCTTTATGAAAAATTCACAACTAAACAAGATATTAGAGATTTATTCAGAAGAGAAGAACAGCTTCCTGGTTAATGGGTGGACTTGTTTTAGATTCAGTCTGGTACAACATTTACACAACAATGACTAGGAACAGACTTTCCATTTGAATAAATATATATTGTGAATTGCTGATGCTCATCTCGTTAATATGTGTTTAAAGCTTTTTATAAACTCTTTTTATGGAAAGAGTTCAAAAATAGATCATATAATTTACTGCCTTCCTAAACAATATCCTAAACATCATATGATCGTTACTCATTTATTCTGTATTTCCTAAGTGCATTTTTATATCATCTTGGTAAATCTCGTTTTTCCTTTCACGGAATAACTGTCACCATGGCAGTGACAGCAAGTCATACTATTTATTGAGCATCCATTATTTGAGAGGTGGTCCTGAGCAAAATACTGTATGTATATTACCTCATTTATAACTGTGAGATTCATGCTGTTATTTCAATTTTACTGAAGGGAAGCTTAGGGTTTTTGCTTTCCTCACATAGCTATTTGTTCTAACAACTTTTTTTCTCACTTTTAAAATGTGTAACTGATGTGCACCACTTAACAAACTTGGAATACCAATGAAATCACATTTGTTACTCAAATCAAACAACCACAGCTCTTGGTAATACAAGAATGTCTGTCTTCCTTCCCTAACCAACCCTGTTCCTATGAGGAATTTAAGAACTCTAAGGTAACATATTGGGTCTAGAAGAATAGGCCCTGACCCTTGCATTAAAGAAGATAATGGAATGCTGGGTTCATTTGTAGAAAGTCCTAATTCTCTCATTCTTGATGTTTTTGTAGTGGTTGCTGGCATATAGTCTTACATCAAAACCAGGGCTCACAAACCATGCATTCTGGTACTCAGAACAGTTTCAAGGACACTAAAGAAATCACTACATTTGTTTAAAAATATCACTACAGTAACTGAGGCATAGATTGCCCCAGGTGGGTTGGGAAAAGAGGAGGGTACCTTTCTACCTAGCATTTCACTCACCTGTGCTCACTCCATAATACAGTAGGCCTGATTTCCCAGTGTTTCACTTTTCAGCTGTTTGGTTGCCCTGTTTGTTTTCATATCCCTGGCCTCTTTACCAAGCTCATAGAGCCAGAGTAGCTAATTGAGACTAACCAACAACTGAGTGATGTGACTGGATGGTGTGGAGGACGACTCAGTAGTTTCCTTGATATTTTTAACTCATATCAGGACAGCAATAATCCACCTGACAGGTTTCAGTGACTTTGAATTTTCAAAAGGGATCTGGTCTCCTTTCTCAGAGTAGGAACTTCCTAGCCCATTCAAGCTCAGTGTACCAAATTGGTTTGGGAGAGAGTGGCAAGACTCCATCTGTCTCTAGGTCAGAGGTTTCCAAACTTCTGAGTTTACCGTGCTCTTAGTTATGACAGTGATTTTTTTTTTTCATGGCAGCCAGGGGCCAAAAGAAATACTTAATAGTTCTATTTATTAAGTGGCGAGGTCCAAACAACTTAATATTTATATATCCTGATAGCTTAGTAGTCACTTGAAAAATAGTATACATAAATTGAAAGAATGCAGTACTTTTATTTCAACCTTCAATAGCCGTGCAGTTACTTACTAATGGGATGTATGTGCCTGTTGGGCACTGCACAATTTCTCAAACCTAAGAATCAGATTGGATAGTGAAAGATACTGGATACAGGAGGATACCACCTACATTTCCTATTCCACATTGATTTTTCACATAGCACTTTTTATCATAGCCAAAAATCCAGCTTCACAAAGGAAATGAATGTAGAATTATCTAATGATGAAACTTGTTGATGAATTTGGACCAAGAACTTTAAGGCAAAAAATAGGGAGAGAGAGAGAGAGCTTTATGTGGAGATATTTTTTTAGTAATTGCAACTGTGTTCCAAGGGGCAAAGAAAGACAGAAAAAGAGGTACTTTCAAAAGGATTAAATAAATTGCTTTGAAAGAGCTGTGATTGGTGCTGGCAAGCAAACTTAACTATGCTATACATGATTAATTGCTTATGTCTATTCCTAGGTGAAAATTTTATTTTTAATAGAGAGTTCGGTGATATGAAATGATTTCCAGGAACTGAATCAAGATGCAGCCATTGATTTAGTGCAATTCAAAAGTTCAGTTTCACATAGAAAAGGGAGTGAATTAGCTCAATTTCCCAGAGGCCTCCCTGCTCCATTTTAGATTGCTTTCTTGACAATATCAACTTCATTTTGCTGTTTTTCTTTCACTCTGTGAGCGACCTTAACTTAGTAGTTTGTGTGGTGTCCAACAGTACTGAGTATCAATACATTTCCTTCAAAAGTGTAAAATATCCTGCTCATCCTTTATGAATTTGCAGCAGCATCCTGGGGTACCTTGGTGTACATCTTGAGGCACTAGTTACTTGCTAGGCTAAAAAGCATCTGCTATGTCCCCTTCCCAGAACAGTTGATGTTCAGTTATTCTACCTCTACACCACTATTAGAGGAAATTAAATGGTTCTTACAGAACAAAAAAAAATGTCTGCTTCAAGGAGGGCAAGTATTCTACGAATTTCAAAGGTAATTTCTCGTGCTGAATAAAAGGATATTCAAGTGCTGTCTCACTAGAAACTTTGCTGTCAATGTATTTATTTCACAATCATATATTAAGTTTGCGGTGCTGTTTCATAATTAGAGGCATTGTCCATGGTTTCCTAGTTTCTAGTCACCCAGTCTTCCATTCTGCTTTTCATTTATTCCACACATATTATAATCTGTTCTGTACCAAGTTCTTTACTAGGTGTTATGAAAGATAGAGGTTGGATCAAAATAATAATGCATGATTCCTGCCCTCAAGAAGCTTAGTCTTGAGAGAGAACCAGATAGGCACATCAAAAATTATACAGTAAAATTGCTATAATTTAAGTGTACATAAATACTGAGAGTCTAATGAAGTGGGGAGTAGAATCTGAAGAAGGTTTTATTTAGGGGATGTTATATCTGAACGGAATAGGAGTTCTCTAGGCAGATGAAATACTGGAGGCAGTAAAATAAAAATTATGGAAGCAGTAAAGAGCCTATTTGGGGAATGGTAAGACTTGGTTTGACTGAGGAATAAGGTGCATGATGGATGTAGTTGTCAAAGAAATCACCCAATATCTGTCTCTCCCATCTGTCCCTTTCTTTCTATTAGATAGCCACCATTCTAATGCATGGTGTCATTATTTCTTAACCTGGTGTATTGTCAGTAGCCTTTTACCTGGCCTTTTCCCCTTCATTTCTCCTCATCCTACCTCCAGCTCTGTTTCATATATGTTTTGTAGGTTATTCTTCCAGAAATATTGGTCTGAAAATTTGAATGCTGTCAAATAGTTTAATAGCTTAACAAAAAGTGCCTCCATGACATGGCTGTTTCCAGGTTCATTTCCCAGTCTTCCTATTTTGAATCTTATATTCTGGCCCTACTGACCAGCTCGCTGTTCCTCATTTATGACCCTTGCTTGATTCAATACCAAGTCCTCACTTGGTGTTTTGTTTTCTTAGGATGTCCTTCGCCATCTTTGCACGTCCCAACTCTGCTAGTTTTTAAGAGATCAGCTCAAAAAATACTTTTCAGGGATCTTTCTCCAGGTCTCTCCCCCAGCCCCTAAACATGCCTACCCAGTAGAAATATGCCTGCCTTTTGACCTCAAAACACATCCACCCTGTTAAGTCTTGCTTTAGAGCTCATTCTGTATCTTTTATCTTTATTATCTCTTGCACTGAAGAACCTTGAGGGCAGAGGCCATCTGCTTTTCATCTTCGTGACTTGTCATGATCTCATTGTACATAGTCTATGTTCAGTAAATAAGTCTTAAGAAAAAGTATTTCGTTCACTTAACAGAAAAATGTAAATATTTGCAACTTTAAATAATAACTTCTTTATTGAACTAAGACCCAAGGTGGGAAAAGAAAAAAAAAATGTATGAGATGAGTAGAGATTTTTCCAAGTGGGCATTAATTTTCAGACCTTATTCTCTGGTATTTTTCAGCAAATGTATGGACATGATTTCGCTTGGCAGAGATTTTTTGGCATTAAAATATGAATTTTAGTATTCTGCAATGCATTAAAAATATATTACACACTGTATATTTTGGTTTAAGGCAGTAATTTAGGGAGTTCCTTGAGAAGCCATCTTATTTCACCTATTTTTATTATTTTGTTTTGAAGAAAAAGCATGGGTGCCAGCTATTTGGTTTGAAATTATGAAAAAGTAGTTATATTTTTTCAGTAAACGTACTTACTTTGTAGGTGTACATATGTATATCAGTCTTAGATTTGAAATATTTTCTTTAACAAGTATCTGTCCTAACTGAATCTAAATAAGACAGATTTGTTTTTATTTCCTTCAATGAGAAAAGTACATGCTTTGAATAATACCTCAGTGCTGTGTGCTCAAAGTACATTTACATTCTATATACTTGTCACATCATGTAAACTCTGATGAAGGCATGCACATGATTCCTGCCAGCTGTAGGCTAACTCACACAATTTGATAAGAGGAAGAGGGAAGTGTTCATTTTTAGTTTCAAACATCACTGCTTTGTTTTTGGAAGCCCAAAGACAAAGGCTTGCATTATGGAAATTGCCCAGTGTTTTAGGAACAGATAGTCTGATCTTATCCCATAGATCCAAGCTGCTCCCTTCCCCTTTATTTTGTTTCTACATTGAAAATATCCTAATGCTGTTATCATCCATTAGATTTCCAAATTACTTTGATGAGGACTGGCAAATACTCTGCCACAACTTCCTGTTCCTGAATATACAGCAGGCATAACTAATCAATAACAATATCTCCCTTACTGGTCAGATTCTTACTCCAGGTGGTATCTTCTAATTGACCATACTCAGCAAACAAGGTAAAATCTTGCCAGATTATTGTTTCTAGAGTTCTCACTATTATATTACTTTGTCTCCCATTTAAGAAATACACAGGTGTTTGTGGAATGTTCTTGGTAGTGTGATTAGGTAGAGATTACAAGATCTGTATCCTGCTACATTACCTTATAGTTGCTTACCTTTCTGAATTAGCCTGCTTTCTGTTTACAAGAGTTACAGGCATTCCTTGACTCCCCCCCACCCACACACACACACTTTCCATGTAAATAGCATATCAGAAAATTATTTTCTCTTAGGAGAATTTAGTTGTCGTTGTTGTTGTTTTCCTTAAAAGCTCAAAATACGTTATTGTTGTTTGGTTTATCTTAAAGAAAATTGTCCCAAAAGCCAGGGATATTTTAGACTGCATTAACATATCTATTGTGTTTCAAAACAAGGAAGCAGATAGTCCTGATCAGTTTTGCACTTGTCAGACCACACATAGAGTATTGTACTAGGTGTAGGATGCTGTGTTTTATGAGCTAAAGATGGTGCAGAGACTATATACATTTTATATGACCAACAGATGAAAGAACTAGACATGTTTATTTTGGAAAAAAGAAGCCTTGAGGGAAATCAGTTACTGTCTTCATGTATTAGTTGGTCTTATTATATAGCAGAGACTTACTTGTATGTTATTTTAAAGGTCATAAGTAAAGCCAGTGGCTAGGTGGTTATTAATTCAGTAAAATTTCCCTCATAAGAGGGCACTATAGTCAAATAAATATGACAAATGCATGTGTCATGTTCCTTTTCTGGAGATTTACAAATATATATTAAATATATACTAAGTGTCCTAAAAAGTCGTTTAGCAAAAGATCTTTTTAAAAATGTTAATCCCAAGAGACTCATGGACAGTAGACTAGTGGATACCAGAGGATAGGAAGGAGGGGAAAGGTAGATGGGGAAAAGGGGTGTTAAATATGTGGTAACAGAAAGAAATTAACCATGAGAGATGAACATACAATGCTATATGTGTGTGTGTGTGTGTGTGTATACACACACACACACACATACATACATACATACATACACACACACACATATGTGGCATACTATTGAATTGTACACTTGAAACTTACTGGATTTCATTAACCAGTGTCACCATAATAAAGGGAGGAAAGGAAGGAAAGGAAAGAAAAAAGTAAGGAAGGAAGGAAGGAAGGAAGGAAGGAAGGAAGGAAGGAAGGAAGGAAGGAAGGAAGGAAAGAAAGAAAGAAGGAAAGAATGACGGAAAGACATATCAAAAAAATATGTTAATCCCAGCATTCGATAAACACCTTCCTCAGAACTAGTTCTCTAAGGAACTCACATCTGGGTAGTGGTTCTCAAACTGTGGTAGTGAAACCAGCAGCACTAGCATTACCTTGGAACTTATTAGAATTGCAACTTTTCGGCCTCACCCAGACCTATGGAATGAGAAATTCTGGGAACTGGGCCCAGCAATCTTCATGATAATAAGTCCTCTAGGGGATTCTGATGCTACTAAACTGTGAGAAGCACTGCTAGAAAATTCTACTTCTGTTCTCCAATTCAACAGCTCCCTTTTAGTTCCCTTCATACCACTTACCATAATTGTTATTTTTCAAGATTTCTTCTAATGATATTACTCTTTGGTTCATTTTTATAGATGGTTACCCTCCAGAGGTACAAAAGGAAGGAAACATTTACAGAAGGCCTACCATAGTTTTCAACCTAGTATAGGTGCCATCTAGCTGGTATCAGTTTGAATAGTTTAAAGCATCCTCAGTATAACAAATCTACATCTTCTAGAAAGTGAAATACACATTTCTATAATGAGCTAAACCTTAAATTCATTGCTATTGTTGCCATTTTAAAAAATAACATTTACTGTTTTTTACTTTCTTCAAAATATACTTTACAAAATATAGAAATTTTTAAAATATCTCGAAGGGCCTGTAATGTGCCTTTTCCCGTGTCAGAAGTCTATAACATTAGAGAATTTTCTAATTTCTTTGTATTAGTGGAGAGTAATTTCTGGATTCATTTCATGCTCTCCAAATGAGCGTGATACTTTTAGAAAAATGTAATTGAAGTATAGTTTTAAATGAATGTGTAAAAATAAAAATAATTTCTCATAACTGTGCATGTAACTATTATTTAGTGTATTGGGTATCATAAATGTCCATTTTGAATGTTTATATGAAATGTCTCTGTAAGTCATGCAGAATTTTCTTGTTCTGGAAGATAATGAAATGGGGTTGAATATACTAAAGTGTCACAATATAGTTAAGTGAATTTAGAACAAAATTATTAGTGTTCCATGGAATGAATTATGGCCAAAATTATCCTAATTTCTTGGCCCTGTCACCTTTTTAATATAAGTAAGGGTTCTCCAGGTTTATATTGTTAGGTCAATTGGAGTTTTATTTGTATTTACTTTTAGGAACAAGACAGATAGTCCAGAAAAGAATTTTGACTTGCTTGCTGCTGTCCAACAGCAGAGTGCCTGGAGGTATCCACTTATAGTAATGGGTATAAGTCCTGGTATCAGTTACTATATTTAAATACCCATGGTTGGCAGGAATGTGCTGAGGCGCGATATAGCATAGTTAATTATGTCACTGTCCCTGCCCAGGGCAACTGCTACTGAAAAGACATACTCACATGATGAGGAAGATGGCAGATGTGATGTCTCGGAGCCAGAGGTGACTTAACTTCATTGCCGACTCCAGGAGAGGTTTAGGGTGTTGGCTCTGTTTCCTAAAGAGCATCCAGCAGGTTTCATCCTGTATATTAACTTTTCACATGGCTTTTTATTATAATTTTTAGCTTATTATTGTGTCTCTTTTTAGTTTTCCTCATGGGAGAAAAAGCCAATTCAATATTAAAACGCTTCCAAGAGCAAATGGACTTTTCGAAGAAGCAAGACAGGGCAACATTGAGCGTGAATGCCAAGAAGAAATCTGCACATTCGAAGAAGCAAGAGAAGCTTTTGAAAATAATGAAAAAACTGTAAGTACATTGGAATTTTAAAAAATGTTCACAGATTTGCCTACCTTTTGGATGTATGTTCGAAATTTGCATTCCCAAATGGTGTGCACTGCTAGTAATTAAAAATTCCCCTTGCAAAGAACTCTGAAAGTGGCACCTAAGTAAGAACACTCTGGGGAGGAGAGCTAGGTTCACACCCCTGTATGTTGGTCTATCTTGGCAGGTCTCGTTTCCATAGGACTCTGCTGAACTGAGATTTATCATCTTAGCAAGGGGAAGCATTTATTTCACAGGAGGCTTTGTTCCGGAAAGTTATAGATGACATCATCCCCTTACTCTGCCTAATCAGAGAGATACTGTGGAGGAAGCTAACAGATGCTGACACTGTTTTAAAACGTTTTACTTCTCATACAAAAGAAAAGAAATACCCTAACCTCCCTCCCTATTCTGTGAGCACAGTCTTCTTCGCTGATCTTTACCCTAGTCTGCATGCTATTCAAGGAGAGCAGGGGTGGGAAAGCACAGACAGTGGTGTGCATTCTGTGTAACTGCTCTGCAGCTGTAAATTGCATTACCAGGGGTGGCCATTTTATAAAGATCCACTCCTGTGCACCACAAAATAACACTAGATGCTGAACAAGGGATGTCAGATATGTCTGTGCTAGAGGAACATCAAATACATCTGAGAGGCAGCAGATGCAGAAATTTTAAAGAAAGGAGATTTGATCTCGTTAGGTAGAGAAAGACCCAGGGGTAATAGGAAAGAGCTCAAGGTTTAAGAACTCAAGGTTTTATACATTTCTTAAGTTGTTTCCTAAGTATTGCTCTGTTGCTATTGTAAATGGGGTGTCCTTTCCATGATATATTCTAGCTGGTTATTATTTGTGTATGTGTAAGCTATTGATTTTTAAAACCTTATTGAGTTATAATTGACATACCATTAACCATACATATTTCAAGTATACAGTTTGATAAGTTTTGTGGGCATTGCAGTTATTTCCAATTTGGGGCTATTAAAGATAAAGCTGCTATGAGTATTTGTGTACAGGTTTTTGTGAGGACATCAGTTTTTATTTTTCTGTGATAAATCCCAAGGAATACAATTGTTGGGTTGTATAAGTATATGTGTAGTTCTTTAGGACACTGACAAACTAATTTGTCATTGTACAGATTGCCATTTTACATTCCTGCCAGCAGTGTTTGACTGATCAGCTCCTCTGCATACTTGCCAGCACTTTGTATTGTTACTGTTTTATTTAGTCATTCTGATAGGAATACAGGAATATCACATTGTGGTTTTAACTTCTATCTCTTTAATGTCTAATGATGTCAAACGACTTTTCATGTGCTTATTTTACATTTATATGTTCTCTTCTGTGAACTCTCCCTTCACATCTTTTGCTTATTTTCTTTTTCTTTACATTAATTTTTCAAATTGAGATATGTGCATACAACATTATATTAGTTTTAGGTGTACAACATAGTGATTCAGTATATGTATATATTGCAAAATGATTGCCTCAATAAATTTAGTTAACATCCATCACCACACATAGTTACACTTTTTTTTCTTGTGATGAGAACTTTTGAGATTCACTATCTTAGCAACTTTCAGATATGCAGTATAGTATTAACTGTAGTCACCATGTTGTATGTCACATCCCCATGACTTACTTATTTTATAACTGAAAGTTTGTGCCTTTTGACTCCCTTCACCGATTTTGCTGACCTCTTAGCTCCTATCCCTACAACCACTCTTTTGATTATTTTCTAATTGGATTGTTCGTTTTCTTTAATTATTGAGTTCTGAGAGTCCTTTCTATGTTCTAGATTCAAATCCATTGCCAAATATATGTTTTGTAGGCTGTTGGTTTTTATGTGTTAATTGTATATCTTACTACCTTACTGACCTCTTTTATTACTTGAATTAGTTTTATCATTAACTCTCAAAGTGAACAGTGTATTCAGTGCTTAACTCTCTGGCTTTATGCATCTCAGTGCATCTATATATCCATTTATGTCTGCAGAGCTCTACAGGATACTGCATTTCAGCAATCTTTGATAGAGATAAAGGAACTAAGTCCTTCAGCAATTGCTTAAGCAATTCTCTGTGCTCTCCAGCATCACCTTTTCCTATCTATAGACTAATTTCTCATTAGCCTACACAACTTTTAGGGAAAAAAAATTCTCTTCACCCCACATCCCCCTCCAACAGCCACCTTGTTTTATTTATTTTTTGTTCTTTTTGTTGTTGTTGTTGTTGCTGTTGTTTTACCCCCTCAGCTTTTCTCTGAGCTCAGCATTAGAGCTCCTTTCAGATAAGCCAACCACCTCTTGCCACAATATCCCAGCAGGGCAGCTATAGTAGTTCGGAATCTATCAGGCCACAATAATTACAACCAAGCAATGCTTCTGAACTCAGGTGTGCATGCACACGTCAGAGGTCAGTGTCACTGAGCCTAGAGTCAACCATATCACTTCTTGAAACTCTTCTATGCTCTCTCTTGACTCATCCTCTGGTGAATTTTTTTAGACTTGGGTCTTGAATGCTAATGACTCTCAAATTTATCTATAACCTAGAGGGCTGTCCTGAACTGTATGACTAACTGCCTACTCAACAGTTCCTCTTTGAACTGAATATGGTTCTCAAACTAAACATAGACAGATTTGGAGTCCTTCCCCCAAAATTTGCCCCTACCACAACCTTTCTGATCTCAGTAAGTGGTAACTCTGTCCATCCATCTCTTTGCTAAGTCCTAAACCTTGGTGTCATCCCTAACTCTTCTTTTTTTATATCCCACACCCCATCTACCAACAGTGTTGTTTCTAACATGAAAATGTATTTAGGACCTAGCCACCTCCCAGTCTCTCTACTTCTTACCACTTCACAGCCAAGCTACCATTAATTACTTTTGTATCTATGTGATTTCTTAGCCCCCTCCTCATAGTAGATTCTCAAAACAGCAGGCTAGAGGGATCCTTTCAAGTCTCTTCTCTGTAATGGCTTTTCATCTCCCTCAGTAAAAATCAAAGTGCTCAAAATCACTCATAAAGAGCTACACTATCAGTCCCCATCCCTCTCCACCCCACACTTCACCATGGCTGCAGTTACTTCTTTACCACATCTCCTATTACACTCCACCCCTTATTTACTTTGTTATGGCTTTCTTATGGCCCCTGACACACAGCATGCCTTTGGCACTTACCTACTCTTTCTAGATGGATATATCTGAGCTCCCTCACCACTCTCAGATCAAGTTCATTTTCTCCTTGAGGAAGTGTCCTACCTTAAGTTGCAACCTTTGCCCCTTTTGTGAATTTCTTTTCTTCCCAGCACTTACCACCATCTGACATCTGTTTGTTGTATTTGTTTATTGATGCTCTCCCCTAGAACTGTTAGCTCTATGACAGCAGCATTCCTCATCTATTTTGTTCATAGCTATGGTCTTTAGCATATAAAACTGGCACATAACAGGAATTAAGTAAATATTGATGAATGAAAGAATGAACAAATGGATTGGCATATTACAAAGTACATTTAACTCATAGGAAGAGGTGGTTCAAAGCTTGTTCACAAGTTAGCTGATAGATGTGGACTTAATTTAAGTTTTTTTTATGTTGGTATTATGTTCCTTCACTTCTTTATGGTTTAAAGCCTATCATCTAAGTTTGCCTATGCCATTAAATCCATACCAATTTGCAGTAAGGTGTCCCCAAGGGTTTTGGTCTAATAAGTAATATAAATGATACTTTGATCCTTGATCCATTTTAGAACAACTATTTCAGAATAATGTTTGTTACATGTTAAGAAGGATCTGCTGCTCTGGGTTAAGCATTGAACAGCAGTTTCATCTTTGAAACTGACTGATTGATTCATGACTGATTGATTCTGGCAGTAAAGAAAATGATAAGCTTTTGGGATTTTCTTTCAACTCTTAGGCTAGTAATTAACTATCATTTTGTTTACTGAAATTTGCCATTCAAAACAGATTTATTAATATTTTCATCATCCCCAAATCTGGACTGTATGAATTTGGAAGTCTGCTTTAAGTATTATGAAGGACCCCCTTTTTTTTTAACCTAATGTGGAACACAACTCTAGTTATGGCATATAGTGGGAGAAAATGTATGGCACTTTGCGGTTCTCATTTTCACCACATAGAAATGTGGTCAGATTTCAGACATTATTTACAGAGTGCCTACTATGTAACAGACACAAGGCATACAACAGTGAATAAAGTGACCCTCCCTCATGGTGTTTGAGACATACACACAAAGGCTCACTCACACAAGCAGTAGTTATCAGAATGCCATAGCAAAATCCTCTGCTTTGAGAATCAGATGTACCTGATTTGATGTCTCAGCTCTGCCACCTACTGACTGTATTGCTTGTGAAACATTTCATCTTTCTAAGCCTCAATTTTTGTACCTTTTTAAAGGGAGAAAATATACCTACATCATTAGGCTTGGGGATGTGCACTTAGCTTGGTGCCTGGCACAGAGATAGCCTTTAATAAATATATTCCAGTTTTAGGTGCTTAATTCGTAGATTTTTAAATCTACTACTGTTTTCTCTGTTGACCTGTGAGGGTTGTCTGCATTTTGGAACTTTTAAACTTGAACTTTTAATCATGAAGAAAATAATAGTAATTTTTGGAAGCAACTATTTTAGAACTTTTCTTCATAAATTATTTCTAGTTTATTTGTGTTCAACTCTCCAAAATGACTGTTCTCAAACTTTAGAGTGCATAAGAATCAGCTTGGCTGCTTACTGAAACTGCATAGTCCTGCTCGGTGCATAGATCTGTGTTTCTAATACCATTCCACAGTAAAAGAAACCTGAACTCTTTGGTGGAGGTGGCTGATTCTAGGCTTGGGGCAAGGAGAATGCAAGATGAGCTGGAGTATATTGTAGTACCAGAAGATTGGGAAGTGTTCAAGAAAACACATTGGGAGAATGTCAAAGGGACACAGGAGGCAGCCTAAAGGAGCTCTCGATAGTCGAATCTGGAACAGTTTGAGCAACAAAATAAATAATGTGGTATTGGTTTACAATCCAAAGCATACAATAAAATACACGAGTCTATAATGATATAAATAAAGGAATACATAAATAGAGAAAAGACAAGTCTGGAGTACACAAGAATTTCAAATTATGTATGTAAATACTCCCCTTCCCAGGAGACAGAGCTTAATTCTCTGCTTGTCATGAGTGTGGCTTGGACTTAATGATCTACTTCCAAAGAATAAAGTATGGGAAGTGGGAGGAAATAACTTTACATTAGAGAAAACTGGCAAACACTGCCTTGACCAGTTGATTAAGGTTATCATCATCAGTGATAAATCATGTATGTCCTGTGATGAGAAGAGACTTCACTTCTGTGGTGTTTTACCAAAAAAACTTATAACATGATCCCAGTAGGATCATGAGAAAATTATGAGAGACATACAAATTGAGAGACATTATACAAAATACCTGATTTGTCAAAACTGTCAAGGTCATGAAAGAGACTGAGAAACTCTCACAGACCAGAGGAGACTAAAGAGACGTGATGATTAAATGCAATGAGGATTGGATTCTGGAACAAAAGGTCATTAGTGGGAGAACTAGTAAAATCCAAATCTGTTGCTAATAGTAATGGACCAATATTGATTCATTAATTATAATAAATATACCATCCCAATATAAGATGTTAATATTAGGAGAGACTGGGTGAGAGGGGTGCAGGGAAATGCTCTGTACTATCTTTGTAACTTTGCTGCAAATCTAAAATTATTTCAAAATAAAGTACTTTAAAAATGTAGTCCATGGTCTACAGATCTCAGTGGGGCGAGGGAACCACCCTTAATGATCAGTCTTGGGGATTTTAATGTAGGTGATCAGTAGATAACATTTTGTTAGATTGTAGTGGTCCAATTAAAGTAGAGTACTCAAAAAGCTTTGCAGTGGGTAGTATTTATGGAGATGTGGATGACTGTCCTGTCTGGGTGCATCATCCCAAGTCTTTATCGTATTCCCTGTGCACTCCATGCTCTACTGATATCCAAGGGTTTTAAATCTAAGTCCAGAGATTCCTTTTTAGATAATACCTTTCATTCCAACATTGCTATTTAAATTTGTTTTGTGTGGAAATTGCCGAAAAAGAAATCGAAGAAAGAGATATGCAGTGCCCCTTAACACAAGTATATGTTACAAAAACTACATTGGAAATCTCTGAATCCAAAGCCCATGTCAGGAGGTACCATGCAAGAGGTATCTTTACTTGTGGTTAGAGATAGTGATTACAGTAGATGCTCAATGTCTGAGGTATTTAAGAGTTGGTCATTAATTTCCGGGAGATTAATTACTCATCACTCTTGCAGGCAGAAACTCAGATTCTTCAGCATTGTTAGAGAAACTCCTATTTCACTTAGTCTTTCATGATCCATTGATGGCACCGAGACACTGATTTAGAACTTTGTCCTATGAAAGATGAGGGAATTCAAGAAGGAAGGGAGGTAGGAGTTAAGTCTGGGTATAGACATATAGGGGTCAAACATGGGGTGGCGCTGTGGTCATCTCCCAGCCATACTCCATGCATTTCCATCCAAATCTTCCTGTACCTTCCCTAGACCCATCCCTGCCCTTCCTGGGGCAGTCACATATGAAGTTTCCCTTCAGCCACATGGGGGTGGGTTCCTGGGGCTCCCACAGGCTTCCTTTTTACTTCTTTTGGGACCTCTTGAGAATAAGTTAAACAAGGCTAAATTATGTTATTTTATGCAATTGGTATTCTGAGCTGCTGGAGAGATGAGGAAGGTCTCACTTCTACAGGCAGGCATCACTTTTTCCATTATGTGATGATTTGAAGTAAATTTTTATTGATTATATTGTTGATGTTATTTTTAAATTAGTGGTGAACTTTATTCTCTGGTAGTTGTGCTGTTTGTAGATTATAAATCTTATGTAGTCTCAGTTATTCGTTTCAGGTTATGGTAGTAACATAATTTGGAAGGTTTCAGCCTGTATATTCCCAAAGCAGTGGACTTGGCTCCAGTGTGGGTCTCCCTTGCCCATGCCAGCAGTCTGTTAACCTTGACCTGAAGTTACCTCAGTAGGTTTCCTCTCCCAGTGCCAGTTCATTTTTTTCAGACCTACCCTCAGAGACTGGGTACTGGTGGGGCTGACAGATCCATTTTTGATCACTTATAGAATCACCTCCACTATAGCTTTAATATAACTCCATATGTAGACAGCAATGTCTAACCTTCCAGATATGCTACTGTTTACCCATGATTGCACTGAACTCATCAGTGCTCCTTGTTAGAATGAATTTGCCAGAAAGGGTTCTTCTAATAGATCTGGTGGAATCCCAAAAGTTCCATGGCACTCTTGCACTGGAATTTAAGGTCACGTAAATGATGAATCATGTGTCTAAAAAGACCTTGCCTTGTGTAGCCACTCTAGTTTGACGGTTTAAACTTCTGTGCCTTAGAGACAGGCAGATTTCATACCTTTATAAGAATTTTGGGCATAAAAACTCCTATCCACTCTCTTCCATTTAAAACTTCTGTGTTGGATTTGTTTTATACTTACCTTTTTCATCCTCTGCTCCTCCAACTCCTGCTAGACCTTGACCTTAAGACGGAGAGTGAGGAGAGGGGCATGATCTGCTTTTTAACCCTTACCTCTTTCCCTTTCTCTCTCCTGGTATTTTGAGGACTGGGGAGAAGGAGGAGGAAAGAGGACAGATGCCTCTAACTTAACTGGTATTGTTGTAGCCCTTTCTTTGCTGTCACTAATTCTTTGGGGGGCCCATTTTATAAGTTGGGTGGTAGGTCCACCCCATTCTTCAAGGGGTCCTAGAAGAAGCCTCCCTACAACACAGTTCCAGGAATAGGAGTTACAACTCTATGTTGGTCTCTTGCCTTCTTCCATAGCTGGTTCCTATTCCAACATGCACAACTCACTCCCTTGTTATTGGGGCCCTTTGCCTGGAAAATAGCTCTCTGGGGCAGAGTAACAGCAACATGGCTCAAGCTTTCCACAGTATCTACTTAACCTATGGGAAATTCTTACAGCTCGTTTTAATCCTTGGAAAGGGTCTGCTCTATTGCTGACCCTATTCTCTACCTTTCTTTTCCTCAGGTCCACTCTACCTTTCATATGGGCACAGGGGGCAGGAGTGGGGCATATCAGCCAGTCCACTGCTTAAGTGGATGTCCACTCAGGGAATAAAATGACAGTGACCTTTTCTTGCAGGTACCCTATAATTGGATTTCTTGGAGCTCTCCTCAGTAGTTCAAAGTCTTAGCGTCTAAACAGTAACTTTGAATCTATAAAAATTGACAAGCCAACCTAGCATGTGCATTAGTGATCCTAGTGGCCCTATCAGCCACCACACCATTGCTTTGAGATGCTTGACTGCTTGATGGGCAGTATTGTCATTGTTATAAATGGCTCATATTATCCAATAGTAAGCTGCAGTTGGTCAGTGGGTTTGGTAAGAATAAAACCTTCACATTTAAATTGGGATTTGAGTAGGACTCCAGACCAGAAACTTTGCTTGGTAAATGTTTAATGTATCATTTCATCTGAAAGATGATGTCGCATGCCTCCCATAGCATGCTAGGAGGAAATTAGCTATGAATTCAGAGAACAAGCGTTTGTTTACATGTTACCAAAGGAATTATATTCCTTAGCCTAATATACCAAAAAAGGAAAATAAAGAAGAAAAAAGTCAAACCATCTATTCTATGAAGAGGCTGAAGTATAGTAAAATGACACAATATCCAACAGAAAAAGTATAAACAATTATGACTAGGAAAAACAAAGTAGCTACTTTGATGAATGTATTCAGACAAGTGAATGACAAAACCCAATAAATATTACCGTATTTCAATGATGCTCTGCTTATTCAAATTTTAACTTCTATGAAAATTGAGGTATAGTTTATAATCACTGACATGTCATTGATTAGTTGAAAGCATGTTTTTTCCCCTCTCTTTTTATCACATAAAAAATGTGTTGTTCAATCCACGGTATATCTAATAAAATACAGCAATGGTTCACCACTCCTGCCCACTCTTCAGAGAGTCCCATCTGGGTGAGACCACTACTATAAATCAACTTCTGTTAAAGTGGGTAGCTGCCAATTCCTTTAATATTGGGAGTTGTCACTGGTTCTTTCCCCCACCACACCACCATGCTAGGTCACAGTCCCCAGGGCAAGGCTTCTGACATGGATAGCTCTCATGGTTGGAGTGTCAGTAACTGTAGAAATAAGATTCAGTTAAGCCACTTCCAAGGTACAGTAAAATCAGTAGCAAAGGAAATTGGAGCTTTGAGATAGTCCTATATTGTCAGCCCTAGGTCTTGTGTACCATAAAGCTGAGACAAGTTATCTATTCCCCCACTGCACATACAGCAATCAGCCTTTTCTTAAATTATATGCTTTAGAGAGTTGCACTGATGCCATAACTTAAAATAGCATTATTATTTGATTGTTATTATCTCATTCCCAAATCTAATATTTGCTACCAATCATGGCTCATCATGAATAGACTAAAGATTGATTTTTCTTTCCATTTCTCTATTGAAGAAATATTGATGGAATAGGCTCCAGTCATCTTTATAACTGATAGAGACCATGAAAATCAAACAGGTAAAGCTCTTCATTTCACAAATAAGGAAGTAACAGCCCCAGAGAAGTTGTTGATTTCCTCATTTTCCCATAACAAGATACCAATTGGTGCAAACCAAAATGGGACCCAGTCTCCTAATTTATTGTCTTCCCTCCCTTCCTCCACACTAAACACAGTTTCCTCCCAATTTAACTGGTGATGGTTATGCCGGGGGTTTTTACAATGGAACAGTTTACCCTTAGACTTCTTATGCTGGTTCTTATTAGGCTATTAATAAAGGCATCTCACAATATACTTATTCAAGCCCAGATATGATCAAAATGGAAAAATTGGTGGCCGGTACCTACTTTTAGCTGATTTTTTTTTTACTGTTTCAAAATGCTTTAGAACAACACCAGTTGGGACAGGCAAAGCAAGTGATATTCTTTCTATCTTTAGACCAATACTATGAGTTCAAAAAAGACCCATGATATGCTTAATTTCTGACTGGAATTGAAACTCCTGGTTTTTGATTCCTAATCTAGTACTCAGGAGCATCATACCATGAGCTGACACGCTTGGACCACAAGGCAGGATGTCTTGAACAGAAGAAAATCTAATAGAACTTGCAATATAATTGGGCCAAGTAGGAAGGAATATAGGTATAAGCTGATATTTCTTGTTATTATCTGAGAAGTGGAAACCTGAACTTTTAGACAATTTTGAACTTGTTTAGTTTAATGGTGAGATCATTTGCAAGAAAGTTGTTTTTAAGCTAAATAAATTGATGAGGTTTCGTTATAATTCTAGAGTAATGTCTGAAGAAGTAGAGGAGATGAGAAAGAAATAGTTCCATTTAAAGTTAATGAAACTTCAATTTTACAAAGATATGTTTTTATTACTTAGATTACGTTATTCAGATCCAGGTGCATGCTAAAAACTAAAATGAGATAAACTAATAAAAATAATAATTTCCCATAAACCTAGAATTTTTATTAGTTTTTCATTAAAACCATTACATTTCACTTTGCAATTTCCTGTTTTAAAATATTAAAATTCAAGGCAAACTCTAGACAAAAACAGAAGTAAATAATTATCTACTAGAAATTTTAGTATTCCTCAATTTACTATGAAAAGATACTTTGTTCCAGCATATACCATTCAATTTGCTTTCTCCACACTACCACCTCTTGTATTATTTCCATTATCCTAGAATTCTGTGCTCACACAGTTTGAGTATGGATTGCCCTGCTACCAATATTCTTAGGGAGAAAATAATTGCCTGAATTAATGTATTCTGTGTTGCTAATGAAGAGATGTGTGGCAGACACCGTTGATTATTGATCTTTTAAAAACCATTTTACCCCCTTCTTCCTAAGAGAATCCTAATGTATAATAATGTGCCCAGTTGTGATATACCCAGTTGCTAGAGGTGAATCATAATTAGTCTAAGTCAGTCAGGGCAATATTGTTCCCTTTTCATGATCTGTAGTAATTACAGGATAGCTAAAATATTGTGCTCTCTTGAGAGTGGTCACATTATACAAAGAAGGGGTCTGAAAGGGTGGTAATATGTTAGAAGGAGGGATCTAAAAGAGGGTATTTCAAGTTGTGTTAACCTATATGCACAGAAACAATGGGCAGGGCTTCCTTAAGGCAAAGATAATTTCTTTTACTCAAAAAGTTATATGCCCGGGGTGTGACTACCCACCATGACCTATCCAATTAAGAATTTATGATCAGCTCACCCTTTGAGCTTTCCATAGAACCCCTTTTTTGTCTGTAGGTTCATCTTATTTGTAACTCTGATCTTTCTGCATCTGTATGTCTGTTGACTTCCCCAAGTTAGAGAAGTTTTCAGCCATAATTTCTTCAAATAAGTTTTCTGTCCCTTTCTCTCTTCTCCATCCAGGACTTCTATAATGCAAATGTTGGTCTGCTTGATATTGTCTCATAGGTCATCTAAGCTATCTTTACTTTTCAATTTTTTTTCTTTTTGCTGCTCTGATTGGGTGAGTTCTACTACCCAGTCTAGGAGTTCACTGATCCTTTCTTTGTTGCATCTAGTCTACTTTTTAACCCCACCCCAGCTCCAGTATATTTTTCAGTGTAGTTATTGTATTCTTTGGCTCTGACTTTTATTTGGTACTTTCTTATATTTTCTCTTTGTGGAAGTTCTCACTTTGTTTATTCTTCTCTCAAGCTCACTAAGCATCTTTATGAACATTATTTTGAACTCCTTATCACGTAAATCACCCATCTCCATTTCATAAGAGTTTTTCTGAGGCTTTATCTTGCTCTTTCATTTGTTACAAATGTTTCTTCATTTTGTTTGACTCTCTGTGTTGGTATCTATGCATTAGATGAAACAGCTACCCCTCCCAGCCTTGAAAGTGTGGCCTCCAGTAGGAAATGTACCTTATCATTCAATTCTGCCCTAGCTCTTGGTTGTCTGTCAAATTTTGTGATTGTCTAAGCAGCACATTTTAATTTTAGTGCCTCCTAGTAGTTGAGGGTGTGCCAAGATATGTCAGTATCTTAAAGGGAGAATGTCAAACAGCATTTAGATTCCAGTCAATTGGAATCTAGAGCCTTATGCTGCAGCTTTTTAAAGAATGCAAATATATACAGCCCTATGGGACCATACTGCAAGTTCTGCTGGCCACCAGAGCAAGGTGATATAGAGGTTTCCCCTCTGTGGCAGCCACAAAAGACATGGCATCATACAAGGGTACAAGCTCCTTTCTGGGAGCTACAGCAACCTGGAGCAAAGCAAAGGGAGAGCATAAAGATGGCATCCACTGGCCTCTGTCCCTGGAGAGCCTTCACTATGCCCCTAGGTATGTTTCAAACCAGAAGCGTACCTCTCAAGTGGAAACTATAGAGGACAATCAAATAGGACTTATATATAGAAAGTCTAGGGGTCTGTTTGTATATGCTCTCTGCACTGTGCCTAGGGGTGGTAACCTGCCCAGAACTGTCTCTCTGTTTATTACAGTCCCATGGGACCCACAAACACAATCCTTGCTGGCTTCTAGCGCCAGGTAATATTAGCGCATCCCCTAGCCACAAAAAAATGGGCACTGGACACATATATAATCTCCACTGTGGGAGAAACTGATGTTCTGGAGCATGGCAGAGGGAGAGCTCAAAGATAGCATCTGGCCTTTGGAAGGTTTTGGAAGGTCAGCCCTTAGATGTATGTTTAATTTTCTAAACACCCTCAGGCTGCAGCTATGAAGATAAGCTAATAGGTCTCTTTTACAGAAAGACTTAGCACCTCAGTCTGTTGAGTCTTGCTGGTTAAGAACTTTTTCTCAGTTGGTTACAGTCCTGTGAGACCTGTGAGCATAAGCTCACTGGCCACCAGAGCCAGGTGACCTAGAGGTGTTCACTGGGTGGCAGCTGCAAAAATCAGTGTGCCAGATGAGAGTACAAGCTCCTTTCTGGGAGACACTAGTGAGCTGAAACAAGGCAAAAGGGAGAGTGCAAAGATGATGCCTGCTGTCCGCTATCCCAAGAGAGTACTTCAGTAAGCCAGTATATGTATGTTAAATTAAATTCCTGCCCGTCAGGCCCATGCTTTAAGGTAAGCAAGTAAACCTTTTTCACACAACGTCTGGGTGTCTTTCAGTTGGCTTGTGGTGCTAGGCAAATCTGCTCACATGAATCCTTTAAGGACCATTTCTCAGTTTGCTATAGCCTTGTGGCTCTCTCTGGCAGTGAGTGCTACTGGCTTTCAAAGCTAGATGTTTTGGGGTCTCATCTTTCAGGTGAAGGTCTTAAAAGTTGGGATGCCTGATGTAGGATTCAAACCCTTTGCTGTTCAGGGAGAAGCTTGTGGTTTTGAGTTCCCTATTGATTATGGGACACTGCACCGCATTGAGTATTGGATTTATAGAGAGATTATGTCTTACTTAGACTCTCCTACCTGCTTGATGTGTTTTTTTTTCCCCCTTTTACCCAATGTGTAAGAGTTGCTCAGGTAATTCTTAGTTGTTTTTTTTTTTCACAGAAATTTGTTCCATGTGTAGCTATAGATTTGGTATGTCCATGTGAGGTGTTAAGTTCAGTATGTTTGTATGTTGCTGTCTTATACCAGAACTTTGAAAGAATGAATTTTTAGCAGTCAATTTTTAATACTAGTCGTGAAAGATATTTTTGGACATGAAATTGCTCTTGCTGCCTCTTACTCCAGTACAGCTATCAATTTCCCCTTCAAGTATGCTGAATCCAAACCTTAACAGTTTCTAAATAATGGTATCTAAACTGCAGAGGTTTTACTTTATGTAAGTTGTATGCCTGCCACCTTGAAAAATAATAGTCATCATAATTATTTTTTAAAAGACACAATAAAAGCACACACTCTTCTTCATCTTCCAGCTATATTTTTTTCAATTTATTTTAAAATGAATTGAGACTATACTCAGCATAAATGTTGTTTCTTGGCAACATGTCTATACCCTAGTGGCAGTTTTAAAAATAATGCCTTACTTTTTACATAGTAATATACAAATGTTTTATCTTTAAATTTCTCAAAGTTATATATACATATTTCTACCATGCGGACAAAGGAATTAACACAAAGATGTTAATGACTTATGTCACTCCAGCCATTTTCCTCAGAATATCCATCTTGATAAAGAATCTTAAAAATTTTGAACAACCTCTTCCTGGAATGTCCCAACTTGTTCTCAACTAGGCAGCTTTTCAGGTTAGGATTATGGCTTTTATCCCTCATCTCCTACAGTCTTTCATTCCTTTCCCTGTCATGCCTGTCCAAGGAAAGGAGGAAGCCATGTGAGTGCTGGATATAGATGCTGCTGGGCCCTCCTCAGCAACACAAACTCACTGGAAACATCACCCACTTCCAAAGTTCACTAGGTTGGTTATGAGCTAATTAATCAAAGATTGTAAAACATTCTCAACCCTTATTATGAATAAGGCCCTTCAGGCCTTGAGTCACTCAAATTCCAGTTTAAAAAAAAAACAGCAGTGAAAAAATTCAAAACAGGAAAACACATATTCTGTAAAGGAATGACTAATATTGTTTGTTCTAAAATTCTCCTACTGTAATGAAACATCTACCTCTTGGGGTTCTTATCTCTGAAATGGTTCAGACTTCTCTGGCACATTCAGATTGCATTTATTATTTGTATAATTTTAGCCTTATCTAAAACTACTGAGACCCTTTCATGAGATTTTTGTCATTAAACAAATTTTCATTCCCTCTAAAACACTGTTTTACCAAGTCTTGGAATCATTTACTATTCATGAGTATCTTTTGGCTTCTTTCGGTAAGATAAAGAAAGAAGACATAAACTGGGTTTATTTGTTTGAACGACAATGATATTAGTTTTGATTTCAGGTGAATTTTCATCTGAGCTCTGGCCTATAAAAGAAATAAGTCTAGTTCCCAAAGAAATCTGTCATTTAAATACCTTTCTATCAGATCAGTGTTACTTTAACTGAAATTATTTAATGTATGAAATGAGCCAGCTCACTTTTGACTACATATTTAACATGACTGGACGATAGAATTTTCTAAGAAAATAGCCAGACAAGTTCAAAATGTCTTATACATCAAAGCAGATTGCCTTTTGGTTTGCTCTGATGCCGGGCCTCTTGGGTTCAAATCCCAGTTCCAACATCTATGTGTTAAATGCCCTGGGTTTATTATTAGGTAAGCTCTCTGAACCTCCATTTCTTCATCTGCAAGTGGGGATGGTAATTAATATCTACATCATTGCCTGTGGCTTGAGTTAAGGATTGAGTTACTACAGGTAAAGTAAAAATCTGATTTTGTAACTCTGTTTTTGTCTAAGCTTTGTTTTTAACCATTCAGAACAAAAATCTGATTTTAGTCTGTAGGTTTTTTTTATTCAAGCATGTCAAAGAAACCAAAAAAATTGAATTATACCAATCAGCCATAAAAGAAATCATTTTCACGTGCATTATTAATGCTTGGTTATCACAAAGTGATGTGGATAATATAAAAGAGCCACTTTTTAATGTGTTTATCCAAGGTTAGCATTATACAATTATTTGAAATCACATATATACCTTTTTAAAGATAAGATTAAATTGGGGAAAAGGAGATGGTGATCTAAGAGATTAGGAAATAAGAGGGGTGAAAGAAAATTGAGTACAAATGAGATACTTGGTAGGGCTCCATAAGAATATGTTAAAAAAATTTATTCCTAGAAGCGATGTCAGGATCATGGAAAAATTAGTCATTCCTTTGTCTCTCACCTTTAAATTACAACCAGTAGGACATCTATAGCCAAACATAGGATCCTCTGCACAACACACTAGGATGCCCAAAAGATCCATATATCTGAAGGTGGGCAAATTGGACCTCATGGAGGGGGTGGAACCAGAGGAGCAGTGATGTCAGAGCCCATGACCTGAGGTTCCAGAACTATGGCTGCACCCGCACCCCAGGTACCACACCATGGTGGTGGCACTTGAAACCTCAGCTGTCCCACCAGTGGGGGCTGCACCCAAGACCCTGGTACCCAAGACAGCAGCTGTGCTTACAACTTGAGGCTGCAGGAACAGCAATGGCACCCACAACCCTGCAATACTGACAGCAAGGAACCAATGACCTCAGAGGTACAAGCAGCAACAAGGGCACCAGTGATACCAAAGGCAAAGGCAGCGGAGGGTGAAAAGTGCTAGCTCTCAAATATAACTAGAGTCAACTCAAGTGTTCGTTACTTTAGATGTGCCAGAAGAGGAACAATTCATCAAACACTATGAAAAAAGTACAGTGTATAGTACCACCAAAAGAAATGGACAGTTCTCCAGAAACTAAATTTAAAATTATGGAAGTTTGCAATCTGATAGAGAATTCAAAATAGTTGTCATGAAGAAACTCAACAAGCGGTAAGAAAATTCAAAAAGACATTTCAATGAACTAAGGAATAAAATGAATGAGTACTTTACTGAAGAGATTAAAATTCTAAAAGAGAACCAAACAGAAATTATGGAGCTTAAGAACTCAAGAAATGAGATGAAGAATGAATTAGAAAACAGTGGAAATAAAGCAGCCATATGGAAGAGAGAATTAGTGAGCTCAAAGAGATGATGCAGGTGGAAGAGAAGAACTAAGATCTTAAAAATATAAAGAAACTCTAAGAGAACTATCCAACTCCATTAGGAAAAGCAACATAAGGATAATGTACCGGTATCCCAGAAGGAGAAGGGAGAAGAGAGCTTATTTAAAGAAATAGCTGGCAGGACACCTAATTACCTCAATGCAAAAAGACCTTTTCCAAGACACATTAAAATTGTCAAAAAGTCAATGATAAAGAATTTTAAAGGCAGCCGGGGGGGAAAAAGTCAGTAACCTAAAAAGGTAACCCCCAATAGGTTATTAGCACATTTCTCAGCAGAATCTCTATAGGTCAAGAGAGAAAGGAATGACATATTCAAAATATTGAAAGATATAAATCAATAGCTAAGAATATCCAGCAAAGCTATCCATCAGATGTGGAGAAATAAAGGTTTCCATGACAAACAAAAGCTGAGGGAGTTCACCACTACTAGACCTACCTTAAAAGAAATGTTGAAAGGAGGTCCTTTACTTGAAATGAAAATGGAAAAGTATACAAAACTTTGAATAATGTAATATAGAGAATCAGAAAATTGCAAAGTTACTTCAGAATACGATATTAATCACTAAAGTTTAACATAAAGGTTAGAGGAAAAAATACATTAAAATAACTATTTTAATCTGTTAACAAACTCACAACAGAAAAAGGGACAATTTGTGACAGCAAAATATAAAAGGGGAGAAAGAAAAGGACAGAAACTTTATAGGCAAATGAAGATAAGACACTATTAGCAGAAAAGGGACTATTTTATCTATGGGACATTTTATACACGTGGTAACCACAAAACAAAATCTAGAGCAAAGACAAAAAAGAAGAAACTGGGAAAAAGTCATAAAAAAATCACCAAACTAAAATGGCAAACAGAAATACAAGGGAAAATAAACAATGAAGATATAGAGCAAACAAAACAAAATATAATGGCAGTAGTAAGCCCTCATATATCAATAATTACCTCAATGTAAGTGGAATCGACTCACCAATCAAAAGTCACAGAGTGGCTACATGGATTAAAAAACAAGGCCTAACTATGTGATGCCTGCAGGAGACTCATCTGAGCTCTAAAGGCAAACATAGGCTCAAAGCAAAATGGTGGAAGATGATAGTAGCCAACAGACAAAACAGACTTCAGCCAAAAAAGGTAATAGGAGCCAAAGAAGGACATTATATAATGATAAAGGGAATGATTCATCAGCAACACATAACATTTATCAGTGTGTACATAAGCAGCATAAGAGCACCAAAATATATAAAGCAACTATTAACAGAACTAAAAGGAGAAATTCACAGCAAGACAATAATAGTAGGGAGACATTAACACCCCACTCAATAAAATGAGTATAAAAGGAAAGTACCTAAACAAAATATATGCCATATGTGACAAACCCACAGCTTGTGTCATACTCAACAATAAACTGAAAGCTTTTCCTCTAAGATCAGGAACAAGACAAGGATGCCCATTCTCACCACTTTTATTCAACATAGTATGGGAAGTTCTGGCTAGGGCAGTCAGGCAAGAAATAGAAATAAAAGGCATTCAAATTGGAAAGGAAGAAGTAAAACTCATCATTTGCAGATGACATAATTTTACATATGGAAAACCCTAAAAGAACTCCACACACAAAAAAAAACTATTAGAAATAATAAACAAATACAGTAAAGTTGCAAGATGTCAAATCAGTATACAAAAATCTGTTGTTTCTATACACTAACGTGAAAAAATTAGACAAATTAAGAAAACAAACCCATTTACAACTGTATCAAAAAGAATAAAATGCCTAGGAATAAATTTAACCAAGAGGCTGAAAGACCTGTACACTGAAAACTATAACACATTGTTGAAAGAAATTGAGGAAGACACAAAGAAATGACAAGCTATTTAGTGCTCATGAATTGGAAGAATTAACATTGTTAAAATGTCCATATTACCTAGAGCAGTCTACAGATTCAATACAATCTCTATCAATGGCATTTTTCACCGAAATAGAACAAAAAATTCTAAAGTATTATGGAACTATGAAAGACCTTGAATAGCCAAAGCAATCCTGAGATAAAAAGAACAAAGCCAGAGGTATCACACTCCCTGACTTCAAACTATACTTCAAAGCTACAGTAAACAAGAGCGTGGTATCAACAGAAAAAGAGACACAGTGATCAGTGGAATAGAATTGAGAGCCCAGAAATAAACCCACACTGTATATATGGACAACTAATTTACAACAAAGGAGTAAAGAACATACAATGGAGAAAGCAAAGTCTCTTCAATAAATGGTGTTAACTTGAACATGACCCCAAACTATAAAATACATAGAAGAAAACATTGGTCTTGACATTGGTCTCAGTAATATTTTTGTAGGTTTGACTACAATAGCAGGGAAACAAAAGCAAAAAAAATGAGGCTACATCAAACAAAAGCTTCTGTGCGCAGCAAAGGAAACCATCAATAAAATGAAAAGGCAACCTAGTGAATGGGAAAAGATAATTTGCAAATTATACATCCAATAAGAGGTTAATATCCCAAATATATAAAGAACTCATACATGTCAACAACAATTAAAAAAAAACTTGATTAAAAAATGGGCAGAGGATCTGAAATAGACATTTTTCAAAGAAGACATATAGATGTCCAACAGGCAAGTTAAAAGATACTCAATACTACCAATTACTGGGAAATGAAAAGCATAATGTGATATCACCTCACACCTGTTCGATGCCTATCATCAAAATGTGACAAGAAATAATAAGTGTTGGAGAGGATGCAGAGAAAAGGGAACCTTCAGACACTGTTGGAATGTAAGTTGGTATAGCCATTATGGAAAACAATATGGAAGTTCCTCAAAAAAATTAAGAATAGAACCAGCAAATCCACTTCTGGATATTTATCTGAAGAAATCCAAAACACAAATTCAAAAAGATATATGCACCCCTATTTTCATTGAAACATTGTTTACAATAGCCAGCATATGGAGGCAACCTAAATACCCATCGATGGAGGAATGGAGAAAGAAGATACGATACATACACACAATGGAGTATTACTTGGTCATAAAAAAGGAATGAAAGCTTGCCATTTGCAACAACATGGGTGGACCTAGAGGGTATTATGTTAAGTGAAATAAGTCAGAGAAAGACAAATACCACATGATTTCATTAATGTGGAAGCTAAAAAACAAAATAAATGAGCAAGCAAAACAGAAACTCAGGTATAGAGAACAAACTGATGGATGCTAGATGGGAGGTTTGGAGAGATGGGCGAAGAGATTAAGAAGTACAAATTGCCCATTAGAAAAACAGTCACAGGATGTAAAGTATAGCATAGTCAATAATGTTGTAATAACTATGTATGGTGTCAGATAGGTACTAGACTTATGGGGTGATCCCTTTGTAAGGTATATAAATGTCTAATTAATCTACAGCCATGCTACCCTGAACGAGTCTGATCCCATCTGATCTTGGAAGCTAAGACCAGATGGGAGACCACCTAGGAAGACCAGGTGGGATGGGAGACCACCTAGGAAGACCAGGCGCTGTGGTTGTAAAAAATTTAAAAAAAAAGAAGGGAGTGTAAGCTGACAAGGTCCTTGCAATCTGTGAGGTCAACTGAGGTTGCCTCGCCTAAAAAAAATAAAGAAAAAGGAAGAAAAAAAAAATTAAAGTTCATTAAAAAAATAAATGTCTAATCACTATGATATACACCTGAAACTAATATAATGTATGTCAACTGTATTTGAAAAGAAAATTATTTCTATAAGGGAAAAATGTCATAGCTGAAAATATTACTAACTCAAGTCTTTAAAAAAATTTGTGTTCCGACTCTTTTAGGAAGGCTCCAGAGTGGGCACCATAATTTACTTGTAATTTTTTTTGTTGTGAAAAATATAGGCTGTAGGTTGTTTAAACCAACAAATCTGGTTTGGGGATTTTGTTCATTATGTTGATAGAATCCAGACATTTGTTCATATGATATTTTACATCTTTTGATCATACTGATTTTCAATTTATTTTGTCTTTTATTTTCAGAAAGAGTTTTGGAACACCTACACAAAAGCGCAACAAGGAGAGAGTAACAGAGGAAGTGACTGGTTTCAATTTTACCTTACTTTTCCATTAATCTTTAGCCTCTTCTTTATTCTCCTTGTCGTTTTCCTGGTCTGGAGATGCTTCCTAAGAAACAAAACTCACAGACAAACAGTGACCGACAGCCACATCCCTTTCCCTGAGCACCTTAATATTATCGATCCGTCCCTTCCACCGGATGAAGTGTTCGATAGCAGTGGATTATCACCAGGCTTTCTAGAATATGTAGTTGGGCGCTCAGATTCTGTTTCCACTCGCCTGTCCAACGGTGATCCTCCGCCAACCTATGAGGAAGCCACTGGCCAGGTGAACCTTCAGAGTAGTGAAACAGAATCTCATTTAGACCCTCCACCAGAGTATGAGGACATCATCAGCTCCAACGCAGCCTGTGCCATTCCCATGGTGCCTATAGTCACCACCATCAAATGAAACTGCAGACTTCTTTCTACTGTAATTGTTTTTAAAATACTAATGAAAGAACTTTCTAGCACTTTACCACTACATAACTGTGCATTGACTTATTGGACTCTGACAGCATACCACTTCACATTTTCTGATATGTTTCATTAATTTTGTTTCATTATGCTCATTTTTGCTAATGGAAATACATGAAGAGGGAAAAAACAGTGGAGGTCTTCATGTAATTTGATGAGTTATACATATATGTGTGTATGTGTATATATGTATTCATGTATATATACATACATGGCATGTGTGTGTACATCAACCCAGCATATGTGCAACTGTCTTAAAAAGCCATTAACTTCTGTTTGAATCACCTATAAAGAGAACATTATTCACCAAAACTAGGGGGAAAAAAAGGCACCAACATTTTGTGTAATAGATAGCAATATGCTGTTAAACTTTGAAAAGGTGAATTTAGCATGTTTTCTAATTCTTACTGGCTTTTGTTAACATCTTTCTTCATCTCCTTAAAACGAAACAAAAGTGCATATAGTCCATCTTGATTTTAGAAACATCTCGGAAAGAGACAGAGGGAAGGCACAGTAAATAACTTGCCTTTAGTGTATAGCAAGAAAATCATCAGTCATTAGTGGCATTTGGCTAGTTTTGTAGGAGAAATTTTTTGTTGAGTGCCTCCCCTCCCCAAATTAAACAGCATTTGCTTATTATCTTTGAATGTCTTATGCTATCTGTATTAACATCTTGGTGGAGAGGATTTCCTGGCAACAGAATAATTTCTAAAGTAGATGTATGTGTTAATAATAGGGAACAGATAAAGAGTTCTCCTTTGCTCATTGGTGACAATAATTATTTTCTTCTCACTGTTTCATGGTCTTTTATTCTATTGTTTATTCCCTCACTCACCACCACAGAATCTTTGAGCACCTAAGAATTTAGCTAAAATTCTTGAAATTATTTTCCTAATGTTTTTATATAGATTAAATCTTTGCCTCAAGATAATTAGGAGGCAATTTGCCATTAAATTAAGAACTGTGATTTTTATATTGCTCTCCAGTTGGTGAGGAAGATTGCAAAGTCTGTTGTGCCAGGTGCACAATAAATCTAGTTATATTAGCTTCACACAGATCTCATTATGTTGCTATTTCATTTTTGTATTTTCATCAGATTTTTTTTAACTACAGGATTTGTACTTTTCCCTTGGAACAGAGGGAACAGGCAGTGAACGACCTGCCAACATAAACTGCTCAGAAAGAAAAAGTAAGACAGTTGTTTTCGTATGAAGTTCCATAATATAGGCACTGATGGAAAATTCATTACATCAGTCAGGAAATGTGTCTGCCACTCCCAAGCCTTCTTAGTGTTGGATAAAATGGTTGATGAGGCAGACAGAATGCAGATTTCAGAAGTGTCATACTGTGCTGCCTCCACCTCTATCCCCACTGACCCCTTCCCCAATCTTGCCCTAGAACCCAAAGAAGGGAAACACTGGGAGAATCCTGAACTAGAGTCAGATGATGTGAATTCTAATCCATTCTGCAACATAATTGCTATGGTACCTGGGGAAGACCATACCTGACCCTCAAATTACTGAATCCTGAAACAGTGATAAGATCATTTGTCCTGCCCATCTCCAGTGCTTTCAAAAAGGATCTAATGAGATGGCGTACGTGAAAGTAATGTGTAAGATGTGAAGTCATCTAAGTATACGGTCATAGCATTGTTCTTATATTGCTTAAAGAAGAGTTTTCTTCCTGTTTCCCTAAAACCTATTAGAGTTTTCACATAGTGAGAAATAGAGTAGTCTGCTCCATAATTGGCTAACATGTTCCTAATCTGACGTTGTGGGTTATTAAAGTTCTGTCATTCTCTGCTCTCTACCAACTTAAAGATAACACCATCTTAGCACAAACAGGATTAAGCAAAATATTAGAAAGGGAACTAAGATGTGTATATTTAGTTAGGTTTTGTAGCTTTCATGAGCTAAAAATGAATCTCTTGACCTTGGTCTTTGCATAAGTGGTTTTGAATTCGGCCGCGGCTACATGGTGATCATTGCTCCAATTAAAGCTAAAAGTATGACTGTTTGATCCAATGACTTGTGTATGTGTATGTGTGTGGTTATTTTGGTTTATTTTGAAATGAAAAGTAAGGCTCCTTCTGTGCGAATTTTTTAGGTCTTTAGTATCAGGCCTTAGATTAAACCAGCAGTTTTCAAAAATGTGGCCCATGAACCCATGGGAGTCCTTGAGAGCCTTTCCATGAGATCAAAACTATTTTCATAATAATACAAAGATATTATTTGTTTTTTTCACTCTCTTGAAAAGGAATTGGAAATGTAAAATGATGCCATCTTCCTACAGATCTTTTTTCTGTTTTAAAAAAATATTTTTAAAAATTTTAAATCTTATGTTAGCATGTAATGGACTTTTTAATTTTTGAATAGATAAATACTTTAAAATTTTCAATTTTATTTTCTAATATGGTGAATACTAATAGATGTCAACACCATAAATAAAAGCTCTTTGGTGTCCACGGTCCCCAGTAAATTTTAAGAGTATGAAGGTGTCTGGAGACCAAAAGTTTGAAAATCACAGGATTAGACAAAGGAGCAGAATGTTTTATTATTAAGTATATATTCTTGCAGCTTTATATTTTAAATTCCTGATATTGGAATTAATGCTGCCTCTTAGAGATACCTGAATTGCAGTATAATAAGGAATGTTGGTCCTTGAAACAAAAGCCAAATACTTAAACTTATCAATGACTACAGCTTTTTAGAGTGTTGGTCAAATAAAATGCTCTACTTCATTGTGATAACTGGTATCAGCCATAGGTCTGGCATCATTTTTGTCATGATACCAGAATAAACAAAATACCACTTTCTTCAAGAAGCATTCTCTTAGGTTTGTTTGGTTTGGTTGGATTTTGGTTGGGGTTTTACATTTTTAAATACCCTTTTGCTATCCTATCTGGCTTTATAAATCAAGTTTCTTAACATTGTTATAATTAAAGGGGCTGTCTGGAATAATATATTTTTTTATGCTTTTGCCTTTCTTACCTGAATGATAATACATTCACCTTTGATCATTTTTAATAAAGTTTTATTTTTGCAAATATATTTAGTACCTTTCTTAAGCAGTAACTAAATTGAATCAACTAATTTGCATTTAAATGAAAGAATGGCTTAATGGTCGTCTGGTGGAATAGTTTCCAAACCTCCACATGCCGTGGCTGTGTCTGGAATCCTAGAAATGGCACTTTCTGCCTCCCTGCTTTGAATGTCACAATGAAATATATCTGTTCAAAGTAAATTAAATGATTTCTTCTTTTCCTTTTAATCAGTACAAATACAGATGCTTGATTTGTTTGATTTGTTGTTAATGATGATTTGATGATTGATGATCTGATACTATAACTGTGGAGATAGCTTTAACTTGGTTCTATGTAAATAGCATGTATTTTGTTTCACATTTTTAAACACTTGTTTACATTTAAATTATGGTATTTAACTTTTTATGTTTATACTGGGTAAGGTTTTTCTTATGTTTCTATGTTTTTGGTATGCTAAATAAAGCTATTTTTTAAATCCAACAGATTTCTTCTACTGTATGTTAATTATATTATGATTAGGTGACAAACATGCTGCATAAGCTCTTATTGTGTGTGTGTGTGTGTGTGTTTTAACTAGGTACAATTGTTTCTTTTTTTCTTACAAACTTAGGGAATATTGCTCAGTTAAGGAATCAGAAATTATCTGATGAAAACCTCAGGGTGTTGTTCTCAGCAAGAAAGAAATTTCTGTAGTACTTTTGAATGATGCTGACATAATACAAGTTGGGAACACTTGCTCCAAAGGGATCGACTGAGCTCCCTTCTATAGTGTATTCTGTCAAGTACTGGTAATAGTGTTGTCTGAAGATACCAAGGAGCTGTTTTTTTTTCATCAGCATAACAGCTTGCATTTGACATTTAGAAGATGAGAAAGGAAAGCACAAGATAGAAACACTTGTGACCACAGGGCAGCTTCTTATGTGTAGTTACCTCAAAAACTAAAAGCTGATGTGACATTAATCAAGCATATGTAAATATAACTTGATCTTTATGGTTTAAAAAATTAAAATTATTTAATTTTAAGTCTTAAGTATCCATTTTATAAACATGTCCCCAGAGTTGTCCAAAATATCATAATAAGGTACTTTAAAAATATATAGTGATTTCTAAAACTTATATAAATTTGAGATTAAGACATCCATGAAACCCAATGCCTAGATCAAGACATTTCCAGCACCCCAAGAAGGCTCCCTCATACCCACCTCCTTAAAGATAACACTATTCTCACATCTTTATAACAGCTAAATTTTTAAAATTTCATACTTGGTTGGACTTTTCTTTTTCCTTTTTTAAATTCTTAAGGTATTTCAGAAAAATTCAAGTTAGAAGGTCCAGAGCTACTCTTCTATGTCTTGGCCCACCTTAAAATCACTGATTAGTTCTCTCTCAGCCTTTTTGTACATACCGGAAGCTCTTTGAGGACAAGACTTATGTTTAATCCTTTTAACTCCCTTACCCAAATATGTCAAATACCTAAAAGTGAGGGCTTTTTAAAAAAGGATTGACTGTGAATTGACCAATACATCAGTAGCTGACCAGCTAGTTTCCTTAGTGCTTCTCTTTCTGCTGTAATTCTTACCACCTGCTATTTCCTTAAACTTTGTATGACATTTTGTTCTCAATAATTTATTTTGTCAACTTTTATGATTTTTTTAGACTTCAAAACTCAGAATAATCTGATCCCACAGGCTTATCTAACCTTATTTCCTTCCATAGCTTAGTTGGTAGATTTTTACAAAGTGCTTACCTTATGTGAGACACTAAAGGGATTAGAACATAATGGTGCCTATAGCCCTTGTCCCTGGGGATTTTACAATCAGGTTAAGCCTGGGATAACCTAATCTAATTTAGTGTAACCCTAATTCCACTCCAACTCAATTTTTTTTTTGCCCAAAGTCCTATGGTATTTATAAGTCATATATATCAGTCTGTGTTGTGATTTTTATAAGTTTTAGCAATAGAATTCTACTTTCAAAACATTTTTCATAGATCTCTAATCTATTAAGCAGATGAGATCATTCTGGTTGATTACAGAAGTGAGAAGCTTGGAACCTCACCATCTATGACCTTTCAAGTCAACCCCCCTTAGTCCAAATCGCCTCCACAAACAATTTAATGAACATAATTGGAAAACCACTGTAATATATCTATTGATGTCCAATTTCACAATCCATATAAAAAATGCTACAGAATCTCCTCCACTAACAGAATGCTTAGAGTTGAAATTGCTCTTTTTAGTCCAATTGTGCCTAACTCACAAGTACACCATACTGGCCACCAACATACACTAATAAAATTATGTTTGAGGAGAGAACCATGGGATGTTAATAGTTCTGATTCTTTGTTTACATCATTTCCATCATCACCATACTTCTTGCTATATTTTCAATACTCAGATCTTTTAAATGTATAGGAAATGGTTTAATATATTCATAAACCATATTTAAAAGTAAGCATACAGTGATGTCACTTAAAATAGTGTGGAATACGGAATTACAAAAGCATGTTATTCCACAAAAGCAGCAAATAAACTGGCAAAACTGTCAGAATCAACTTCATCAGAACTCTGAAAACTAAAGTTTATAATAACCAGGCAAGAAAAAAAAAACCTTTAACTTACTTTGGCCTTATCCATTGTTTCCTTCTCAGTAGCATTCTTGGAAGACAATGGCCCACATTCCAGGTATAAATTTCTAGTAGTAGAGGCAACAAAGGCAACCTTAGTCTCAAAGAATTGAGGTTCGTTGTTTAGCAGTGTATTTTGGCTTTCTGAAGTACCAGCTGAAAGGGCTTGCCTTTATTTTGCCTTACTTGGAACTCACCCAAGTTGGCAGCAACTACATTGTTGGGGGAGCTGTTTTCCAAAATAATATAAATGCATCAGCTGCTACCAACTAGACAAGGGTTAACAGCTGGGGTAAATAACAGACAAACTGAAAAGCTTAGGAAGAAATGATGGAGAATTAAGAGAGAAGGGAATTTGAAAAGCTCCCACATAGTCTTAGGAATTGTGAAGGCCAAGCACACATCCAGAGCTGAGTGCATGCTCTAAAATCTGAGAAGGCTCTAAACTCTCACCTTCGTCTGAACTTTATGTTCCCCACAAACAGGAAGAAAAGGTTATAGTAGAGTTTTGTATTGCCTGGCTGGAAGTTAAAGGTTTGCCCCAATACACAGAGCTTATTTGCAAAAACTAGGATACCATTTGGGGTGGGGGTGAGTTTTAGTCTAAGAAACTATGTCAAATCACTAGCTAACCACTACAATAATAAAAACAAAACCTCAGTGGTCACACATGACAATACAGACTACAAAATGAGTTTAAAAAGTCACTAAAACAACAATTAGAACAAATAGCAGAAACTCTGAGAAGAGAGAATCTGATTTCTAGAGTTGCCATTCTATAATTTTAATAAATAGGCTCACATACTGCTTGATACCCAGCCCTGATCACATAGGAAATCTGACCAGAGAACCCAGGTAACCACAGAGCCCACCCTATAGCCTTCACTTAGGCAGAGAACCATGCCAGAAGTCCTATTCAACTATCCAAAGAATCCCAAATAGGTTGAATCTGAACAGGGCTACAATGAGACATGTTATAATTAAATTGCCAAAAGTCAAAGACAAATAATTTTGAAAGCAGTAAGAGAAAAGAGAGAAGTTACATACAAGGATATCCCCATAAGACCATGGGCAGATTTCTCAACAGAAACATTTCAGGCTAGGAGCAAATGGGATGATATATTCAAAATATTGGGAGTGGGGGAAACTCAGTCAAGAAGTCTATACCCAGCAAAGCTGTCCTTCAGAAATGAAGGCGGGGTAAAAAATAAAAAATAAAAAAACTTTCCTGAATAAAAAAAAAAAGCTGAGAGAGTTCATTAACACTAGACCTGTCTTGTAAGAAATGTTAAAGTGAGTTCTTCGAATGGAAGTAAAGGAATTCTAATAAACATCACAAAAACATAAGAAGCTGGTGTAAAACTTACTGGTGATGGTAAATATATAACCAAAGTTAGATACTATATAAACTGTAATATAAACTGTAATATCAAAAAAAATATGAGGGGGAGGAGAGGTATAAAGTTTAGGAATTCTATTGAAGGTAACTTGTTAGCAGTTTAAAATTAGATATTACAAATTTAACGTATTTTATGTAAGCCTCATGGTAACCACAAGGGAAAAGCCTCCCATCATTACACAAAAGGACATGATAAAAAAAAGTCAACTCATACTGATGATACCAAAAGACATCAAAACACAAAACAGCAGGTTATGAACAAACTAACAATAGATCTACAAGATAACCAGAAAACAATTAAGAAAATGGCAATATTGAGTTCTTACCTATCAACACTTACTTTAAACATGAATTAAATTTTCCAATCAAAAGACATAGGATGACTGACTGGATTAAAAAAACAAGATTCAACAATATGCTTCTTACAAGAGACTCACTTTAGCCTTAAAGACACACATAGAGTGAAGAGATGGAAAAAGTTATTTCAAGCAAATGGTATCCCCAAAAAAGCAGGGGTGGCTATATATATATATATATATATTATATATATATAATATATATATATATATATGTATGTATGTATTCAGAAAAAATAGACTTTAAAAATGGTAAAAAGAGACAAAGAAGGTCATTGTAGAATGACAAAGGTATCAATCCATCAAGAAGATATAACAATTGTAAATATTTAGGCACCCAACATTGGAGCACCCAAATATATGAAACAAAAACTAACAGATCTTAAAGGAGAAATAAACAGCAATATAATAATAGCTTGGGACTTTAATACCCAAATCTGAACAATGACAGATCATTCAGACAGAGAATCAATAAGGAAACAACAGGTTTGAACAGCACTATAAACCAAATGAAGCTAACACATATAGAGAACATCCTATGCAACAAAGGCAGAAGACACATTCTTCTCAAGCATGCATAAAACATCTTATAGGATACACCATATGTTAGGCCATAAAACAAGTCTTAAATTTAAGAAAATTGAAATCATACCAAGTATCTTCTCTGACCACAATGGTATAAAACTAGAAATTAACAAGAGGAGGAAAAGTGTAAAATTCTGATACATGGAAATTAATACTCTCCTGAACATCCAATGGATTACAGAAGAAATTAAAGGGAAGATACTTTATGCCAACAAACAGGAAAGCCTAGAAGAAATGGAAACATTCTTGCAAACATACAACCTACCATGACTTAATCAGGAAAAAAGGAAAATCTGAACAGACCAATTATTAGTAAGGAGGTTGAATTAGTAATCGAAAATCTTCCAAAGCATAAAAGCTCAGGACCATATGGCTTCACAGTTGAATTTTAGCAAATATTTAAGGGAGAATTATTGCCAATATTGACAAAAAAAATCAAAGAGGAGAGAACACTTTCAAACTCATTTTAACAAGGCCAGCATTACTCTGATACCAAAGCTGGAAGGTCACTACCAGAAAAGTAAATTACAGGCCAACATTTGTGATAAATTTAGATGCAAAATTCTCAGTAAAATACTAGCAAACAGTATTCAGCAACACATTACAAAGAAGGTTCAACATATGTAGATCACTCAATATGATACATCGTATTAATGGAACGAAAGAAAATCATATCATCTCAATAGACACAGAAAAAGCATTTGACAAGATAAACATCTCTTCATGATAAAAACTTTTAATAAATTAGGTATAGAAAAAATTTACCTCAATATAATAAAGGCCATATATGACAGGCCGACAGCTAAAATCATATGTATTGGTGAAAGGTTGAAAGCTTTCCTGTAAGATCAGGAACAAGATCAAAATGACCACTGTCATTACTCTTATTCGACATAGTACTGAAAGTCCTAGTAGTGCAATCAGGGGGAAAAAGAAAAAGGAAGAAAAAGAAATAAATAAAAGGCATCAGAATTGGAAAAGAAGAAATAAAATTGTCTCTATTTGTGGATGACATGATTTTATATACAGAAAAATCCTAAAGACTCCACCAAAAAACTGTTCAATCTAATAACAAATTTCAGTAAAGTTGTAAGATACAAAATTAACATACAAAAGTACAGTAGCATTTCTATACACTATCAATGAATTATTCGAGATATAAAGAAAATGATCCCATGTGCAAAAGCATCAAAAAGAGTAAAATAGTTAGGAATAAATTTAATCAAGCAGGTGAAAGAGCTCTAAACTGAAAACTCTAAGACATTGATGAGAGAAATTAAAACAAATAAATGGAAAGTTTTCATGTGTTTATGGATTGGAAAAATTAATATTGTTAAAATGTCCATACTACCCAAAGCCATCTTTAAATTCAATGCAATCCCTATCAAGATTCCAATGGCATTTTAAAAAAACAGAAATAGAAAAAAAAATCCTAAAATGTGTATGGAGCCACAAAAGACCCTGAATAGCCAAAGCAATCCTGAGAAAGAAAACAGGAGACATCACACTTTCTGATTTCAAACTATATTATAAGCTATAGTAATCAAAGCAGCATGGTAATAGCATAAAAACAGACATATAGGTCAATGGAACAGAATCAAGAACCCAGAAATAAACTCAAACATATATGGTCAACTAATATTTGACAAGGAGCCAAGATTAATCAATGGAGAAAAGATAGAATCTTCAATAATTGGTGCTGGAAAAATTGGATATTTGCATGCAAAAGAATGAAACTAGACCCCTATTTGTGCCACTCACGAAAAACAAACAAAGAAACAAAACTAACTGAAAGTGGAGTAAAGACTGAAATGGAAACCTGCAACCCATAAAACTACCAGAAGAAAAAAACCAAAACCATTTTCTCATGCATAAAGGTCCTTAACAAGGGTCTTGGCAATGATTTTTTTATAAGACACTAGTGACAAAAGAAAAAAAATAAGTGGGACTAGAACTAAAACGCTTCTTCACAGCAATAGAAACAATGACTCAAACAGAAAGACAACCTATGAAATGGGGGGGGAGATATTTTGAAATCATACATCCGATAAGGAGTTAGCATTCAAAATATAAAAAGAACTCATAAAATTCAATAGTAAAAAATAACAATAATAATAGAATTTAAAATTAACAAAGGACCTGATTAGACATTTTTCTAAAAAAAGATATATGAATGGCCAACAGGTACATGAAAAGATGTTCAACATCACTAATTATTAGGGAAGTGCAAATTAAAACCATCATGAGCTATCACTTCACTCCCATGAGAATGGCTATTATCAAAAAGACAAGAGATGGCAAGTGTTGGCAAGGATGTGGAGAGAAGGGAATACTTGAGCGCTGTTGGTGGGATTGTAAATTGGTACAGCCATTATGGAAAATAGTAGGGAGGTTCTGCAAAAAATGAAAAACAGAACTACCATATGACCCAGTAATTTTACTTCTGGGAATATGTCTAAAGGAAATGAAAATAATATGTCAAAGAGATATCTGCACTCTCATATTCATTGCAGTATTATTTACCAAGTCAAGGCGTGGAAACAACTTAAGTTTCCATCAGCATACAAATGGATAAAAAAGTTAAAAAAGTTGTGTGTGTGAGAGAGAGAGAGAGAGAGAGATATCATAGAAATACATAAATCATATATATATCAAAGAAATATATATCATATATATATCATATATAAATATATCATATATAAATATATATATCATATATATATGTATATATATCATATATATATGTATATATATCATATATATATGTATATATATATCATAGAAAGGAGAAAATTCTGCCATTTGTGACAATATGGATGGACCTTGGGAACATTATACTAAGTGAATTAAGTCAGACAGAGAAAGACAAAATACTTTATGATCTTATATGTGAAATCTAAAAAAAAAAAAAAAAAAAAAAAACCACATTGAAAAAGAGATCAGATTTGTGGTTATCAGAGGGAGGGTGTAGGTTAAAGAAGAATTGGATAAAGCTGCTTAAAAGGTACAAACTTCCAGTTATAAGTAAGTGCTGGGGCTGTAATGTACAATATGATGATCACAGTTAACACTGTTGTATGATATGTATGAAAGTTAAGAGAGTGGATTCTAAAAGTTCTCATCACAAGAAAAAAAAATTTATTTTTTTATATCTATAACAGATGATGGATGTTAACTAAACTAACTGTGGTAATCATTTCACAGTATACATAAGTCAAAAATGCTGTACACTTCAATTTATACAGTGCTGTATGTCAATTTTATCTTAATAAAACTGGAAAAAAATCATATAACACACTTTTGCATTTGAAGGACATCCTTTGTTCCCTCAACTATTTTTTGTGACAATCTCTGTCTTAGAGGATATAAAATAAGATGTGGCATTTTATGTAGATGTAGTATAAGCGCTTGATAATTGTTTTTTTTTTTTATTGTAATACAAGTGCCTGACATTAAGCTTTTGATTGCAGTGACATCTACTCCAAAGAAAGCTATCTTAAATAGACACATAGCCAGCTACCTGACTAGATAAAGAGCCAGGCCACCCCGCCCCCGCCCTGCCGAAGTTTCCTTTGTTTTAGAGATGTACTGTTGACTTAGATCACTAACTGACCACTTGTTTTGCCCCTCCTGAGTTAATTTCCACTCAAATTCACCAATAAAGAATGAATTTGTAAAACCCTAGCCACCCCACCTTAGACCCCAATAAAGGCAGAACCCTATCCTCCCTCTCCTCTCTTCCTCCCTCCTTCTCTGTATGTGCAGCCCCAGCGTATCATGTATCCTCCAGGATTTATGAATAATAAACCTTATTTTTCCCCCAAAGTCCCCAGATGGTTGTTGCTGAGGTGCATCTTATAATCATAATAAGAACCACAAAGACTGGTCCAGCTACAACATAGTCTTATAAAGAGGAAATATCTGTGAGGGCTTGCCTTAGGCCCAGGTAAGTAACCCCAGCCATTTCTAGTCAATAGCATCACTACCAATAGGCTGAGACCGGCACAAAATAATTGACATAGTTGGCAGAATTTCAGGATTGACCTTGCAAATAACCAAGGGGAATGTCTTTTAGCTGCAACTGGCTTACTAACTGATTAGCTCAGGTGGTTAACTCCATCTGGGAAAGGAACACCACTAGCTGGAGATCTGTTGTGCTGCTCTGTGCTTTCACATATTGCTTCTGTTGTGTTTTGCCTGTGGTACCCATCCCAAAACCTCACTGCTGCCATAATGCTACAAGCTTCTCGCAGCAACATGGTCAAGGCTGTACAACAAAATTAGACCACTGATTATAAAGGCCTTGCTTGACTATTAATGTATGTGAGAGTCTTCCCCACCTCAAGGCTAAGGAAAGCTGAGGAGGGTGAACTGGATCACAAGGTTATTGTCACCACTCAAGAAGAGGCCCTGGGTTTAATGCATGAAGTAAGGATATTCCCATAGGTCAGGAGGACAAGATATCTCTGCCTGTGACCAGTAAGTCAGTGGGTAGTACCTGGACTAAGTGTCGTAATCTAGAAGAGTGAAATAGCCTTGCAACAGAAAACCAATGGCACCATGAAAGGGGAAATACAGCAGAAGCCTATGGTCTCTGTGTCACCACTTCACTTGCTACTGTCATTATTCATCCCCTAACCCAGGGTCCCCAATCCCTGGGCCACAGAAGGTACCAAGCAGTCCATAACCTATTAGGGACCAGGTCACACAGTGAGAACCACAGCAGGAGGTGAGGGGCGGACGAGCAAGCAAAGCTTCATCTGTATTTGCAGCTGCTCCTCAGTGCTAGCATCACCGCTTCAGCTCCAGCTCAGATCATCAGGCGTTAGGTTCTCATAAAAGCACAAACCCTACTGTGAACTGCATATGCAAGGCATCTAGGTTGTGGGCTCCTTGTGGGAATCTAATACCTGATAATCTGTGGTGAGTTGAGGCGGTGATGCTAGCGCTGGGGAGTGGCTACACATACAGATTAACAATAGCAGAGAGGTTCTGCACAGAAACCATAATAAATCAATTGTTTTCAGACTCACATCAAAACCCCATCAGTGAGTGGCAAGTGACAATTAAGCTGCATCTAGTGGCAGGCGTTACTGTGGTGAGTTGATCACTTCAATTGTACAGCTTCATCTGCACATTAAGCCAGCATCTGACACTTATTTTAGTCCATGTGTTGCCCACCCATTATTTTATTTATCACTTTCATCTGCACCTCTTGCCTGACCTGCATACTTGTCTCAGTCACAGTTTTAGTAAGCCCACAAGCTAACCTTAGCCGAGATGAATAAAAACAAACGTCACTGGAGAGCTTCTTTGAAGAGGGGGAAAGACCCAATGATGAGACAGAAGAAGACCTTAAGACTGCCAACAAAAAGAAAGCTGCATTTAAAAGAAAATACCGAGTCCTACTTAAATTATGGGTTCATTGCAACAGGTGATTCACATTCTCCAAGCCTGCTTTGTATAATATGTGGCAACCAGCTATCCAACGAGGCCAAAAACCTTCAAAACTGCTTCACCACTGGAGACAAACCTCTGCATTAAAAGACAAGCCTTTGGAGTTTTTCAAAAAAAAAAAAACAAAACCATGAACACAAAGAACAGAGCAATTATTGAAGGCCACCACTTCATCAAATGTGTCTGCACTGAGAGCATCATTCTTAGTGACTAACCACATTGCTAAAGCTAAGAAACGTTTTACTATTGGTGAAGAGTTGATTCTGCCTACTGCTAAGGACATTTGTTGTGAACTTTTAGGAGAGGCTGCAGTTCAAAGGTGGCATGTGTTCCTCTTTCAGCTAGCACCATAACTAGACAAATTGATGAAACAGCAGAGGATATTGAGGCACAATTGTTAGAGAGAACTGATGAGTCACCATGGTACACAATCCAGGTTGATGAGTCTACTGATGTTGACAACAAGGCAATGATGCTTGTTTTTGTGCAACATGTTTTTCAGGAGGATGTTCATGAGGGTATGTTATGTGCACATTTGTTGCCAGCCAACACCACAACTGAAGAACTATTCAAGTCTTTGAATTATTATATATCAGGGAAACTGAATTGGTCACTCTGTATCGGTATTTGCATGGACGGAGCAGCTGCCATGACCGGACAGCTTTCTGGTTTCACTACTTGGGTCAAAGGGGTCACTTCTGAATGTGAGTCTACACACTATGTCATCCATAGAGAATGCTGGCTAGCCAAAAAATGTCACCTGAACTTAACATTTTGTAGGATGCGATTAAAGTTATCAACCACATGGAAGTACATGCCTTTAACACACATCCGTTTATGCAGCTCTGTGAGGAGATGGACACAGAACATACACGTCTTCTCTCATACACAGAAGTGAGATGACTTTCTAAAGTGAGGTCACTGGCGAGAGTTTTTGAGTTACAAAAGCCACTCCAGAGATTTCTTTTAGAAAAACAGTGACTACTAGCAGCACATTTCAGTGACACAGAATGGATCGCAAAACTTACTTGTGTGACATTCAACCTGCTTAACCAACTCAATCTGTCACTTTAGAGGAGAACAATTCTGTTCAGGTGAAGTGACTGTATTCAAAGCCAAACTGGAATTATGGGGCAATGAGTGAACATTGGGATTTTTGACGTTTCAAACATTAGCAGAGATTTTGAAAGACACTGAGCCAGGGCCTTCTTTCTCCCAGCTGGTGCATGATCACCTGTCTCAGCTTTCAAAAGAGTTTGAACATTAGTTCCCATCTACAAAAGACCCCCAAGCTGGGAAGGAATGGATCTGTGACCCATTTTTGAACCATCCCCCTGGCCCCGGTCCATGGAAAAATTGTCTTCCACGAAACTGGTCCCTGGTGCCAAAAAGTTTGGGAGCCACTGCCCTAACCCAATGGGATACCATGGGCCTAATCCCAGGTATAATGTTGCTAAAAATACTAATGTCATGAAAATCTGGTGCCAGTGACTCTTAAGAATCTAGAGGAGGTACACCAGCTCCTTGATAAATGCAAAAGCCCATAGAAGCTTCCTGTGCATCGATCAGTGCTGTAGCATACCAACATTCCAAGACTCTGATATGCTCTAGAGGTATAGGGGCTTTTCCTAAAGACCTGTGTGTATCACGCTAGTGGACAGATCCCAATCTCAGAGAGGTTGGTTGGGACGCCCTGGAAAAGAAAGCAGCTACCTATGAAGAGGGCTCATAGTGATATGATTCACATATTTTTTCAGTAACATGTAAAATTAAGGTAACAGTAGAAAATCAAGAAATAGAAACATATCAGAAACTATACCTTAACTGAAATTCAAACCTTTCTTAAAGATTTTATGTAACAGGAAGGAGAAAGGGGAGCTAACTGGCTATTTCAGTTTTTTGGAACAAGTTCTGAACTGTTACTCACTGCTGCCAAAATGTGTTAATTGGTGGGTATCTCTAAAGACCCTGAAATCCATAACTTTCCTAAAGATCCATCCAAGCTATATGCTCATTTACTCAGAGATGTCACAGATCCTGAGACCCCTCAGCTTTCCTCTGAATAGAGGGAAGAACCAAGAAATGCACCTCACAAAATGTCCCTGCCAGCAAGAGAAAAGCTGATGGGGTTATCGAGGCCTCTAGTGAGGAGGAAGGAGAAAGGATGGCAAAGGCCCCTAGAACCACTGATACACAAGGTCTTCCTTCTCCTTGCATGGATATTTATTGCCTGGCACTGTACTCACCCTTCCATCACTGTGATTAAATAAGGTCCATAATGATTAGAAAACATTAATATGAGGCCCGTTTCCTGCTGTGAAAAATTAGCATAGTCCAATGGGTCTCTTATTTCTGTAACCATGGTGACCCAAATGACCCCTTTTCATTTCCAATCCCGAGAGGCCTCATTTGATTCTGAGTCCAAAGAATTCTTTTTATAGGATGCTCCTTCTAATTTCGGGGCATTGCTATTACATTTTATTGGGACTGTCAAAACCATTCAAGAGGCACCAGAAGCATTTGATGTGGTTGGTAGACATGGAAGAGATTCCCACTTGGACACCCAGATACTTCAGACTCATGCCCTTGCATCCCTGCTGACCCGGAAGGGTCTCCTTTGAACAAATTTCTCTCAAAGAAAGGGTTCCCCACTCACTCCAATAGACCCCCAATCTAATTTTGCCCCTTATAGGATCCTATATTGGCTGTTATGAAATACAGAGTTTCTTGGCGATTTAATCTCTGGATAGCCAGTCTCTAAACTCCAGGTTCTAAAACTAGCATTCTCCCAGCTATAGCCCCCTTTTGCAGTCCATCCTCTTGCCACATGGCTGTCTTCTAACCCCTCCTGCCCCAGCCAGTCCCCACTATTTCCTCTGCCCCCTTCACTAACCTAAGCCCTAACCTAGGAAACTGGCAGTTACCCAGGATTTCTCCCACCTCTCAGGGAAAATCATGCCTATACCACTCTGGTGGTTCACTGAGACAATAAAAATGGACCCTATTAGACACCATAGTCCAAATCACTGTCATTCCAGGCAATCCCTCTAAATTCCTGAAAGGAGAACCCTTCTACTTAAATGACATCGCTAGTAAAACAATCAAAGGTATATAAACCCATTTGATGTAACTATTGGGACCTTTCACCTCAAATGGCTTTCTCTGGTGGTGCCCCTGGCTCTTTATTTTTCCTGTCACAGGCATGGTTGCACTGACATGATGCCATGCCACATGGAACAAGCCCAAATTCTTGGCCTTCTTGGTGGGGCTCACCAAATGCATGCTGGTGACCCTTCTTCCCTTGGTCAAGATGATAAACACTCCCCAATACCAACTTAAACAGGACACTGAAGGCCTATGCCCCGTCATTGAAGATATGGTTGAAATGGGAGTCATCAAACCCACAATCTCTCCTTTCAGTACCCTATTTGGCCAGTATGTAAGCCAGCCACCAATAAATGTTGTTTCACCATTGAGTATTAAAACATTGATGCTCAGATTCCCCTGAATAAGGCTCTAATTCCTAAGATTAGGACTGATTGAAGAGATACAATGGGTCTAAGGAGTGTCCTCATGGTTACTGACCTAGCTAATATTTCTATTCTGTTCACATTGCAGAGGAATCCCAGGCCTAATTTGCTTTCACTTTGGAAGGGGCTCAGTATACATGTATGGGGCTTCCAATGGGATATTTAAACAGTCCGGCAATTAACCTTTGCCACCTGGCACATAACCTTTGCCATCAGGATTTAATACTTTACAATAGGAAAGCTGTCACTTTTGGCATTATATCAACGACGTCATGACATCTGAGGAAGCAGTATGGGCAGATTTGCACACCCTCAAAGACTACTTACAACAATACACCTGGGCAACTGTGCATCACAAAATCCAAGATCCACCTTCATCTGTCAACTTTCTAGCCATCATCTTGTCCTCTAAAGGACAAGAAATTTCCCCAACAATTACTCATCTTTAAACCACCCACCACACTCAGACAGGCACAACCTATACTAGGCTTTTTCATATTCTGGAGGCAACACATTATTCATCTCTCACTAATCTTTCACCCTATATATACAATCACACCAAGTTTGCCACCCTTTGGAAGCTGCCCAGAAGGCAGTTCAACAAGCCTTACCTTTAGTCCCCTCTGGCTGCACATTCTGAGTCTAGTCCTTGGCCACACATGATTATACTTCCTGGAGTCTCCGAACCAAACATAATTACTCAACTTCCTAAGGGTCTTAGACTAACTACCTACCCCCAGAGACAGCCCTATACACTCCCCTTGAGTGCCAGCTTTTAGAATCCTACTGGGTTCTTTTTTAAGCCTAGGTCCTAATTGGCCCCCCACTTAGTACTACTCTGTACTCGAGTTGCTATAATTCCATAGGTTAGAGATGTCTCCCAGCAGAAGCTCGGCATGGCTACTGATGCCTCCTTGGTAAAATGAAAATGGTACTTCAAGAGAAGGCTAAACCTGATGTCAAAGGCCTTTCCAAATTACAGGAAGATGTGGCTTCCCCATGTTCAGCCCCTAGCCCAAGAGCCTTGTGGATTTGATAGCGGTGCCCCTGCTTCCTCCTCCTCTGGCTACTTGGGGAACCCCTTGAGACCAACTGTCTGTGATGAAAGGGAGTTGGTGTTCTTCACCAATGGCAGAACCGCCATTGTACACAATGTAATTCTATGGAGGTCTGTGGCATTCCACCCAGCCTTGAGCACTCTCTAGTCGAGGACAGTACTTTCAGTTCAGCTCAGTTGGCAAACTTGTAACTGTTCACCTAGCCCTTAAAGATGCCATAAGACAGAGCCTATCACAGATCTACATTTTCACAGATTCTTGTGCTGTTGGAAATGGCTTTGTGGTTTGGTCTGGTCAATGCCTAAGGGTTAATTTTTCATTCATATAAGGCAAGCCCATTTGGGGCACCCAGACATGGAAGGAATTAGCAGAATCCCCAATTCTTATCACCATTACTCATGTTTCCACTTACACTAACCTAACTCTACATCAGAAGCTATCTTCAATAACATCGCAGACCCTCACTAAGCCCTCCACACTCTGACCAGTACAGATGCTTCAAGGTACTGACCCTTTCTACCAGCTCGCTAAATAGGCCCACACGACTACGGGTTATCATGGAATTCATGCCTTAAGAACTTGGGCTCAAGTGAGGGAACTCCACCTCTCCTCAGCAGCAGCCAATGTTGATACATAAGCACATTCTCTGGTCCCAAACCAAACAATGGAGGCTATCTATATAGGGACATATTTCTGGGAGATTGAGTTGATTGGTCTACTGCCCCTTTTGCTAGGGCTTCCAGCTATGCTGTCATAATCATAGAATTTACACAGGAATCCTTTGGTGATTCCCACCCAAAATTCCTGTTCAGAACAGGTAATCTCTTTTATTTTATTAAATATATTTTTGTTCCTTTCAGATGGCTAGACATTACTAACTCTGACCAGGGTACTCACTTTACATCTCAGGAGACTAAACAGCGAGTGGGCTCTCCGACATAATACACCAGTCCCTCCATATCCACAGGGGGACATGTTCCAAGACCCCCATTGGATGCCTGAAACCATGGGGTACCAAACCCTAGATATTCTATGTTTCTTCTTATGTGTACATACCAACGATAAAGCTTAATTTATTATTTACACATGGCAAGAGATTAATGAGAATAGCTAATAATAAAATAGAACAATTATAAAAATATACTATAATAAAATTATGTGAACGTGGCATTACCAAATAAAATAAGGATTATTTAACACAAGCACGATACCACAACAGTCAATTTGATAACTGAGATGGCTACTAAGTGACTAACAAGAAGGGAGCATCCACAGTGTAGATGTGCTGGACAAAGGAATGATTTATGTCCCAGAGGGACACAGCTGACAGTGCAAGATTTCATTGCGCTACTCAGAATAGCTAGCAATTTAAAAGTTATGAATTGTTGATATCTAGAATTTTCCATTTAATATTTCCAGACCTCAGTTGACCATAGGTAACTGAAACCTCAGGAAGTAAAATTGCAGATAAGGGCAATCTACCGTATTTTTGGAACTTTCATCTAGGATACTGCCCCAAGTGGCCTCATTGAGCATCATAATTGCCTTAAAGAGATGCTAATTACTTTCAGATGAGTGGTCCCCCAAATGGATATAATTCTTATCTCAGGTCCTCATCTTGCTCAATTATTGCCCCCTTGGGCCTTCATACCCAATATACCAATTATCACACACCCCAAAAATTCCATTTTTGGTCATCTCTGGCAATCCTCAAGCTTTTAACTTCCAGGACAATGTCCTTTTTATTTTGTCCTCTGACTCCAATTCCCCCTTCTGTTCTGATTTTTTGATCATCTTGCCACCTGCTTCACACTGGCAACCTGATCAAGAGAAGACAGTCCAATATAATCCCCTCATCACTGATTACCGTGGCATCCACTTCAAGGACAGCTATCTTGAATAAACACCTAGCCAGCTACAAGACTAGATAAAGATTCAAGCCACCCTACCCTGAAGTTTCTTCTTTTACAAGACCTCTGATTGACTTAGATAACTGACCATTTGACCACTCGTTTTTCCCTTCCTACATTTTTATTCCCACCCTTATGTTTAAATTCACCAAAAAAGAGTTAATCCATGAAACCCTAGGGACCCCACCCTAGACCCAATAAAGGCAGAACCCCAGTTCTCCTTCCACTCTCTCATTATTTTCTATTTCCCCCCCCTCAACACGTAATTGCACTGTATGTTCTCAGGCACACCATTACCCTCCAGGACATGTGAGTAATAAATTTTGTCTTTTTAAAAAAGTTCCCTGATCGTTGTTGCTGAGGTACATCTTGCAATCATAACAAGAACCACAAGGGCCGGTGTAGCCACTACATTGGCTCTGAAAGGGATATGTCTATGGTGACTCTGCCACAAGTAGTACTGCCCTGGTGAGTGCCCCCAGGCATTTCTGGGCAACAACATCACTATTCTACAGGCTGAGACCCCCACAAAACAGGAGAGCAGCTCCCACCACCAAGATGTCTGCTGTTCACCTTCCTCCTGTAGTGGTTCTTCAACACTCTCCTTAGGTAAAACTGGTCATTTATGAGCAGAAAGTGGTCACTGAGGCAGCTGCTAGATTGGAACTCTCCACAAGAAGTTACAATCTTTGGCCACATGTGATAAAGGAATCATCTGAATTCCCTATAGAATAAAAAGTGCAACTGAGGTATTGGATTTTTGAACCGCATGTGCTGAATCATAAAATCCTGTCAGGAGAGAGTGATAAGGACCAATGATGAGTCCATTGGTGCATTAGTTTCTACAAAAATGGGTCTGAGTCTGTTGCTGGCCACTAAATGCAGAAAATGAATCCTGAAAATTATGACATACACCCCACTTCTCACTCCTAGATTTAAAAACTATGGTCCACATTTAAAGTGTTTTAGTTAAACCAAAAGGTACATATAACCTGTAAACAATTATTTGGGACTTCTGTGCACCAAACTTCTGAGAGATGGAAGGAGGATGATCGTTCATAAGACCTCACAAAATATAGTCTAGTTGAAAATAAGCATACACAAGTATCAGTGGTTATTTGGAGAACTGACTAAAGGACACACGTTTGAGAAAGAGGTGCTAAATAACTTTCTAGAAAACTTTTTTAAACCTATGAGGAAAAGCAATCCCAATTATCTATTCTACCCTAGGATAATAAATGCCTAATGATTACATCCATTGGAAAAGGACAAGAGACACAGATTTATGAGAAAATGTTACCTATACATCAGACCAGTGAAGTGTAAATCAAGCATAACCCACCTGAGGAGTATAGTTAGCCCATGGAGAAGTGACACAAACCTACACTCTCTCATCCCATCCATGCTCAGAGCTTGGCAGTCTGCTGAGGAAAAGTTTTGTTCCATCTCAATCTGTGGCCCTTTGCAATTTTTAAAAATTTACTTAAACTCATTTCCTAGTAGAAACTGAGAAAGGAGACTATTCTGTGTAGTTTTGGCCTTGTCAAAGTTCAGGACTGTGCCAGGAAAGCTAGGTGGGAGCGAGGTTACCGTGCTGCTATAGAATTCTAACAGCTATTTCCTGTTGTGTCTGCACCTCTTCTTCTCACATTACTTAAAACTGGGGAAGGTCTCAAGAAATTACGTGATTTGTATCCCAGTTTATTAAAGAGGTACCTGAGGTCACTAGGATATACTTGAGAGACTGATTTGACTTTAATCTCATTTCCATATCATCTTGGGAAAGTAATTTATATTCTGACTTCAGTTTCTCATGTGGGAGGTAATAAAACAATTCCTACTTCATAGAATTGTGAGGATTCGTGACAATACAGGGAAATCACCTAGTCTGGCAAAGGCTCATCAATAGTCTTTCATTTATTATCTGGTGACAGAACCAGGACTGCCTCCCTGGTCACTTTTATTGAACCAGTGCTCACTGTAGCCAGGCTTCACAGAGCATATGCCAAGTAACTCTGCCCAAAGGCATTTGGCATCTGTATTTGAGAGTGAAGCCATTTTCCATTCCCAGAAATGTCTCAAAAGGCTGTTCCTTTGCTTTCTGAGCCCACTTTTATTGCTCCTTTCTCTCTATACTGTTTTCCAAAGGTGAAGAACTGCTCAGGAAATGAAGTGCTAAGTGCCTGGCATGCTATCCAATGAAGGAGACACAAACATATATGGGACTTTATTCTGTGGACCTCACAGTTCAATAGGGAAGACAAAATGGTACTTTCCCTTGTACCTTCTTCTTAGCCCTTGCTACCAGTTCTGGAATAGCATCCTCCTTTACTGGGAAACTTCTCAACACAAACACAAACTCCAATTATGTGGTTCCAGTGAGTGCCCCTCTGTTCTTACATGACCTCCATTTCCCTCACTATAGCTGACTGGCTCAGGGTCAGCCAGTCATGGACCCTGGCCCTTGCGCCTTCTGTTATTGGTTTTAAGTCAGGCACATAAGAACTAGCCTGATGTTGTTTCCCAGAACTGAGGGAAATAGAAAAACTTATTCCTTGCTCTTCATATGTCCTTGAGGGATTTTTCATTCCATTCTCCATGAGAGAAAGAGGGACTATAACTGATATATATTGATAAATTCAGAAAAAAGAAATAGAGCATGATGATTTGACTATCAATACTTTTCTTTTTTGGGTCTGCATTTCTACAAAGAGGAAATGCTAAAAGCCCACTAAGCCTGTGATGTATAACCTGTAGTTGTCCAGCACATACTTTGACTGAGTAATTAGTCAAGATAGGCTGACTGCCATAACAAACATTTGAGTCTTACTGACTTAACACATAAATTTTTATTTTTTTCTTTTTATCAAGATCCATTGCACATTCGTGGTGCAAGTGATGGGGGATATACTTATGTCATTCAAAGATTCGAGAAGGAAACCCATATTAGAGATCTGAGACAACTTCAGACCTGCACAGCAGAACACAAACAAAAGGGTACATCTACCTAGAAAAGAAATCCACAAGTCTTCCAATGTCAGAAAAAATGCCAAGCTTTTGGCATTTGGGAGAGTCCCTATATTACCTGAAAGCTCCATGCCATGTTCCCCCAAAGATACAATACCACTCCCTAATTGACACCCTCATTCAGAGAAGAAACTTATTAGTGAAATGGACATCACACTGTTGACCAGATCCATGCTAATTACCTAGGGTAATCAAATGTGCCCTTTATTCCTAAATGTGAATACACAGTTTTAAGTATTACAAGAAAGTAAAAGAGGAGATCATGATGAACACACACAACTATTTCTAGAAAGAAAAAAAAATTATATACATATATACATATATACACATACATACATATGTATACACACATATACATGTACAGGAAACAAAGACAACTTTACCAAAAAATCCAATTTAATATTCTCAGAATTTTAAGGACAATGCATATTTTTTAAAGAGAACAAGGTGCTACTAAAAAGGAGTTACTAGAGAACAACAGAAAGCCTTCGGAAAATAGAAATATTGCCAAAATATAAACTTAGATGCCAGGTGCTCAGCTAAGAGTCAGCAGGCCTCACCAGGCTGGATTGGAAGCTTCAACACGGCGCTCCAGCCCCTCTCCCCCATGCACGTAACGTAACGTAACGTAATGTCACGTAAAGAACTCCGCCCCTCCCACGCAGCGCTCAGCGGACCCCATTTCCGGTCTCCCGTCAGAGCTTCCGGTAACGCGCCGCAGAGCGCATTCGACGGTGTCATCCTCGTCCATCTTGAGAGCGCTCCAAGGCCAGAGTTCACCTCACAGCTCCGGCGTCCCCATTGCCTGGGCCTTGGCCGCTGCGCCTACATCATCCGCCATCATCCGCCATGATGACCCCGCCGCCGCCGCCGCCGCCGCCGCCATATGTGCGTCAGAATTACCACCCTGAATGTGAGGCCGCCGTCAACAACCAGATCATCCTGGAGCTCTACGCCTCCTACGTGTACGAGTCCATGGCCTCTTATTTCAACAGCAGTCAGGTGGCCTTGAAGCACTTGGTCCAGTTCTTCCTGCAGCAGTCGAGCAAGGAGAGGGAGCACGCCCAGAGGCTGATATGGCTGCAGAACCAGCGCGGGGGCCGACTCCGTCTGCCGCGACATCAGCAGGCCTGACCGCAACTGCTGGGAGAATGGCGTGAAGGCCATGGAGTGCGCCTTGCACTTGGAGAAGAATGTGACCAGAGCCTGCTCAATCTGCACCAGCTGGCCAGCGAGAAGAAGGATGCCCACCTGTGCGACTTCCTGGAGCGTCACTACCTGGATGAGCAGGTGAAGTTCATCAAAGAGTTGGGGGACCATGTCATCAACCTGCGCAGGATGGGAGCCCCGGACTCCGGCCTGGCTGAGTACCTCTTTGACAAGCTTACCCTGGGAGACAGCAACAAGAAGAAGTGAAGCATGGACATAGCCACAGGGTGACTTCCCCTGGTCACCGTACTGAACATGCATATTGCAGTACTGCCCTTGCAAAACATTCACTTAAGGTTTTTTCTTCCTGTTTTATTATTTCTTCCAATAAAGTTATTGGTTCCTAAGTAAATAAAGGTCTCTGGTTGATTGGTGTGTGCAGAACCCTCACCTTTTAAGCTTTAAGGAGGTATCCAGGTATCTCTCCGTGGACCCATGCCCCATTCCCATGCAGCTCAGGATCGCCATGGACGGAGGGAGAAGGAATTGCGTGGGACCTTGGAAAACACAAAATGAATCTTCCCCTTATAAACGATGTGGTCTATAGGGGTGGGGGGGGGGTGGTCTGGGGTCCTAGGGAATGGGTGCACGTGCATAGTAAAAGTATAAAAACATGGCCTGAAAATCACAATTGCAGTTGCCTCTGGAAAAAGTGAAGAGAGTGGGATTGGGCAGGGATTAAAATAAAACAAGTCTTCACTTTATCTGAAATGTTAATGGTTAATTCTAGGTAGTAAATTGGGGGCCTTGGAAGCCAGCTTGGCAGAGTATCTGTTTAACAAGCTCACCCTAGGCTACAGAGGTAATACAGCTAGTTTTCCCATAGACGGGGATCAGGGGAGGGGGGGTTATGACTTCCTGTGGTCACCAATGCTGGGCATACATTGTAATACACCCAGATGTGATTTCTACCTCAACTGTATCATTTATTGCTATAAAGCAGCATGGTACCAAAGGAAAAAAATACCTCAAGTGGGCTAAAAAATAAATTATGGATGGAGGTCAAATTTGTGATATTGAATATTAAGTAGAATAAATCCTCCTGAATATTAAGTCACTGATTCTGGCTGCTTTGTAGTAGATGATAGAAGAGAGTTGAAGCTAAAAGACCAGTCAGAAGAAAGTATAGCTTGTCCAGGTGAGAGACAATGGGGTTGAACTGGAGTGAATCCTGAAGAAATAAAGAGACAAACAAATTCTAGATTTGAATGCATCAACATGATTTTCTTATGGACCAGAGGTGAAGAATGGGAAATGAGGGAAATAATGTATGTCCTGGTGTTTGGACTTGAATACCCAGGTTGAAGGTGTTACTATTTATCAATATGGGAACATTTGCAGGGGTACACATAGACACGAGGGTTGGGTGTGGCACCCCTATAAAATCTGTGGATGGGTGTATGCGGCAAGTCCTATAAAATCTGAGATTCCTATTAGACGTCCAAGTGGAAATGTTATGCAGGTAGCCAGAAGAATGAATCTGGTGCTCAGGTGGGATCTCGGGTCTAGAAATACAGGTAAGGGAGACCAGCTATAGAGGGCATTGAGGTCATAGGACCAGATGAGCTCACCAGAAAGAGAGTGATTTCTTAAGAAAATGATAGATGTGTTTGTTTTTTTCTGTTCTTTAAAAATCCAGCCTCTTTCTCAGTCTGCTCCATTTCATCAGATGAAATCTGTACCCCTGTAAATCCTAAGATTGTCCCTGCCTGGGAAAAATATTCAAAACATGTTTCTTCTGTGCTTGATGTGATTACAAAGATAAAGTTAAAAATTACAGATTTGCATGCCTTATCACCAACACATGGCTAGCTTGAGTATCTCTAAAGTTTGCAGGATGATTTGAACATTTACTAATATATAGACAATATTAGCTACACAGTAATTTCCTTTGACATTTACCATGATTTTACTTTAATACTTTCTTTTAAATGAGGATCATGTCCCTTTAGTTTATTTTCCAGAAAAATCTCTTTCTCCTTTCCTCTTTTTAGGAAACCCTGATCCTTTCACTCTTTTTCTACTTTGAGGACCATTCCTCTCTTTGACTTTACCTCAGATTTTATATATATATATAATATAATATATATATATAATATATTATATATATATATATATACATACACACACATATACACACACATATATATGTATATACACACACATACATACATACATACACACATATATGTGTGTGTGTGTGTGTATCTAGATATAAGGAAGCACAGGGCGAGCACCTATTTGTGTTTATAACTGTAAATTGACTGAGGATCTTTACTTTCCTGTTTTGGAGAGGCAGTTGGCTCTAGTGGCTTCCTAACCTCACGTGGCCTGGGTTCACATACCAGGTTAGCCACCTACTAAATTGGATGAATTGGCATGTTATTTAACCTTTCTGTGCCTCAGTTTCCTCACATGTAAAACAGGGATAATAAAATTGTCACTATCATTTGGTTGCTGAGCAGATTAAATGAGTTAAAATTTTAAAAATACAACAGTGCCTGACACACATAGCACGTGTGTTCATTGTAAACCATCGTTTATCATCATCACCATCAGCAGCAGCTACTCACTCATCAGTTGCTTTGTGGTGTTTATGCTTTGGGGAGAAGAGTTCATATCTACGTTTTGCCACTGGGGGTCTCTCTCGCATTTCGACCAATGTTGTCACCCTGCATATTGTCAGGGGCTGCCAGGACTCAAATAGGCAGATTGCTGTTTTCATTGCTGCAAACTCAGGCCCAAGACTGGAGATGAGTTTTCCTGTGACAACGTTCCCGGATAATCCTGCCCCATTCTGTTTCCACCAGCTTTTCTTCAAAATCTCTCCCTAGAAAGCTTTTTGCTTATTCTTCCCAAACTTAAGTGCCTGAGCCTCCTCTTTCCAACCTGAACTACATTTGACTCCTCAGAGGTGGGAAAGAGTGAAAGGGTGAAGTGCTCATCCTGATCCCACCATCGTCTGGATGTTTGCACCCGAAAAGGAGAGAGATGAGTGGATTGGAAGGGGAGAATGGGCAAAAGGGCTACTGATAACATAATAATGAAAATTAATGGATCACCGTGCACTTTAGCACAGAGGTTCTCAGGCTTTACTGGCCATTAGAGCCACCTGTGAAGCTTTTAGACGTCTCAATGCGCAGGCCACATCCCAGACCATAAATACATCCATCGGCCTCTGGGGCAGGACCTAGACATCCCAGGCGTTGGAAACAGTGCATGCACTTTGATATGTGACCTGTGGACCAGCCAAGTCAGTGTCATCTGAGAACTTGTTAGAGATGCAAAATCTCAAGCCTTATAGCATACCTACTGAATCAGAATGTACATTTAACAAGACCTCAGGTAATGAATATGCCCACTGAATTTTGAGAAGCACTCTTTAGCATTCTGGTTGTCAAACATGGCTGCACCTTGGCATCGCCTGGGGCACTGGAAAATAACACTGATGTTTCCATTTAAATAACTCACTCGGCCATATCCTTAAGTAAGTACCGGACTAAATGCAATAAAAAGTACTGTAACTTCAACAATTATTGAACTGGCACATATTCAAGGGACTTGGAATCCTCTCGTTTCATTTGACATTGCACGGACACAGTCACACAGACACTCATCCACACTTACTCATTTTGTTTTATCACAAATTGGTTTGTTTTATACCATGGGTTGTCAAACTACGGCCTGCAAACCAAATCACGGCCTCCATCTGTTGTTTTTCTTTTTTTTTAATTTGTTGAAGACTTTATTTTTAGAGCAGTTTCAGGTTCACAGCAAAATTGAAAGGCACAGATATTTCCTTTATATCCCCTGCCCCCACATATGCACAGACTATGCCGACATCATCATCTGGTACCAGAGTGGTAAATTTGTTACAGTTGATGAACCTACATTCATACATCATAATCACCTAAAGGCCATAGTTTATATTAGGGTTTATTCTGTTGTACTATACATTCTATGGTTTTGGACATGCATAATGATGCAAGCATAATTATAACATCATACAGACTGGTTTCACTGCCCTAAAAATGCCTTGTGCTCCACCTATTCTTCCTTTCTCCCCTCTCAAACTGGTCCTTTTTACTGTCTCCATATTTTAAAAATTGAGATATATTTGACGTATAACATTATTTTCAATGTATATCGTTCAATATTTGTATATCTTGTGAAATAATCACCACAGTAAGTCTAGTCAACATCCATCAGCACACAGTTACCACTCTCAGGAACTTTCAGGTATACAATACAATATTATTAAATATAGTCACCATACTGTACATTACATTCCATGACTTATAACTGGCATTTGGTACCTTTTGACCACTACCCATTTTGCACACCGTTCCAACATCTGCCTCTGCTCTGGTAACCACCAATCTATTCTCTGTATCATTGAGTACAGTTTTGGGTTTCATTGTTATTATTGGGTGTTTTATTTTTAGATTCCACATATAAGTGAGATCATATGGTATTTGTCTTTTTCTATCTGACATATTTTATTTACTGTTAATGCCCTCAATGTCCACCCACATTGTCCCAAATTGCAAGATGTTTTCTTTTTATGGCTGAGTAACATTCCATTATTATATTGTAATATTATATGTGACATATATATAATATATATATATATCACATTTTCTTTATCCACTAATACATTGATGAACACTTAGGTTACTTCCATGTCTTGGCAGTTGTAAGTAATGCTACAATGAACATGAGGGTGCGTATATTTTTTCAAGTTATTGCTTTCATTTCTTTCAGATAAATATCCAGAAGTGGAATTGCTAGATCATATGGTAGTTCACTTTTGATTTTATGAGGAGCCTCCATACTGTTTTCCATAGTGGCTACACCAATTTATGTGTATGAGGGTTTCCCTTTCTCTACAACCCTGCCAACACTTGTTATTTCCTGTCATTTTAATAATAGGTATGAAGTGATATCCTATTGTGGTTTTAACTTTCATTTCCCTAAGGATTATTGATGTTGAATGCCTTTTCATGTTCTCGTTGGTCATCTGTTTGTTTTCTGGGGAAAAATGTCTATTCAGATCCTCCACCCATTTTTAAACTGAATTGTTTCTTGTGTTATTTTGTCTTTATGTATTTTGGATATTAACCCTTTATCAGCTATATGATTTGCAAATATTCTCTTGTATTCAATAGATTGCCTTTTCATTTTGTAGATGGTTTCCTTTGCTGTGCAGAAGCCTTTTCATTTGATGTGGTCCCACTTGTTTATTTTTGCTTTTGCTTCCTTTGCTTTTAGTGTCATATCCAAAAAAATTATCACCAAGACCAATATCAAGGATCTTACTGCCTATGTTTTCTTCTAGCAGTTTTATGGTTTCAAGTCCTACATTCAAAGCTTTAATCAATCCATTTTGAGTTTATTTTTGTGTATGGTGCAAGATAGTAGTTCAGTTTCATTCCTTTGCATGTGGATGTCCAGTTTTCCCAACACCATTTACTGAAGAGACTGTTCTTTATGCATTGTATAATCATGGCTCCTTTGTTGTAAATTAATTGACCATGTATGTGTGGGTTTATTTCTGGGCTCTCTGTTCCAATGACCTATGTGTCTGTTTTTATGACAATACCATACTGTTTTGATTACTGTCTCCATATTTTTGCCTTTTACAGACTGCTATATAGTTGGATTTACAGTGTGAATCCTTTTCAGATTGGCTTCTTTCACTTAGTAATATGCATTTATGTTGCCTCCATGTCTATTCATAGCTTTATAGCTCATTTCTTTTTAGAGCAGATTAATATTCCATAGTCTGGATGTACCACATTTATCCATTCACCTACTGAAGGACATCTTGGTTGCTTCCGAGGTTTGTCCATTGTGAATAAACCTTCTATATAAACATCTGCATGTGGGTTTTTGTGTAGACGTAAATTTTCAACTCTTTTAGATATTACCAGAGCATGATTGCTGGATTGTGGTAAGAGTGTGTTTATTTTTGTAAGAAACCACCAGACTGTCTTCCAAACTGGCTGTACAATTTTGCATTCACACCAGAAATGAGTGAGAGTTTCTTTCACCCCACATCCTAATCAGAATTTAGTGTTGTCAGTGCCCTGAATTTTGTCCATACCAATAGCTATGTAGTAGTATCTCATTGTTGTTTTAATTTGTCTTTCCCTGATGACATATGGTGTTGAGCATCTTTTCATATGCTTGACATCTTTATATCTTCTTTGGTAAAATATCTATTCAGGTCTTTGGCCTATTTTAAAAATCAGGTTTTTTTATTGTTAAGAATTCTTTGTATATTTTGGATAATAGTCCTTTTTAAGATATGTTTTTTGCAAATATTTTCTTCTAGTCTGTGGCTTGTCTTCTCTCTCTTAACATTGTCTTTTGCAGGGCAGAAGTTTTTAATTTTAATGAAATCCAGTTTATCTATTATGTTTTTCATGTCTTTGGTGTTGTACCTACAAAGTCATCACCATACACAAGGTCATCTAGGTTTTCTCCTTTATTATTTTCTAGGAGTTTTATAATTTTGCATTTTATATTTAAGTGTATGATCCACTTTGAGTTAAATTTTCTGAAGGGTATAAAGTGTGTGTCTAGATGCATGTGAATATCCAGTTGTTCAACAAACAGAACCATTTGTTGAAAAGACTATCTTTGCTCCTTTGTTAAAGATCAGTTGATTATATTTATATGGTTCTATTTCTGGTTATTTTGTTCTGTTTTTCAAATATTTGGCTGTTTGTTCACTAATATCACACTGTCTGTCTTGATTACTGTAGCTTTACAGTAAGCCTTGAAGTTGGGTAGTTCAATTCTCCAACTTTATTCTTCTCCTTTAATATTATGATGGCTATTCTGGGTCTTTTGCCTCTCTACACCAACTTTGGAATAATTTTGTTGATATCCACAAAATAACTTGCTGTGATTTTCACCATCTGTTTTTGTGATAAAATTTTATTGGAACTGAAGCATGACCAATTATTTACATATATTCTATTGCTGGGTGTGCACTACAAAGGCAGATAGTGGATGATACAGAGTCCATATGTCCCACAAAGCCTAAAATATTTACTATTTTGTCTTTTACTGAAATGTTTCTTGACCTGTGTCTATAGTAACAGGCCCTAAATTCACCTAAAATTGCCAAATATTTTTAACATTTTATATGTCCAGTTGCGCATTGCAGTTTTACCATCAATTTCCCCCACCAGAACCCTTTGGCAGAAAAGAAAGCAATTGCTTGAATTAATTTAGTCTAAGATGCTAACGATTTAATCCATTATCTCAACTAAAACAATATGGCAATCACTATTAATTACTAACCCAACGACCATTTCACCCTTTCTATGAGAACACTGAAATTTTCAGAGTGAAAATGTGTACTGTTCCTCAGCACAAATCAGAATTAGTCTGAATCAATCATGAAAGTGGTTTTCCTATTTCAAGATGCTTATTTTTATAGTCTTTCCTGATAATAGGGTTGATTACATGACTGAGCAAAGCTATTAATAGAAATACCCTGGATTTTTGATAAAATTTTACTTGCCTGATAAAGTGATGAGTTTTGTGAAAAGAAATCATTTTGCCCCAATTCTTGTCATTCTGATTGTGATGCTGGTATGAGGATATGATGCCAGGTACTAGGGAAGCCACTGTTTAACCATTAGGATAAGGCCAAGAGAAGTGCAGAACCCAGTGTAGAGACCTGCTATAATTGAGCCAGAGGCATAAACTATGACATTTCCTCCCCACCCCACCTCTTGCTTCTTGATAAATAAATATAGTTAAACCTCATGCTCAAACTCCTTTGTGGACATTGTTAGTTATGATTCTTATATTGAACAGATATAAGAAAACTACAAGGAGAAGGCATTCAAAATTAAATCCATCTTTTCCTCCTGTTTTTAAATAACCAGTATTTGCAAAGTACATGCTGTATGTGAGGTATCATTTTTTGTTCTTACTAGACATTGTCATTCACACAACAACCTTGTGAGATATGGATCGTCTCTATTTTACATCTGAATAAATGATTTCAGAGTAGTGCCAGTCTGAAACCACACAGAGTAAGTGATGGAATCAGAATCATCTGGCTTGAGAGGAGGTAATGTCTTTGCATGGTTTCTGCTCTTCTGTCATCTCATTTGGGGAGACTATATGATCCACATTGCATGAATGATTTCATTTAAGCAACAGACCTGTGAGTTATAAAACTATTCCAGTTTTATAAATAATTGGCAGTTAGGTTTTGCATGGTATTCGTATGACCCTTCCAGGTCTTCAGACCCAGAGTCCAAGCTCTCTCTGTTGCACTCAGCCCTGAATGACCTATTTCCTCTTAAATGTTCACTAAGCACACAGGTCCCTAAATCTCATCTTCATCTCAAACCTGCTGCTCTCTTTACCTTTAATTCATAGCCAGGCTTCTAGAAAGGGCTACCTACAACTGTTCATATTTCTGAAAGAATGAAATTTGTTGTTTTAAGTTCAAAATTACTACATCCATGAAGTTCAGAAATCAAAACATATATAATAATTTATGATGAAGCCTTTTTCCTAAAATTATTCCTCAGTTTCCCAATCTTCTTCACCTTCTAAAAGGTACCTCCTTGGAAGTTTTCTGCATATCCTCACAAATACCTGTTTAATGTATATAAAAGCTTATATAGATGTATAGCACCCTTATCTAAATAGTATAATACATAGGACCCTGTACTTTGCTTTTTTGCTCCTTCGCAGTGTGAAATAATAAATTTTTAACAGTTAATTTTACATACTGGTCACTAAGGATACTTTGAGACTTGAGATTCTTCTGATTGTCCTTACACCAAGACAGCTACCAATCATCCTTACTTGATTGGTTTCAACTAAGTGTCTTGAATACAAATCTTAACACTTCCAAAAAATTACATCTAAATTAAAAAGATTTTACTTTACATCAAGTCGTGTGCCATCTTGCAAAAAAAATAATAATAATAATAGCGCAGCTTTTCGAGTTATGGTTGTGGTTTTAGTACCGTCTCATGCCTAAGTCTTTTCCTTCCCTTTCCTGTCATGCCTGTCCAAGGAAAGGGGGAAGCCATGTGATTACTGGATATAGATGCCACTGTGCCCTCCTCAGCAACACAACTCATTTGTGGGAACATCACCCATGTGAAAACTTCACTAGGTTACTAGGTTGGTTCTGAGCTAATTAATAAAAGATTGTAAAACATTCTTCAGCTCGATTATGAATTATGAATGAATAGGATCTTTCAGGCCTTGAGTCACTCAAATTCTAATAAGGAACAGCCATGAAAAAAAAATTCAAAACAGAAAAAAAAACATATTTTGTAAAAGGGCAACGAATATTTTTTATAGAGTCTTGTATACACTGAATTTTGTTCTAAAATCTACTTACTGGGTGAAACATATACCCCTCAGGACTCCTCCCTCTGACACAGTTGTCAGACATCTCTGGTAGCTTCAGATTATGTTTATCATTTGTGTAAATCTAGTCTGATAGAAAACTACTGAGACCCATTAATTATTCTTTTCTTTACTAAACAAATCTTTAACATTGTGCTTAAGATTCTTGTAGAAATGTGATTTAATTTTTATAGAAATACCCGATTAGACACATATAATTTTATGCCACTGTGAGCATGTTAACCACTAATTTTCATTTCCTCTAAAGCACAGCTCTATATCTTGAAATCATTGCTCTTTTTAGCTGCTTTCAATAAGATCAAGGACTAAATGGCTAACAGTGACATAAACTGAGTTTATTTGTTTGAATGATAATTATAGCCATAGTATTGATTTCAAATGAATTTTCACATGATCTGCTGATCTCACGTGAAAAAAGTCTATTTCCCAAAGAAATAAGTTTATTAATATCTTATTATTCAGATCATTGTTACTTTAATTGAAAATCTTTAATCTGTAAAATGAGCCAGCTCACTTTTGACTACACATTTAACATGATAAAGAGATCGAATTTTCTAGGAAAGTAGCCAGACAGGTTCAAAATGTCTTACATATCAATGCAGATTGCTTTTTGGTTTGCTCTGATGCCAGGCCTCTTGGGTTCAAATCCCAGCTCCAACACTAATGTGTTAAATGCCCTGGGATTATTATCAGGTAACCTCTCTGAGCCTCCATTTCTTCATCTGCAAGTGGGGATGACAATTAATACCTTCATTATCAAGGGTCAATTAATTGAGTTAATCGTGGATAAATTGAGTTACTATAAATTAAAAGTTTGGTTTTGTAATTCCATTTTGTCTAAGCTTTGTTTTCAACCCTTCAAAATAAAAGTATGTTTCCTTTAAAGTGTTTTTGTGTGTGCAAGGAAAGTAGAGTGATAGTAGACTTTTGATTTCCTGGCATGACAAAGAAAAGAGAGAAATTGATTTGTACAAGTCAAACATATAAAAACAAAGTCATTTTTATGTACCTTATTGATGATTGACTACTCCAAAGTGATGTGGTAATATATACGAGCACTTTTATGAGTTTATCTATGATTAGCATTATATAATCATTTTGAAAGCATATTTATCTTTTGAAATATTTATAGATAAGTTAGAAAGGAGAAAAAAAAGCAGTGATTTGAGAGACTGGGAAGAGGGAAGAAGTCTTATCCAGAGATTTAAAAAGTGGACTATGTATGAGATACTGGGTAGGTAATTAGACTTTGATTCCAACTCTGTACAGTTTGAATACAAATTTATATAAATAGTCTTTGTATGTAGAGACGCAATTTGTGTGGAATAGCACGGAGAACGGATAGAGGTAAAACATTTTTTAAATGATGTGAACCAAAGTGCTAGTAGTGATTAAAAAGCAACTGCTTTTTCTTTTTATGTTTCTGCATTAGAAAATTTTTACATAATTAATATATTTGACTTTATAATCCAAAAAAAATGAAGTTGATAATTCTAAAAGTGACTATTTAAAATCTCAATCATGTACATTTTTGGAAGAAAAATTTATCGTTTAAAAAAAGCTCCATAAATCTGTATTTCACGAGATTTTGCCTGTGGTTAAAGTTTTAATACCAGTAACAGAAATTAGCCATTTGAGGAGTTTTAGTTTTTTTGGTATTTCCTAAAGTAAATGCTATATATGGCATTTAATTTTTCTACGTCTGGCTTATTTTGACATTGAAACTTATATATCTCTATGTGCTATTTTAGTACAATTCATTGTAACTTTGTACAATTGTTTAGTAAATCATACAATATTTCTTATAACATGTCTAAATTTATCTTAGAATTATGGAATGTTAGAATAATAATGTACCTTAGAGGAGAGGTAGTTCAGGGGTGGAACACTGATGACTTTGGTTCATTGTTATGCTCACAGAGTACTTTAAAAGTCTATATGACTAATTTATATAAGTAAATATAATATATGTCTATAAAACAATCAGTTTTAGAGCCCAAAGTCTAACTTTCAGCCACATTCATAGATTTAGGTTAATGCTGTGCCCCATAGAATATCTGAGATTGTAATGGCTGGCCCAGTCTAATTCTATTTGCCCATTTGGATAATGGCCTAACTCCATCAACTCTACTTTTTCCAAGTTGAATTCCAAAGGATCACTTCCTTAATGTGAGATATTAAAATATCAATGCCATGCAGTGCCTATCAATGAATAGGATTATAAGAAAAGTAGTTATTGGCTAAGTGAAGGCATTGAAAATATGACCAATACCATTGGGATTGGGGGTGGTCTTTGTTCTAAGGTATGGTACAGATTAATCAGTCAATTTAAAGCAGAGGCATGATTATGATATACAAAAATTAATTATAATCACTACTAATTGAGTATTTCTATGCCAGGGACTTAAATAGATGTGTTATATACATTATGTCACATGATGCCCAGACAGACTGTGAGATAGATTAGTATTATCCAGTTTTACAGGTGGGGAAACTAAGGCTTAAAAAGAGTAACTAGCTCAGATCTCATAGTTGGCAATTGGGCCAGGTTTCCTTTTTATCTTTTCAATATGTTTCCCCCACCAAAAAATAAATAAATTAAAGGTTTGCACTACCAGAGAACATGTCTTTGAGAACTATAGTCTAGATTTCCCCTGAGCTTTCTGCCAGGGGAAATATGTTATTACAATATTCAATCATCATATGTACACTTTGGGGGTGGAGAAGGACTTGGAGAAGAATGTCTGGTAGAAGGGAACACCAATGGTTTTAAGAAACATTAAAAAATAAGGCTTTCATCGATAAAGCGTGTAGGTCCAGAAAGCTTACAACAGCCTAAAAGAGCACATACTATTAATGATGATGGGATCAGTGATGAGAACTTTATAGCTGGACATGGAAAATAATTTTTGAATGACAATGTTAAAGGATTTTTTATTGTAATAATCAGGGAAAGGGAACGACCTCATTTCATCCTTGAACACATAAAATTACAAAGTGAAATGTAAATACCTACATATATTAAAAAAATCATGAGATCTGACTGACTATATTAGGAAGAACCTAGAATAAGCATAAACATTTATTTGTAATTTCATGTCATAAATATTAGAGGCAGCAAGGTCTTTAAAAAAACAATCTGGTTTTGGCTTTTGTTTATTATGTTAAATGAACTCAAATATTTAATATTGCAGATTTATTCTATGATACTGACCTGCTTTTATCTTATCTTGTTTCTTGAGAAGGAATTTTGGAGCACACACAAAAATGTGCTCTAGAGAGAGGGTAAATTGCAGAGGAAGATTGTGATGTTTTTCATGAGCCACTTCTGCATTAAGTCTATTTATAATGCCACGTATCAAGACTCTTGCTATTTAGTTTTTAGCTTTCATCAGAATTATTTTAAATTATTGCTTTACTCTTATGCTAAAGTAGAGAGATTGTGCTTAACCTGTCTGCATGAACAGACTCATAAAAATGAATTAGTTATTATAAATGGGTCACGAGGCAGAGGAGAGCCAAAAAGAAACCAGAGTAAGAATGTCTGATTGCCAGATGTAGCAATGGCTTCCTCCTCTGCGTGGCCCACCCCTGTCTCTCCACAAGGCTCAGCAGGCCGTGGTTTTCTCAGCCAGTGGCCTGAGTCTCCAGCAGTCACATGAGAACCAGGCCCAGAGGCACCTTGGGGAGCTCGCCTAAGCATCTGGCCAACAGGGAGGGAGACATGTGCAGCTGTTTCTAGGGGCCTCCTCTCTGCCAGGCACTGTGTCAGGCAGCAATTACTGACATACGCTGATGCAAACTGGGAAAACCCCAAGATGGGGGAACCCTTACTGCCTCCATTATACCCATGAGGGAACTGCTGCTCAGAGGCAACAGATGAGTGTCCGGGATCCCATGGCCACAAAGTGGTGAACGGGGGTGGCCAGCCCAGGTCAGCTGACCCACTGTTAAAGCCGCCTGGGCAGCCTCTCTCTGACCGGCCCGTGTGGCAGGCCAGGAGGCAAGAGGGCGGCCGTCGAGCATATGATGAACAGGCGAAAGTGTCAAGTATTGCCAGTCACGGCAAGGGGATAGATTGCTAGAACAGTTGATGTGACAACAATTTTTAAATTAAAACAGCACATGAGAGTATTTATAAGAATCGCATGCACTTCTGAGCCCACCACTTAGGAGAGAACTTACACAGAACATGCTTAAACCTCTCCAAACACGTATTCAGCCACTGATAACTCTGCTACTCTATCAAGTGTATGACCAGAGACGGACTAGGTGCTTCATCTGCGCATGAGGTTTATAATGGTCTATGATGGGGTGCATTTATAATCCATTCATAAAGAATAACCATTGAGAACTGTTTGACTTGCCTTAGTCCACGGAGTAGCTTGTATGGAATCTTTCCGTGTCCACAACAGGGGACAGAAGGATCTATACTACAGAGAGTAACACAGCACTCGCGAATAATCTGTCTCAATCCATCATTATTATTATTATATTATTATTACTATTATCATCATCATCTTCATTATTTTGGAATTATTATTATTTGGATTATTATTATTTGGATTATTATTATTATTATTATTATTATTTTGGAATGAGCCTGGGTATAAAACGTGTGAAATCCACATGGCCATAATTCCCTTTCTGTTTGTTTCTTTATGGTTTCCCATCACTCCTCAATCTTCACGTGAAGCCCGTCCCATCAAGTTCATGCCAACTTCTGTGCCACCCTCTCCACCCAGCGCCGTTGCCATCGCCTCCTACTGTTAGATGTTCCCTACCATGAATAAAGCCTCTGGTGCCTCGGTCTCGGTCTTCAGCCACAGCACCACCCCCAGGTACCTCCATCACTCTGGCAGCCCCGCCCACCCCGCCAGCCTCCTGGCCTCCCAGGCCTTGACTTGCCCAGAGCCAGTGAGGAAACCTTCTCTCCCCCATGACCTTGGCCTGCTACTCCCACCAGGGCCGCTCCCACTCTGCCACCTCTAGAAACTGCTCCCTGAAATCCCTGAGTCCAGCATCCCACGCTGACCCCACCTTCTGCCCTCCAACGCCGCATGAGACATCTCCTCCCGGATGTCTCACACACACTTGCCACGCAGAATGACAGAAATGGAGGAGTCAAAAAATGCTCGTGTGTTTAAACACTTTAATAGCAAGCACTGATGGTCCCTGGCTTTCCCCACCTTCGGGCACTTTTGGGGACTAGGTGGGGCTTTAGATGAAGTCTCGCCAGGCTCTGGGACCCAGGCATCACCGCTACTTCCTGGCTGAGGTCACCCCATCACCCCGAGGGTGGGCGTCATCCTCAAAGATGGAGCTGAGGGGGCCGTTGTCCACCGCCCTCTCCACGTGTTCTGGAGTGATGAGCACCTTGCGCTGGTTGAGGGCCTCCTTGCTCGCCAGCTCCAGGACGTTGGCCGTCAGGTACTCCAGAACGCCGGTGAAGAACACAGATGTGTCCCAGCTCAGGCGCCGGACGTCGGGAGCTTCCCGCAGGAGGCGATCCACGCGGCTAACCGGGAACTGCAGCTCGGCTCTCTGGGAGCGGGAGATATTGTGCTTCTTACGCCTGCGAATGGGCCGGTGTCTTCTTCCCCAGACATTGTTACTGGCTTTTGCCAATCAGACCAGCTGGATCGTCTTGCTGACCTGGGCCTCTCCGGACACCAGTGATTTTTCCTGCCCGCTATATTCTGGTGCTCCAGCCCCTCATTGGTCGGGAGCTGCCTTTGTGACAACTCGGACTTTGTGATGTCACTGGTGTCCACTGGGCCCTGAGCAGGACTGGCCAACAAATGCCCATGATAGGAACCTGGTCTCCTTGGTAACTTTACCACCTGTTTCAGGGAACTCTTTGTACCTCAACAGTCTACAAAATAAACCAAAAAAATACTTTAATAGAAACACTACACTGCCCTGTCTTTGGGATAACACTCCAGGTCATTTGTTTCTAGCCTTAGATTATCCTTTGCAGCTGTAGGTCACTGATTGACATACCAAATGCCTGGTCCAGTAGCTGTCCATTTACTTCCCCTATCACACTGTAATAAAATCCATTTTGCTTCCATTTGCACATTTAAATATCCTTTTTCAATGTTTCTATGTTTGTTCTTTGGGTTCTCTTTGAACTGATGACGGTATCTGCCAATTCCTTCATGAGTACAATCAATTCTTTCAACATATTTCCGTTTCATGTCTGTGTGAGTATCATGAACAACTATGAAAATATGTTTTCACTGTTTTGGAGGTCACATTCATGTGTGCCCAGTGAATTTCCCTGCCAGATCTAGGTAAGCTTCAAATACAGAAAAGTGTACCTCAGTCTCAGATAAAGCCCGGGTTTGTCTTCTTTCTTCGAGCTGACGCCCAACCACCAATAGAACATTGATATCATTTTTCTAATTTTAATTTAAATATTTGGTTTTTACTTTAATTTTGTGTTACTGTCTTGTTTTTGTTCACTTAGAACTGATACGTTATTCCCATTGCTGGAAGAAAATGGTTGAGAATTCAGTTTTAGGATCTGACCACCTGGAGATCTGTGTAAACAGGTCCATAGAGATCAAGTCTCGGTTGGGGAAAGACAACAGAGAATCTGGTTTTTCACTCTTTGTCTATTTGTTCATTCAGAGCAATTCAGAATTTCACAACCCGTGGGAGGGCAACAGCTTTTACATGTATGGACTGGAGAGATTCAGTGTCTGTGTTTATACCTGCCCATGGCTGAAATTATAAAACTAAAGCTCTATTTCTCTGTGCACGTATGTCTGTGGGTCTGTAATTCAGAAATGTCTTTTGCGTGAGTGTCTAATGTTCTTCTGTCTCTGGGTATTAATGCTATTTGATTATAAAAGCTCTAAGATTCATGAAGTTCTTCTGTGATTGGCATATCGAATTACTTATTTAAATGGAACATTTCCAAATTTCCTTAATTATAAGTAAATTGAACTATGATATGTTAAATGAGCTACACTTCAATCATATGTATTCTAACAGAAACCAACTCACAGCACTCTTAAGACATCGAATTCACCTAATTTCTGTAAATCTTTGACCAACAGGGCTACTTTAATACTGTAGGTCTGATGACAATAACTAAGTCTTCTTTTATTTATATATTAAGTATAATGCGACTGAACATTTAATATACTACTTAGTTATGTTTTCCATAAACATATATTTATACCGATCACATTAAACTATATTATCTATTCTATGTTTCATATGATGAAATACATAAATTTACTGTTAACGAACAGATTCTCTGTTTTAACAACTTTGTTTTCTGTACTCACAAACATTCTTGGTACATCAGCTTGAAGATAATTTTCAAAAAATTTTGAAAATGTAGATAATCTTGGACTGATATTATATTGAGTTTATTAAAGGATAGCCAATGGATAATTTCTAAGACAGAATATTGAAATACTGATGATTCAGCATTATTTTACTTTATATACTTTTACTTCTTATTGCATATACCTTGGAGTCTGTCAATGATCATGTTCATTTCTGCCAAATTGAGAAGCTGAGTGAGGGAACCATGTGCCTAAATAAAGCTGAGGTAACTGTATTCATGAAATCTGCTACTCCAGAAATTCACAATTATGTGCCCTCTAGATTTCGCTATAAAACACCAGCGATTGTGCTTAAAAGTTAAAATGAGTATAGCTGAATGAGAGTGTGCTAGGAGTTTCAACAACAGGTAGGAGGGCTGGCCTGTTGTCTCTACTTTGCCACCCACTCACCATGTGACTTGGGAGAGCTGACTACCATCTCTGGGCCTAAAGAGCCTCAACTGTAAAATGGAGACCCTACGAACTGATCCCTGTCCCCTGTGCCACACTTACCTTCAGTAGACAACTTTCCTTAGGAAAAGATCATAGATGGGTCATTGTTCACCTGGAGCAGACCTTTGAAATAACTGAGTCTAACTTCATTTTATAACCATGGAAGCTGATGTGCCCCACGTAAACTACACCAAGGGCTAAGAGAACTTGGTAATGACCCATCTGCAGTTGCTGCGGAGAGGTCTGCTGGTCAATTGACAGGAAGGCAAGAGTAAGAGTTGAACTTGGCTAAGGCTAGGAGGGTTCATGGCTCTCTATAACAAAGTGCCAAGGAGCTAGAGCAGCTCCTCTGAAGGCCCAGGCTTCCCAGGACCCGTATCATGACCTGGGGGTCCATTTTTCTGCCAGAAAATGCTCTATCAAACAGAGGCACGGGATGCTGGCAGACAGAAAGCTGCCAAAGATGCCTCTGCTGTGTCAGGCAGCTCTTGAAACTCCATCACTTGACCACCATTGTATTACTAAGATAAGAGGATGAAACCTGAAGAAAATTGTGAGGCGGACATTCTGACAAAGGCTGCGAATATGATGTCAATAAGCATTAAGTGTCAGGAAGGGGGTCTTGGATTTCCACACACACATATTCCAAGGAGCTCTAAGCACAACCCTGACACTGATGTTCAGGACGCTCCTCTGGTATGGGAAAGGTGAGGCCAGCTCCAGCAGCTTTCCCATGTGGTGGCCAGAGGCGGAGAGAGGCCGAGTCCCCAGGCAGAGGGGAGCCGAGAGGAAACCAGGGTGAGGACTGTCTGGTTCCCGGATGTACCTCTGGCTTCCTCCTCTGCGTAGCCCACCCCTGTCTTTCCACAAGGGTCAGCAGGCCGTGGTTTTCCCAGCCAGTGGCCTGAGTCTCCAGCAGTCACATGAGAACCAGGCCCAGAGGCACCTTGGGGAGCTCGCCTAAGCATCTGGCCAACAGGAACGGAGACATGTGCAGCTGGTTCTAGGGGCCTCCCCTCTGCCCGGCACTGTGTCAGGCAGCAATTACTGACATACGCTGATGCAAACACTGGGAAAACCCCAAGATGGGGGAACCCTTACTACCTCCATTATACACATGAGGGAACTGCTGCTCAGAGGCAACAGATGAGTGTCCGGGATCCCATGGCCACAAAGTGGTGAACGGGGGTGGCCAGCCCAGGTCATCAACCGTATTTGAGTGTGTCATATCCTGTTGCTTCCATTTGTATTTCCACTAACCCCTTTATCAATCTTGTCCTGGAACCCATAGACAGGGAAATGCTGTGTAGAATTTCGAATTAAGATTCAGATGACATGATTTCTAATCCCATTGTGCAACATACTTGCCATCGTACCTGGGGCACAACCAATATCTGATCTTCAAATTCCTCAGTTCTGAAACAGGTATAAGATCATTTGTTCTGCCCATCTCCAGCAAGTTCAAACAATTTATTGAGATGGTGTGCATGAAAGAAATTTGTAAGATATGAAGAGTTATGTAAGCATAAGATCATAGCATTGTTCTTATTGAGCTTATGGGAGAATTTATTTCCCTAAATCCTATTAGAATTTTCACATAGTGAGAAATATAGTAGTCTGCTCCATAAACAGCTAACAAGTTCCTAATGAAGGTGTGGGTTATTAAAATATTGTCATTCTCTGCTCTATATTAAGGCTGTGTCAGCTTAAAGATGACAGCCAGCTCAGCTGGGAGTATATGGGAATTCTCTGTACCTTCCACTCAAATTTGTTGTGAACCTGAAACTGCTCTAAAAAATAAACTCTTATTTTATAAAATTTGTTTTTTGCTTTGCCACAAGAAAAGAAAGGAGAAAAATAAGAGAGACATCCATAATCCTACTTTCTGCTAAACATTACAAGGAAGACTGATATGGCCATTCTTCTAATTAAGAAAGTATTAAGGTATTAAGATATTAGGAAAATGTAGTCATTACTGTATCTTACTCTTACCAGATCAAAGAATAAATGGTGCTAGTGTTTTTGATGCAAAGTTCCTTAAGAGTTCAGGAGCTAAAGATAGTCACCCAGAGAAGACAAGCTGTTCACTCTATTTAAGCAAGGGGAATGGAAGGAAAATATTAGATCAAGCTGTGACTGGGAATAATTAAAATTTAATGAGAAAAAAATATCTATGTCATTTCTCTCAGTGTTAGTGACTATATCACTTTCTGTAAACTATATATCACATACTTCAGTTTTATATTAGTTCTTTAAATAAAGAGCTCGAATATTTTAGAAAAGCATATTTGAATGTGAAATACAGCTACATTCTTTTCAACTTAGTGAATTCTTTTAGTGGCAGCCTGACTCTATAAACCAGGCACCAACATCCACCTGGTGGCACCAACGTTTACTAAATGGCCCTGGTATTCACTGGCAGTACCCTTGTGGATTTCTCAGCTCATCACTTGTTTCAATCAGGGCACTTAATTGCACACAACAGAAACTGATTTTAACTCCAACAAAACAGAATTTATTGGAAAGGTATAGAATTCCTTGAAGAATTGACAGGAAGGCTGGAGAACCAGGAGTGGAAAACAGATAAGGAGTGGAAAACAGGTAAGCCAATGTGATGCCAAAGGAAAGCATCTAGGTAAGCAGCATCTGCCACCAACACTGGTAGTAGAATGAACTCTAAATTCTCCCAATTCTTCTCATCACTACTTCCAGATAAAAATACTAAAAACATCTTACTTTGTGTTTTTTCTCCAGCTGCCAGGATTCAGAGAAAATTATTTCAGCTTTTCATCTCCTGAATCAATGGTTGATCCCTTAAATAAAATGGCCTTTGAAGGTTGGACAGCTAAGGATTAACTGATTTCCGTTATAGTACCTATGAAGAAAATGTTTTGCTAGACTTCTGTCACATCCAACTATATATGCCTCTTCCAGTAAAGATAAGAGAGTCTATGGAAATAGTGCTGTAGAAATCCCTACATCCACAGGACACATATCAATAGGAAACCAAAGGTTATATACCTCACCACCTTTACCTGCCTCACCTCAGTACTCTTAACCCCAGAGGCAGTATATCTGCCCCTTTGATAGAGATTGAAAGGAGAGTGGGTTTTAGCAACAAACAATGGTGTGCTGTTACCTGGGGAGGGGGTACTGATTTGTAGTTTGAACATTTATGTGGTATAAATACTTCCACTATGGCTGATTTCAAAGATGTCTGTGTTTAATAACTGGCTCACAAAATTCCTGAAAATGTAACAATTAACTTTTGCGAGCCAGTACAAGATGGCTCCAGTATATCACTGAGTGGATAATTTGAAAAGAGAAAATGAAATATGTAAAAAATTAGAAAGTAGAAAAAATGAAATTAGAGTCAGAGTTTCAAGGACTATCAACTGAAAAGATCTGGGAGATGACAAAGAGAAGAGTGGACTAGATTAAGTAAAGTGAAAGAATGCCATGAAAAATCAAACAGAAGTTGTTACTCTCCATTTGAATTGATAGAATTCATTTTAAAGAGGTTTTGAAGAAAAGTACAGCAGGAAGGAAGTTAGGAGCTTCATATATTTATCATCTTTTGCTATAAAAATGCTGCATAACAAACTAGTCCAAACTATAATGGTTTAAAATAATAACCATTTATTATTGCCCCTAGGTCTCTGTTTTGGCTGGGTAAATTTATCTGGTCTTGACCAGGCTCACTCATGTATCTGCAGTCATCTTTGAGTTGGGAGGCCATTCTGTTGACCTTGATTGGACTCTTTCACATGTTTGAAAGTCGGCTAGCTCTTGGCTGATCTAGGATGGCCTCACTTCTTCTCCATGAGTTTCCCTTATCCTTCTAGAAAGCTCATCTGGACATTCTTCCATGATGAGGCAAAGGTGCAAGAATGAGCCAAACCAATCATACAAAAAGGCAAGTGGAAATACACACAGACTTTTCAAGCCTCTCCTTGCTTCATACTCACTAACATTCTGTTGGGAAAAGAGAGTCACCTGGCCAGGTTCAATGCTAGAGTAAGAGGGGATTACAAAGTTAAAAGCAAAAGATGTGGGTACAGGGAAAGCATTTGCTATAGACCGAATGTTTGCATTCCCCGCCCTCTCCAATTCAGATGTTGAAACCTGACACCCAATGTGATAGTATTTGGAGGTGGGGCTTTTGGGAGGTTATTATAAGGTAGAATGACATTAGGGACCCCAGAGAGCTCTATTTTTCCTTCTACCATATGAAGACAGCAAGAAAAAGGCCATCTATGAACCAGGAGCGGGCGGGCCCTCACAGACACTGAATCTGCTGATACCTTGATCTTAGACTTCCCAGCCTCCAGAACTATGAGAAATAAATTTGCTGTTTATAAGCCACTCAGTCTATAGTGTTTTCTTATAGCAGCCTGAATGACTAAGAAACTACAACTTGGTGCCATTGATGCAATTACTATATATACAAGGTATTATGGAAACAACTGGCCATGAAAAATATGATTCTCCCATTTTTCATAGAACTCATAGCCTAGTGGATGATGCAGAAATGTTCGCAGGCAATTAACATACAGTAAGTGGTATAACAGGCAAAGTACAGGGCAATGTGGTACTAAATATGAGTGGCACTTAACTAGGTCTTAGAGACAAGAGATTTCCTATAAGAACTGATTTCAAGGTTGAGATCTGATGAATGAGGATGATGAATGGCCAGAAAAAGCCAATTATAAAAGCATGCCCTCTAGAGAAAATGGCATATTCACAGGCATGGAGGTAAGAGAAAATGGATTGATGAATCTGCGAACAATTTGATGCAATCAAAATTTAGAGAGGGAGGAAGGCAATGACAAGATATATAATATTTAGATGAAAAATCATTGGGCCAGACTATGGAGGAAGTTAGAAAAGCATTATGACTTCAGTTTATTTACAGGAAGCACTGTAGGCAGGAATAAAAGTTAGGAAGTTGATAAATGTGTCTCAGTAAGTATATAAGTTGACTATTACTGTGTAACAAGTTACCCAAAACTCAGTGGCTTAAAACAATTATTTTTATGAGTATGTGGATCATTTGGGTGTTGGATAATCCAGGCTGAGCTCTGCTGAACATTTCTGCTGGCTTTGGCTGGACTCACTCACACATCTGCAGCCAAATGGGAGTCAGCTGGTCTAGACTGGATTTGGCTGGCCATGACCCCACACCCGGTGTTTGTTTTCTTCCTCCTGGGAACAGCAGGCAGACTTGGCACATTGTTGTCATATACATGCAAGAGGTGCAGGACAGCAAGTCAAAATGGACAAGTGCTCTTTCAGGCCTTTGCTAGCGTCATGTTTGCTAACAGCCTGTTGGACAAAGCTCACCACATGGCTGAGCTCAACTTCAAAAGGCAGGGCAATACATTTTGTCTCTTGATAGGAGAGGCTGTAAAGTAACATAACAAAGACCGTGTATATAAGGAGTGGTGAAGAACTGAGGCCACTAATGCTGTTAATCTGTCATGCAGGATTCTATCCATCATGATACAGTGGTTGTCTCTAAGTACACTACCTGGCAAATTACAGAAGAGGTCACAGAAAGAAAGACTCACTGATTATGTGAAAAAGCTTGAATCACATAGCTTATCAAATAAATTTTAAAACACACAGCAAATGGCAAGAGGAAAGAGAGGAGGCAGGTTTGCACACTGAATACAGGGTACAAGCAAGCAGAATGACCACACTTCTGGAATTCTGTAATATAAAGTGGCCTACATATTCTGTCTGTCTGTATCTCTCTCTCTGCTGTAACAGCCTTTCCTGATGATGGTGTTGTTATAAGCACCAGAGTTGAGGCTTGAGCTAGGGGTCTGCAGACAGAAGGTGCCTGGGACCAATGGCCAACCCTTTCTCTGAGAGATGCAGAGATGAGTACCCACTAACCACAGCCCTACCTTGTCAATAAGTCTGCTGAACACCTGAGGATTTTATATTTTCTTAGGAAGAAGACACATGGGGTAATGATGGGTGTCATCAGTGGCTGGCTGAAGTAAGACTTCACAAATATGGAGTGCCTCATAAACCTGACATAAAAATAGTATGCCTCATGTACCTCATGTTTATTTATCATACATATCATGAGTATTCATGTTTCCTTGATCCTTCCGTCCTTTTCTATGTTTACATATATATGCAATATTTACTCTGCTTAGCTTACATTTTCCAGGTTAAAAATTTACTTACCTATGGCTAAGACATCATATGAGTTCCATGCCTCCCAATTATTTTCTTGTCTTCCACAGCAGAATTAAATATTCACAAACAATGCACCAAACATACATTATGCCACCAATAGTGATGTGAATTAGACTAGACTAGACTAAAGAGAACAGCAAGGAAGAGAAATGGAAGGGTTCACAATTAATACTGCCAAGGTGTGTTGACTGAGGAATTAGTCAAATGAGGCTGAAAGACAGGTAGGAGTCAAGGTTGACCTCTGGTTTCTGGCTCGGGCAGCTGAATTGATGGTAATGCCATTCCCTGGAGAAAAAGGCACAGAAAGAACAACCATTATATGAAAGAAGGTAACAGATTCAGCTTGCACAGGATTGCGTTTAGGTGGGTAGGGAAGGGGAAGCATTGGCTGGTTAGTTGGATGTACAGATGTGGAGCTCAATTGTGAGGTCTGGCTGGAGACAAAGGTATGGGTGCCATCACTAAGTGGAAGGCAAACAAGATCAAGGGAGAGGCTGCAGTAAGAAAGGAGGCCCGGGCAGACACTTCTTGGAGACTTTGGTTTGAAGGATAGCAGAAGGAGTTTGAAATGGGGATGAGGAAGGCAGGCAGAGAACAAAGGGCAAACCTGCACCCATGGGGCTTAGCAGGCACTGCAGTCTCAGGTACCGGTCATTTGGGCAGAGAGTTTCACTGTGAGACAGACTGATAAGTGACCCCGGGATTTAGGAATAAGGAATTTATTAATGACCTCAGTAAGAGGTTTCAGTGGACAGCATGGAAGGCTGCCAGATGTTAATGGGGTGAGATGAGGGAATGAGGTCAACTCAAAACGGTTGGCTGTGATAGGGGAGCGAGGCCTAGGCCGGAATAAAAAAAAAAACAACATGCAGACACCAGAGAGATTTGGTTTTGTCCTGTTTTTAAATAAGAGCCTGTAAATGTTGTTGAGAAGGAGCCAGGACAAAGGGAGGGGCTAAACGTGGCGGATCCTCGACAGAGCAAGGTTCCTGAGCACACGGAGAAAAGGAAGTAGGAGCCTGAGACAGGAGGACAGGCCTGTAAGAGGAGGGAAAGAGGGTGCAGGTGCAGGAAGCTTTGTACGGCGGGTGGCAGGAGGTCGAGGGACTTCCTCTTTGTGGTTTCCATTTTCTTTGTGAACGAGCGGAAAAGGTTCTGTTAAAAATAAAGTGGTAGGTCAACATTTCAGGAAAATGGGTTCTCAGCTTTAGTTTCTGCTGTTCAGAAGTGGGGCTTGGCTGTAGAAGCCAGAATGATTTCCAGACAGAGCTGAGGACCCAGATGAGTCTGAGATCATAAACCGGTAGGGGACAAACCTGTGGGTAGTTTCTCAGCTCGCCTTACTGACGCACGTGCAGGCGTAGAGGAAGAGGCAGTTGAAGTGAGTGGAGATGGGTTTTGCCTGGCGGGGGTACGGAGGGACAGCGTGTGAAGGAATTAAGGACTTGTGTGTGCAAGAGAATGGCGAAGCGATGGATGGCAGAGTCTCAGATGGGTAGAACACCAAGAAGTGAACACCAGAGGGAAGCAAGGTCAGAGGCTGAGAAGAGAAATCAAAAGTCTTGATGAGGTGGAAGGACAGGCATCGTGGGCGCAAGTGAATGAGGAAGCGAGAGGAGCCGGAGGCGGTGGTTTCGGGGGCAAGTCTGAGATGGAGATTTAAATAGGATGCGCTTCTGAGAGCTGGCCGGGTCCAGAGTGTGGCTATGGGGGAGGGTGGCTGAGGCGAGGATGCCTGAATGAGGAGGAAAAGGAAGAGTGAGGCAAGGTTCTGGACCCACTTGAGTTACCAGAATGAAAGCCCTCCCCTACTTGCAGAGGTTTAATGAAGTTGCACAGAATGCGAATCTAGACCCTCTGCTTATCGGAGGTTAAATAGGCAACCCATTTAACCTCTTAGACTCCGTTTCCTCATTTATAAGGGAAGTGGAGTATTAACACCTGCCTCGCTGAGTGGTGGGAGGATGAAGCATACACAGTGCACACAGCACAGTGCTCGACACTTGGTAGCTGCACGATGCATGAGTTTTACCTCCCTTTGAAATGTGGTCCACAGACTTGAGAAAGATGCTCTAGGTTGGTCCGACTGGTCAAGAGTGCAGGGGGATCTTAGCTTCCTATATTGTGGAGATAACGTGTTTATGACACAATCTCAGACAGATTGTGCTACCCTTTGAAAGTCTTGCCTGACATTAGTGGCTCACTTAGAAGTGTGCAATCAACTTCGACCTCCGGAACATTTTAATATAAACTGTAGCAACTGAGTCAGGGTAGCTGATAACAAAAAATACCTACAGCATATTTCTGGCCACAAACACATCATCAACCTTTTAACTAAAGACCCCAAACACTCCTAATAGTAAACATTGAAATTAATGTGAGCTATACATACAGTTAAGAAAGATGAATAAAAAAAAAAAGAGAGAGAGAATTCTTTTCCAACCCATTTATTCCAGTTCAGGTTCATGGTGGCTGAAGCATCTGGCAGATCAGTGTGCTGGATGGGCACCCACCCAGGACAGCACACCTTTCCGTCGCAGAGCACACTCACACCCACACCCACACCCACACTCACTCAGACAAGGACAATGTAGACACACAGATTCTCTTAATGTGCACATCTTTGGGTGTGGGAGGAAATTGGAATTTCGGGAGAAAACCCACACAGACATGGGGAGAACATGTAAACTCCACACAGGCAGCGGACCCAGCCAGCAATCAAGCATTTTTTCTCATCAACGTTATAATAAAACAACATTGAACAAAACTCTATTCAAGGACCTGCTATATTGATGGAAGAGCCAGGTGTTCTTAATCCTCTCAGACAGCTGCCTTTGCTTGTAAAGCAAACTTTGTGGAATGCTGGAGAGCCCAGGTGTTTGTAATCACCTGAGGAACTTAAACAAAAAACCTGATGACTTGGTCCAACCCCAAGACATTACCATTTAATTAGTCTGGGGTGTAGCCTGTCTTTGGAATTTTTAAAGCTCCCCAGGTGATTCTAATGGGAAACCAAGTTTGAGAACCATTATATAGAAAATAAATAAATAAACATTTTCTCTATTGCTCAGGATATTCTCACTGAATACAGAAATAATAGAATGAGGAATACCTGTTCTTACTGTAAATACAATTTTTCTGACATGAATGGAGGGAAATGCCATCCGAGGAGCAGATTTGGCTGATCTGGCATTTTTCTGGTGCCTTTAGCATTCTCCATAGAAAAGCAGGACTTCAGGGTATCTGCCCATCCAAATGTCTAGAGCAGCACTGTCACGTATAACACAAAAGTGCTAGCCACATACAACATTTTTAATTTTCTAATGGCCACATTTAAAAAGTAATTAGAAAGAGGTAAAATTAATTTTAATAATACATTTTATTTGGCCCAATAATCCCAAATATTATCAGTTCAACATACTATCAATATAAAATTTAATAAGATATTTTAAATTTTTTGGAAACTAAGTTCTAAAAATCATGTTTTGCAGCATATTGCAATTTGACTTAGGACCATTTCAAGTGCTCAGTAGTCACACATGACTAGTGGCTGGCATACTGTAGGACAGTGCTGGTTTAGACATGACGGCATTCATCAGTATTAGATGCCAAATCAGAACACTTTAAGGAGATGACATTATAGCATAAAATATATTTTTCCTTCAGAACATTTAGGTGATATCAGGGCTCAGGGAATGGAATATTTTCTTTTCCTCTTGTAATCCCAGCTAGCCCTGTCAGGACACAAATACTTAGTAGATGCAGAAAATCGATTCTGACTCCTGCTGTACTAAATTCTTCAGAATCATCTCCCCATTGGGGTATTCATCTGGAGTTATGTGGGGCACTGAGTTATAAACAGTGCTGTGAAGTACTCACTTTCTATTTTAACAGAAATAAACATTTAAGATACAACCTATTAAAAGGATGAATTTCAAATAATGAAATTGAAGGCACATCAGTTGATGCCAAATCTTAAACCACTCTTGCCACTATTGCTTCTGCTCTATGGGAGATCTATTTAAAAAGAGGTTAGTACAGATCCTAAAATCATTCTCTCCACTATGTAACACTGCCTTCTGATATTTGACTCTTGAAAACTTTTGGGGAGATTGCTGTAGTGGACCAAAGACATTGGGAAGACGAGATGTATAGCTGGAGAATGTCTGTGGAAGTGTCTGAGGAAGCCTATTCATTCAGCACTCATACCACATGCCAGGCACTATTATCAGCTAAGAGTCGAAAGTTTGACAAAGCAAATATTTTCATTCAACAAACACTTATTGAGCACCTACTATGTGCACAGTACTACAAATTCAATGATGAACATGATAGATATGGTACTTTCCCCTCACTGAGCTCGTGGCCTAGTTTGAGAGACAAATAATAAGAAAAACAAGATAATAAATAATATACTCTGATAAAAAATCACGAGGGGTGCTTCCTTGATCTCTGGTGGTTAGGGAATACCTCTCTAAGGAGATGATATTTAAACTGGGGATTAGAAAGGTGGATATATCACTTTTTGCTATGTAATAAACTATTCCAAATTTTAGAAAATCCTTGTTAACTCATGATTCTGTGGGTCAGCACTTTGGGCTGGTCTTATGTGGGTGGAACTTCTGGCCTTAATCAGGCTCACCTGGTCTTGCCATGGGGCTCCCTCAGGCATCTGTGGCCCGCTGTAGCACAGGCTGGGAGCTGGATGGCTGTCACCTTACTGGGGCACCTCAGTTCTCCATGTGATCACTTGTGCTCCAGCAAGCTCTCCCAGGATTGTTCACATGGCAGCAGGGTTCCAAGAGAAGCATGAGAGTAAGCTTAATACACCAGCATTTTGCATGCCTCTGTTTTTGCCGTATTTGCCAATACCTCATTGGACAAAGTAAGTCACTTGTCCAAATCAAATTCAATAGATATAGAGAAATAGATATTACATCTTACGGCAGAGCTTACAATGTCACATCATAAGAACATGGTTGCAGATAATGGAAATATCATGCATTCAGTTTACCACAGGTGGATAGAAGATTAACACAAGAAAAGATTGAAGAGGCAGGGAAGATAGGAAAAGGGATGGGGGTGAAAATCTGTTCTTAGTATGTTAACATTGGGTTGCTCATGGGAAAGGAGGGGAGGGGTTATTGGTCACCCTGGAGTCCAATCATCTGGAGTCCAATCCGATCAAATCTACGAAATTGTTGTGCTTCAGAATTCACCAAGAACTGGAGGACTAGATTAGAAAAGAGCAATTAATGTCTCCAAAGAAAATCAGTGGTAGAGACAGCATTCATATTAAATTCACTGAAGAGAAAAATAAAGGTTAAATATTGGTGTCCAAATAAAATAGTACACAACTTAAAGTTATGAAGATGTTGAAGGATATTTGGAATATAGTTAATAAATATTTTCTGTGCCTCCTAAAATCAATATGTATTGAGGATCTGATATGTGGGAGTCTCTGCTATGCCTGGAGAGAGAGAATGGAGGAAGAAGGAAGATATATATGAGTAGTTAAGAGCACAGACATTAATGTCAAGCTGTCCTTGGTTTGACTTCCAGTATTCTGTGTAACCTTGAGTAAGTTACTGACTTTTATTCAAGTTAAAATATAAAATGTAAGTAATATCACATTTTTGGTTTCTTACAGAAATGACATAAACAAAACACCTAAAATATTGTCTGGTATATAAGAGACCCCCAAATAAATGTTTATTCTTGTTATTAATGTATTCTACTTATAAAGAACTAGTTTGGGTGACAAGACCTTCAATAGCAAATCTAGAGTTGAAAAGTAGTTTAATAAGAGGAGAGATGGTGTATAGTGTAGACTAAATTTTCTGGGAGTCAGAGAAAGAATAAAGCTCAGGCTTCACTGTCCATGAAAGGTTTTCCAAATGTGTGATTTTTCATAGCTATTTTTTTTTTCTGCACTATGGACTTCTCTTTCTCTAGTTCCTGCCATCTCTGAAGTTAGACAGTTCCCTTGAATGGTGATCTGCAGCAACCCAGATCACACACATTAATTACTGCTCTGCAAAGTTCTCTTTTGCTTTGATCCACTAGCAAAGGATGTCGATTTTTGAAGTGTTCATTAATGCAGCACATATATGATCATGCCTTCTTTATGGCTCTACTTATATTGGGGTAAGTTGACTTGGACGTGGTGGGAAATAATAGGGGGCATGCAAAATTATCTTTACAACCCACCTGAAATTAGCAAAGTGGTGGGGGACCTTTTCACAGTCCACCAATGTGGTCTATGGGTTTACTAGCTCATAGACCTGGAATGAGTGTATGGAGGCACTCAAATTGATGCCAATTTCATATACCAATTAATCATGAAATCAGGATGACTGGAAAAATGAGAGTATGATGAGGGACTGGAGGAAAGAGAGAACAGGACCTCTCTTCCTTTCTTGTAAATGGGATTAATATTAGCCATGTAACGTTTATGTGGCTCATGTCACTGAAGTTTCAGAGGGTAGGGAACTGCTCAAATAAACCGATGCCCACAACAAGTAGCATGAGTCCTCAGGGTAGAACTACAGCATAATCCCCCCAGGTTGGTAAATATTTGTAGTTGCATGAAGCAATTATACTCTTTTTAACTTCAAGTAACATAGATGTTCAATAAATCAAAGTGAGTGAAATTACTTAGATAGGTTTATGTTTGCTCTGATTTATGTTGACGTTAATTCAATAAACAACCAATGAGCACCTGCTATAACCTGGGCCTTTTCCTGGGCCCCAGGTAGCTCATAGATTCCTTGAGATAGCCCCCAGGTTTGGAGGCTACACAACTAGCAATTCATCTGCTGATAGGAAACACACCGAGACCTCTGCCACTATAGCTTGAGGTTCCACCATCAAACAAGGCCAATCTGAAACCCTCCTCCTCCCTTATGGTGCCCTTTCCTAATCGGCCTTCCTTGGCTGCATCTGATTGATAGGATCATGGGATACTTTAGCTGCAAGGGAAACTGTGAAGGTGAGTTCCAGTTTCTGTCTCAAAGAGGTGGGAAATTACCAACATACAGAAATAGTGTTTAAAAAGTATCAAGTGGCCACAAAGACAGATAGATAGCCACTTTAGAGGGTTCTTTGTTTTTAATTTTCAATAGTGAGATGTGATTAGCCTCACCGAAGAATGAGAATTTCAGCTGAAAATATCTCTGTTAAATATACAGCCATTTGTTTTACCTCACCTGCTTTTACTTACTGAGCAACTGTCACTGACAATCATTGTAAGCCAGTTAAAAAAAAAATTCTGACAAAAAATATTCATACTTTCCCCAAAATTGAAAAGGAAGGGAAATATAAAAATTCAGTATGCATGCAAATACATTAATATCCACTTACTACCCTGGATGAAACCAAGCAAATAAGGAAAAGCTAAAAGAAATTCTTCAGAGGAAAGGCTGATGCTGTTTTGTTCTGTGGTCTTTTGGATCTTGCTATACTGTAGTTTTTAAGACTGTGTAGCCACTGAGGCTGAGGATTGCTCTGGTTCCTGCTTTCCTCACATTCTTGGGTATTTGAAATGTTCTCATAGAAAAGTGTGGTCATCTACGAGATGTTAGAGTTTGGTTTGATTTGAGGGTAGGATGAATTTTCCTGCTGGCAAAAGCCATCTAAACATTAAAGAAGAAGGGTAGAAGGCTGATAAGCTCCTCTGTTTGATAATCCATGAAGACTGTGTTTATAAATGTGATTTGGAGGGCCTTCATCTAAGACCTTGTTTAGTGATTTTACGTATTTTGACCTTTTAACTGAGGTAGAATATACATACAGAAAAAAGGCATATACTGTAGAGCTCGTTGAATTTTTATAAATTTGAAATATCCATGGGACTAGTACCCAGATCAAGATTAAAAACATTATGACATTACATTAAAAACATTCAGGCTGGCTTTATGGGTGTTGACCCATGTAATTGTACAGGGCCCCATACTTACTTAGGAGGTCTTGCACTTGGTTTGATGCTCTGCTGTAGCTATCTTGAAATTCTTCATAATTCTTAACAAGGGGGCCTACATTTTCCCTTTGCACCAGGCCCTGTAAATTATGTAGCTGGTCCTGATTACCAGGACCCCAGGGCTCCCCTTCGTGCCTTTTACTAGTCACTATCTGTCCCTGCAATTGTTCTCAATGTCCTGTTTTTCTATTTTATGTCAATGAAACACAGTGTGTACTCTTTTATGACTGGCTTCATTCCTAAATATTATGTTTTTCAAATTTTTTCACATATTGTTGCATGCAGTTGTTGGTCATTTATTCTCATTGCCATATCATGTTGCATTGTGTGAATGGACAACAATTTGTTTATCCATTCTACTGTTGATGGGCATTTTGGTGGTTTCCAGTCTAGGGGTATTTTCTGTAGAGCTCCTGTTCTTGTACATGTTATTGTTTGCAGTTTACACCAGAAAAATTTAATATTAGGTATAGCACTTACAAATATCTTTATGTTTGGTCTTATGTTGTCAGTTTTGGTATAAGTATCCACATTTAAATTAGAGAAATAATGATTTGCTTAAAATACTAAGATATGCAGTATACTTTGGACACAGTTTGAGATATAATGTACATTCCAAGCAAATATCGGTGCGTTAGAACCATGGTAGACATGAAAATTGCCAGTTTTCTACTCCTGTTGTTTAGTTTTTGCTTTGCACACATTTTGATGAAAATACATGTGCATTTCTGTTAGACATATACCTAAGAATGGAATTGCTGGGTCATAAGATATGTAGATACTGCAAAGCTGCCTTCCAAACTGGAAATTAAAAAGTGTACTCCCAGCAGCAGCCTTTGAAGTTCATCTCTCAGCTCAACCTTGTTTCAAGTCCTATACTATGATGACGTCTGCTGGTTGTTACTGTGACCCCGTCTCACCAAAGTAGTTAAATGTAGAAAATACAGTTCTTTTTAAGATGTGAGGATTTTACCTTCTCCACCCTAGATTCAATTGAATTCATTCATTTTATGTTTTATGACATACATCTGGGGGGAAAATTCAAGTGAGGAATAAATAAATATTAAAGATACACAGAACTTTCTACAACAGAGCAGCTATAGCATCAAATCCCTCCCCTCCTGGATCTTACTATCTGGCCATCAGACAAATATACACGTTCTATTTAAAAGTAAGACCACTATTAAGATAGGTCCATATAGTATTAGTAGAAGTAGTAGACTCAAACTGGGCTGCTGCAGTTTGGAGTCTGACTCCATATTTAATAACTTAATGATGTGGAGCAAGTTTTTGTCTGGATCAAGTTTTTAAACTACTTTGTGCCTCAGTTTCTTCATACATAAATGGGGATAATAACAGAAGTCCTCATAATGGTTTTATGAAGAGTAAATGAGTGTAAATACACCTAGCATTAGTGACTGACACAGAAATGCTATTTGAAGTTGTTGCCATTATCGTTATTTTTTAGAGAAGTCCAGAGTTTGGAGTAGAAGGTAGTAAAAAGGACTAATGGTTGTATTTGAATGTCTGAGTCAGATAGTCTTTGATTAAAAAGAGAGAGAAAGACAATTTCCTTGACCAAGTAACACATATGAAACTTACTAATTGCAAGCATGAGTAAAGGAGTGAGATTCTGGGCCCCTTCTTAGTTCTATATCTCTTTCAATTATCTATTCATTGCTGTTTGATAAATCATCCTAAAACTTAATAGATGAAAACAATAATTCATTATAGTCCCTCATGGTTCTATATGTTGACTCTGCTTAGCTGGATGTGTCTCACTTGGAGCCTCTCATGTGGTTGGAATCAGATGCCAGATAAGGCTAGAATTTTCAGAAGGCTCTATTAGGAGGTCTGTTCAAGACAATGTACTCGCAAAGCTGGCAGTTAGTGCTTAATTGTTGACAGGAAGTGTTAACTAGGGTAAGTCAAGCATTAACTTAATTAGAGCATCTATGAGTCCTCCATGTGGCTTGAGCTTCTAATGACATGGTGATGGGGTCCTGAGAGAAGGGTTTCCCCAAAGCAAGCATTCTAAGAGGCCCGGGAGGAAGCTGCAAGGCTTGAGACCTAGCTACAGGTCTTAAGTTCAAGAATGCCATTTCTACCACATTTCACTGGTCACACAAAGCCAACTTAGATTTAGTGGGGAATGTGATTACAATGCCAGGAGATGAGGATCACTGGGGCCATCTTGTAGAATGGCTATCATTACCAGTAATTCACACGCTAGAGTTGAAGTCAGAGTCACAAGCTGTAACTCAGACCCTATAACTAGCTAATCATGGAACTCAACTTTCTCATTTGTAAATTGAAGGGACTAGACTAGATGACTGCTAATATCCTGTGACTCTATGTTTCTCTGTGGTTTAGTCACTGAGTATCTTTTTATCTTGACACCACTTTGTTTTTTGTACATTTAACGACACTCACCATCTAACAAGGATATTATTTATATTCATCAGCTGCTGTTCATAAATGTCTATGAAATTTTGTAGAAGCAATTAACAGTAGGAATAAAAAAATGTTCTTAATGGAAAACTTCAAGCTACCTAATTTTGGTATGCAGCCCTATTGTCTTATCTTACTAAAATAAATATTGTATCAGATAAATGATAGGTAAATTGGCAGATGACCCTTAAATTTTTATTATCAGAATTTAGTTTTAAACTCCAGTGTGCATGCCTATATCATCAATTCTTAGAACGTTAGAGGTTTGCTGTTTATGTTTTAAATTTAAACAAAATCAATACTTATGAGAAACATAAGAACTAGGAATACTTTAACATACTGCACACAGCATAGAACATAACATTAAGCAGCTGTCTCCAAAAAATACCGTTTTTGCAGAAAGTAATATTTTCACAATTTAACAATGAATTCATTATAGGAAGTAGGACACTCCTGGAATTCTCACTTGCTTCTCTTTTTTCCACCGGCTCAGATACCCACCTTTTCACCTTGAGGTTTGATTCAGTTCTTTCAATGTATGAGGCAGCCTATGGATCTTCTGTAACCAAAGAGATCACATTATGTTTGTTTCTTGCAGTTTTATGGACAGAAAACTATGGGAGTTCCTTCGAGGTCCAGTTGTGACATTTGTCAGTTTTGTTTTTTGGGTTTTTGTTTGTTTGTTTGTCCTTCTTGATGTCACAGCCCCAGAGCTGGGAACAATAAAAAGTTGGGTTATTTTCCAGAATGCTTATCTTAGACCATACTCAGCTATAAGAAGAGATGAAATATTACCATTTGTGACAACATGGATGGACCTAAGATAATCATGCTAGGCAAAATAAACCAGACAGAAAAAGGTGAAAATCACATATCACTTATATGTGGGATATAAACCTAAAAGCAACAAATGAGCAGGACAAACAGAGGCTCTTGGACATGGACTATAGACTAGTGGTTACTAGTGAGGTAGGGGAGGAGGGGGGGAGGTAGATGGAGTAAAAGGGGTCAAATATAGGCGGAAAGGGGGAGAGTGGTCGGTAAAGGGGATCAAATATATGGTAGCAGAAGGAAACTGGACTTTGGATGGTAAACACACAATAGAATATACAATTGTCAAGTGATAATGTACACCTGAAAATTATATAATCATATTAACCAATGTTACCTCAATAAACTTAATTTATAAAGAAAAAAAAAGAAACATACATGTTCATTTACCTCAAAAAATGCAACACTTGACTACCAAAATATACTAACTCCAGACAAAATCTCATCTTTGGAGAGAAGGTTGGATGACTTATCCGACCCACACCCAAAATCAAAAGAAGTAATTTCATCCTCATTTCATCCTCAGGTTATTTAGAGTAAGCTGAGCCATTTGAAATGTTTAAAACCCCACAGGCATATTCTATCATCCATTAGTTCAGTTTTTATGATCAAGAAAATTTAAATGCAATGCTATTGGTTTGAGAAGAGTAACTGTAAAATGAAATTTACCTGTGGCAGTGAATCTCAAGAATTTAATGTCTAATATTTCATTGTGTTTGAGCAAAATCATCTAATTTGATTCAAAATTCCATTCATAGTGAAAGAACATTATTAACAATAAATAAAAACAGTAGTTTAAATTTCAAAGGGACTCTTTTACATGTAATTCTTGTGTTTAAATGGCCTCATTTTCACAGAAACAACAGAGGATGAAAAATGAGCATTTAACTTGAAAGTCTAACTGAATTTGGCTTTAAACACTGTCACACTCTGGCTGAGTGATTCTAGGAAAGTTTATCTCACTGAGTCTTTGTTTTGCCACATGTAAACAAAGAATATTGGACTAGTATCACAGTCAGGACATGAGTTTTCTCTCTATTTCATGTAGAAGTCTGAGCATAAACATCCCAGGGTAGTGAGCATAAACATCTTCAGGGTAAAAGGGCCCACAGACTCCTTACATCTCGCTATTCATTTTATAGGGTATTCTCCTTACCTACATGGTCTAAGACAGCCTACCACCACCACTACCTCTGAATTCACCCATCAGATATAGGATACAGAGAGGGGAGGAAACCTATTACTTTGGCTCACTTCCCATTGGTCGGAACTTAGCTACCTGGCCCAACTAGCTTCAAGTGATACATAGAATACAAATTTGTTTTTTTTTTATTAAGTGGCCATGTGCCCACCTAAATATCAGAATTTTTCTTAAGTAGAGAGAGAAGATACAAAAAAATATTGGGGGGCAGTTAGCAATGTTTACTGCAATGAGATAGCCTCTGATGATCCCTTCTTCAGTTCTAAGTTGTAATTTTTCCTTTCAATTATATAGCCTTTGAATTTGCAAATGCTGCTCTTAGTAGGTAGTTTACGAACTGATCTTACATAAATACAAACAAACTTCTCATTGTTGTAGACTGAGAAGTCATGCCAGGCTTTCCCTCAAATGGTTACTGATTTTACTTTGAGCTTTATGAATTTGCCAGTATTCAAATACTTTGATGGACAAAATGGCAATTCTGTATGATTCAAACTTAATGTATTTATATAGTTCATATAGAAAGAGTATGCCAAATACCTAAAAATAATTATGAAATAGCATTGCCAGTAATCATATTTGAATAAGATATGATGGTTTCAAGAAAAATAAAGCACTGAATTCTTCACAAATTTTTTTCACAAACCCGTAACTGTTAAAAATAATTCTTATATAGCTCTTGTGTACTTGGGCTGCAAATATGAAATGCTTAAAAACCAGTATTCCTGGGATATATTTATGATTAGACCAGTATTGCGAGATGACTTCTTTTTTCATTTTTTTAAAAAAATTATATTTATTGAGGTAACACTGTTTAATAACATTACGTAAATTTTAGGTGTACATTATAATTTTATATCTGTATACGCTATTGTGTTTTCACCACCCAAAGTCTAGTTTCCTTCTGCTACCATATATTTGGCCCCTTTACCCATTTATCCCCCCAACCCCCTCCCTTTTGGTAACCATCATTCTGTGGTATATATCTATAAGTGTGGCAACGTAGGTGTATCTTGAGAGTACTATGATAAGGGAAATAAGTTAGATGGAAAAAGAAAACAAATAATTTCAACTCATATGTGGAATATAAAACAAAAAGTTAACAAACAAACAAACAAACAAACACAAATGCAAGGTGACTCCTTAATATTTACAAAGGGGACCTACAAGTTCTTGTTTTTTGTTTTTTACACAGCAAATATAAACTTGAAAAAACACTTCAGTACTTCTATATTTACTTGTATGTAACTCTGAAGTTTTATTTCTCCAATTGGAAAAGGAGAGCATAGCTTGTGACCTTTTTCTGACTGAAGAGCACTGATCTTTAGAGCTGTATCTCAAATAACTGACAATTTACATGAAATGGTTTCTTAGCAACAATCATTCATCCAAAGCAAGACACTCTTTCTGATGCACTATTTCTGCCAGCAGTTTTCACCTTTGAAAGTCATCATTTTGCTTTTCTAGTTATAAATACAAAACTTTCGAAAACTTTTAAGGCGAGGTGGGGTCAAGATGGTGGAGTGGGAAGATCCTGGGTTTACCTCTTTTCATGGGTACACTAAATCTACAACCACGTATTCAGCAACTATCACTGAGAACAACCTGAAGATTAGTAGATTTCCTACAACTGAAGATATAAAGAAAAAGCCACATTAGGATGAGCAAGAGGAGCAGAGACATGGTCTAGTCAGGATGCACACTCCTGCCACAGCAACCCACAAGTGGGAAGGATATCATAACCAGAGCCCCCCTTGAAGAGCGAGGTCTGAGACCCACATTAGGCCTCCCATCCTGGGTACCTGCACCAGAAGAAGTGCCCCTATAACATCTGGTTTTGAAAACCAGTAAGGCTCACATCCAGGAGAGCTGAAGGGCTGTAGGAAACTAATTCCTCCCTTAAAGGGCCCATGCACAAACTCACTTGCTCTGAGTCCCAGTGCAGAAGCAGCAGTTTGAAGAGTGTCTGGGTCATATGTGAAGGAGGTACATGGACAAATTTTAGGGGGTGTGCTGTAGGATCAGAGATCTGTTAGAACTTTCTCCAGGAACAGAAGCGCTGGCTGGTGCCATTTTTTGTTTGCTTTATTTTACTCTCCTTCCATCTAGCCAGCCTGGTGCTTGCAGGTGCCAATTCTGACACTCTCCACTAACCTGCTAACCATTCACACCACCCTGATGTTCCGCTGAAAGGCTTCTCTAAAGTGGCACCCTGCCACCCAGCACCTGGCATGTGGCCCCTTCAAAGTAGTCCCACAACCCCCGGTATCAAGCAGACAGCCCCATGCAGCACTGGAGCCTTTCCAAAGTGGCACCCTGCCACTCAGTACCCAGTAGGCAGCCCTGGATGGCATTGGAGCCCCCTAAAGTACCTCCCCACTTTGGGAGATCATCCCACATACATCAATGCACCTGCAAAAGCAGAGGCCAAACCTTGCAGCCTCCCACACTGAAAGCCTGCCCTGAATACCACTGCACCAGCAGCAATTGTTGCCAAATCCCACAGCCAGCACCACAGGGGTCTTCTTCACACACCAGTGTAGCAGTCTTGGCCAGAATTCGCACCCAGCCAGACTGGGAACTAGTCATGCCCAAAAGCACACCTACAATAGTTGCAGGCCAACCACAGCAGAAGACCTTGTGCAGCCCACACAAGAGACATCCCTGGAGCACTTACCTCTGGTGACTTGTGGGGGGGGGTGGAAGGATTGTGCTATTGGGCCCTATAAGACACTTTCTACATAAGGCCATTCTTTCAGTACAACAAGATGTGGCTTATCTACCTAATATATAGAAACATAGAAACTTCAGCAAAAATGCAAGATAGAGGAAACTGTTCCAAATAAAAGAACAAGACAAACCCCCAGAAAAAGAACTACATGAAATGAAGATAAGCAGTCTACCAGATAAAGAATTTAAATTGTCATAAGACTGCTCGCCAAACTCAGAAGTATGAAAGAACACATTGAGAACTTCAACAAAGACACAGGTAATATAAAAAAGAACCAAACAGAACTGAAAAATACAATGACTGAAATGAAAATGAAAAATACACTAGAGGGAATCACAGCAGATCACATAAATGTAGAAAAAATGGATCAGTAACATGGAAGACTCAACTTATCTAGTTGAGTGGAAATCACTCGACTAGACAGAAAAAAGGGATCCTAAGAAAAACAATGAGAAGCGTTTAAAGAGACTTCTGGGACAAATCAAGCATACTAACATTCACCGGTCTCAGAAGGAGAACGGGGGTGGGAGTGGGGTCAGAAAACTATTCTAAGAAAATAATGGCTGAAAACTATCCTAATCTGTTAAGGAAAGAGACATCCAAGTCCAGGAAGCACAGAGAGTTCTAAATAAGTTGAACCCACTGAGGCCCACATCAAGACATATCATAATTAAAATTTTAAATGTTAAAAACAACGAGATAATCTTAAAAGAATCAAGAGGGGGAAAAACTAGTTATGTACAAGGGAAATCTCATAAGACTATCAGTTGATTTGTCAGCAGAAACTTTGCAGGCCAGGAGGAAGTAGCATGATATATTCAAAGTGATAAAAGGGAAAACCTACAACCAAGATTACTCTACCTGGCAAGGTTATCATTTAGAATTGAAGGTAAAATAAAGACTTTACCAAATAAGTGAAAGCTAAAAGAGTTCATCATCACTAAAGTGACAGCAATTCTACTTCTGGGTATCTATCCAAAGAACAGGAAAACACTAATTTGTAAAGATATATTCACCCCTATGTTTATTGTAGCATTATTTACAACAGCCTCTAAGATATATATATCCATATCCACATCCATATATGTATGTATGCATATGTGTATGTATATACACATGCAATGGAATATTACTCAGCCATAAAAAAGTTTGGAATCTTGCCACTTGAGACAACATGGATGGACCTAGAGGGTATTATGATAAGTGAAATAAGTCAGAGAGAGAAGGACAGATACTGTATGATTTCACTTATATGTGAAATCTAAAAATAAATAAATAAAACAAATGAACATACAAAACAGAAACAGACTCATAGATATAGAGAACTACTGATGGTTGCCAGAGGGGAGGGGATAGGAGATAGCTTAAAAAGGAGAATTAGAGGTACAAATTTCCAGTTATAAAATAAATAAGTCATGGAGATGTAAAGTACAGCATAAGGAATATAGTCAATAATATTACAAAAACCTTGTATGGTGACAGATTGTTAATAGACTTATGGTGATTACTTTGTTCAGTATATAAAGGTTGAATAACTATGTTGTATACCTGATACTAATATAATATTGTATGTTAACTGTAATTTTAAAAAAAATGAAAAAGCACATTTAACCGAGTGTGATATTTTATTTAGCATAGAATTCTCAGTTTTAGAGATACATATAAAATGTTTATGAATGAAATGGCATCTTACAGTTTCTTTAAAATAATAAGAGAGAAAGAGAGAAATAATGCCATGAGTTAACTGTTGAAGGTGGGAGATTGGCACATGAGAATTTATTATAATATTCTGTCTACTTTTGCACACATTTGAAATTGATCATAACCAAAAGATCATTCATAACCTCTGAAAGCACATATGGGTAGAACAAAACATTATTTCATATAGATATAGTTTTGTCACAAAGTATTGCACAAAAATATCTTTAATTGTTTATATTCATTAAGTTTATTATATTGCATGTTTTTAAGGTTATTAAATCTTGCTTATACTAATAAAAATAACTTGAGAATAAAATGTACTTAGTTCTCCCTCACATTCATGTACCTAACAAGAAATGAGTTTTTAGTATTTATACTATTTTTATAGCATATTCTAGAACTTTCCCAGATAACCTTTTTCGATATTATATATCACCATTGTTAGATAACTTAACCTTGAGAGAATATTTTTCCGTTCCTGACAAGAACAACAATGCATAAATCTTTCATTATATACAAAAACTGCTACCATACAGATTTGAAGAAACTAGGAGTCTATAGTTTTGTTTTTATGTATAAGAAACATATGGTTATGCTTTTTTTGAATTGTTGACTGACAATATGAAAAATGATTTAAATTTGACTTCCAAAATTAACTTTATTCAAAACAATTCCCTTTGGCAATTAAGACTTCAAAAGCATATGAAAGGCAATGATTTGACATCCAACTTACAAAATATAGCTTTGCAAATTATTACCTCAAACCACTAATCTAATGTGTCATGGCCACTTAAACCATTTCCCAGTTTTATATAGCAACAATTTTATTCAGCACCATGGACTAAAAGAGTTAGCACTGAATTTGGAAATAATAAAATATGATTTAAAGCTTGTTTCCCAACATGGAAGAATCTAGAAAATGTGTTTTGTTTCTAAGCTATGCACATAATTAAAAGATCCAATGGATAAAATGTGAACTACACCTTCAGACCCTAAACAGCTTTTCTCCCATGTAAGGATCTCTTCTCTCCCCAGAGACAATATCACTCAGGGCCCTCAACCACCACTACCATCATCTCCTCCCTTCTTTCCTCTCTCCTGGCAGATGCGGTCATGTGACATTTTCTTGTATAACCCCAGACCAGAATTTTAATTCTATGGTACAGTTTGATGGAGATGACTGAAGAAAGTGGGGGTAATTAATACCAAGGGTTTGGTATATGATCCAATAATGTGACTAACTTCCAGCATGTGGTCTCGCATACTTTTAGCTACTTTCACATACACCCTTAATCATCTTACTCTTTACACACTGTTCATAGCCTCTTATCATGTTTGCAAAAGGTGTATATTGTTAATCATCTTTATCAGAAGACAGCAACGTAACATAAAACACCACATACTATCCAAGCAGTATTCTAGGTGACACTAATGGCACCAAAATAACGTTTTGCCCTATTTGGTACCTTTTTCTCTTTAAAAGCTAAGATCATACCTGAAACCTCCCTTACTTGTCTTATTAATCTTCTTCCACAAGTTCATCTAATATTTTATTAAACTCAAGAAGATTTTGAGGTTATATACCTTCCTGGGGAAACATCCTTCATATTTACTGTCTACTGTGGAAAGTATGCATTGCTGCTTTAAATTTGAACGATCTTTTCAAGCTCTAAAGGGTGACTCTTCATTCTGGAATTTGAAGAATGAACACGTCTAAGTTAATTTCTTCTATACGCATTCAGATTTTATAAGTTTCAATACTATACTCTTGTAAGCATCTGCCTTTAGAGACTGAAGATTTCTTTAAAAACCTGCCTCTGTAAAGTTCTCCATCCCCTCAATTGTACAAATTGCTGCTACTGGAGATATTTCTAGCACTGCTAATGTCTTATCTGAAGTCTGTGACTAGAACTGAATAAGGAAAGTTATATCCAAAAAAAATCAGTGTGGATTTCTGCTGAATGCCATGCCATTTAGAAGCTTAAATTTTGAGACAGATACTGCCTTGCCCAGATTGACACAAAGTCTACAGCATATGATTTAATGCATTAGTCAGTTGGTTTATTCATTTGTTAATTCATTCATTTTTTAAAAAAAATTATCTAATGTTTATTGAGATGTCACTGTGTGTCTGGGTCATGCTCTGTTCTGGGTGTTGTTGATATAATGGAGACCTTATCTTTATGGCATTTACAGTATAGGTAGTTATATATCTTTCACTTTCTAAAAGGAAATTTAATTGGCTAATGCCCCAAAATATGTGTATTAGAGAGCTGTTAAAAACACATAGCCAAATCATGAGGAAGAGGACGAGATAGAACAATGTTAACTTAGCATTAGTAGCAGAGAAATCCAGGTTTTGTTAAAGTGCATGTCCAAAAAAGTTTTTGGTACAAAGACAACAATGAGGACCAAATAATCACTTTATTTTGAGTCAGTGCTCCAATTTTACTGTGTTTAAGTACTCATTTTTAAACTAAAACAAAATTCATACTCCCCTAACACACAACATAATAAACAGTAATATTTTAATGCCTAATTAAGAACAATGAAAATTTACTAATAATGAGTAAGGTGTTGTCTTAGTTAGGGTTCCCCAAGCAGGCCCTTGAAATAAGGATTTGATTGCAAGTAGTTTGTTTAGAAGGTGACAAGAAACACAAAAGGGGAATAAGGAAGTGAGGAAGAAAAGGGAAAGAGCTGAATCAAGAATAAATTAATGAGCACGTTGCTACTGTAGGCAACTGGGGCTTCAGTCCTATTGGGGAGTCTCAGGGATACTATGAAGTACACATCTCAGAATGTCCCTTCCATGACAAGGACCTGGGGATATTTATACACCAATGCTGTTCCTCCTTCTTTTAGAGTTGTTCCTATGGACATTAAACTCCTATGCACTTCTGATCTGCCATCTATGAACTGAGTCCACCCTCCTGAGAACAGAGAAAACCCTCAGACAGAAAGCACAGAACTATCTTCAGATGACTCCAGGTCAGCTAATGGTATATGGGAAACTGCTGTGCAACAAATCTTTAAATAATGTGTATTTTCTTAATCATAAGAGCATCTACATACTTAGGAAAACAGCAGTCTTTTGTAAGCCATTTTTCATCCTTCAGACAAAGCTCAGTGAACATGTGGATTTGCAGCCACTTGCAATAACTCTGAAATTGCCTGAGGCTCATACATTCTCTACTGAGGTCTATATCCCAAAGATTAGGACAAGTGTCCTTTACAATTTGAGGATCAAATGTTACAAGAAAGTGGAATGGCTTTCTTATTAAAAATTATATTGCACAATTATTTCTTTAGAGGATATGCCTGTTCCTTCACCATTTTTATAACCAATCTCTACCTCTTAGAAGACGTAAATTAAGATGTGGGCACCTTAATGTAGAGCAGCCCCAACCACGAAGACTTTTGCTGTTCACCTTCCTGTCGTGGTTCTTCCACACTCCTCCATGGGTGAAACTGGTCATCTGATGAGCAGAAAGTAGTCACTGGGGCCACTGCTAGACTAGAACTCTCCACAAGAGAGTCATAGTCTCTGGCCACATGTGACAGGGGAATCACTGAACTACTTCCAGAATAAAAATCCAACTGAGAGGTATTGATTTTGGAATCACATGTGATTAATCATAAAATAACTGTCAGGAGAGCGATAAGGACCAATGATGATCCCCATTGCTCTTTGAGCTCATTTCCGCAAGAACTGAGCTTGAATCTATTGGGAGCTAGTAAATGCTGGAGATAAACCTTTGAAAATTGTTTGTCAAGCCCCCCACCTCACCTGTAGACTCAAAAATGGAAGTGGGCAATTGTGAGCCAACATTTCAGGTGTTGGTTTCGTTGATCCAAGTGGTCCCCATAGCAACTAAGCAATTATTTGAGACCTATTATGTGCACTGAATATGAGGGGGGAGAGAGACAGAAATATTGTTGAGACCTGACACAATTACTTCTTGTTGGAAATAAACATACACAAATAGCAATCTCTATGAATTGAATTAAACAAGGAACAATAGGTTGGAGAAGGGCTAATAACCGAGATAGAAGATGATTTCCAAGGAGTGGAAGGTGAGGGAAGATGGGGAGATGTTGGTCAAAGGAGACAAAGTTGCAGTTACATAGGATGATAGTTCTAGAGATTAATGCACAGCATGATGACTACAGTTAATAATGCTGTATAACTGGAAATGACTAAGAAACAGAATATCAGTGCTCTCACCACACACACACACACACACACACACACACACAGTAACTGTGAGGAGACGGCTATGTTAATTAGTTTGACTGCAGTATCATTTCGCATGTATAGGGTATATCAAATATAGATAAGATTTTTATCTAAAACTTTTAAAAAGTTCGAAAAGTTCTATAAAGAAAATAAAGAAGTTTTTGACAGGAATATAAAATATGAAATCCGTCTATCCCCCCCCAAATAAGTTGTGGCATATTCATAAAATAATCAATAAGAATGAATAACTATTTCCATATACTACAACAAGATGAATTCCACAAACATAAGGGTACATGAAGAAAGCCAGACACAATAAAAGGAAACAATGTATAATTCCATTTACATGAAGTTTGGAAACCTGCTAAAGTAATCTATGCTATTAGAAAGATAATGACTGTAGTGGGAACTCTGCTGAGACACTCACATTCCCTTTGGGCCTAAACAGCTTATGCCTCAGAGCTGGCAGGATTGTTGGCTGACTGCCCTCAGTTGTCATTCTTCTTCAGGAATGAATCACCCTGGATTATAGAAAGCTCTTTCTTAATGCATGCTCTCTTCCTTATGTTAGTCCACATCCAATGATGATTTATGTGAGACTTTTAAGACCGAGTCCTCTTGTCCCAATTCAGGACAAACTCTGAAAGGCCAGTCAGCTTCAAAGTTCATTGTGGGGTCAGCTGAGGCCTCTGTTGGACTACATTACAGCCCACCTCCTCCTCTGTCTAATCCTGTTTCTTTCACACTTCCATAAGTGTTGATCTAAAAATCACTCCTAATAAATTTCCTGTGAAAATTCACCATCTCAGAGTCTGTTTCCCAGAAAACTGACCTGCAACATAGTTACTCTTTGGGACATAGTGAAATGGGAATTGCAACAAATCAGGGCTTGTGGACTGTTGGAAATATTTCGTTCTTTTGAGATCTGCTTACTGGTTACATGAGTACATCCATTTTGTAAAAGAATATTGAACTGTTTATATAAGTTGTGTACCTTCTGTATGGAGTGTTTTACTTATAAAAAGTGATGGAAAATTGTATCCAAGAGGAAGAAGGAAGCCTAAAGGAAAATTATAATCCCAAATTTACTATATAAAAATGAAGAACTGAATTAGGGTCGTTTAGCTAATGACAGTCAATTCTTGTACAGTCTATTCTTGTCATTTGTAGAATGTTTCTAAAGTCACCAAAACACTGAATGAGTGAATATTCAATCACTGCTCTAGGGGAAATATAGGGTCAGGTTCCTGTGTAGGCCTCTGGATACACTATTTTCATTAACTGATCAATACAAAACCTTTTGTGTATTTCTGTTTAAGGACACCTTACTAATATATACCATTGATCATTAACATTGAACTCAAACCAAAAGTACTATAACTCATTGCCTAAAGGAAGCTTATCTAAACATCTATTTTTCTGTAAGGCACAACATAACCTTCTTGCACTAAGAAAACTAGACACCCCTAAGCACTACACTGGAGGCTACTTTAAGCACTGAAATTCGCCAAAAAAAAAAAAAGCAAAAAAAATGCAAAAAAAAAATGGTGCTAATAGAGCGTATGAAAAGAACACTGTTACGTAAAAGAGCTTCATCAAGAGTTAGATGGGGATGTCAGAAGCATGCAGAGTGAGAGATGACCCCAGATCTCTCCCCTTGATATAAAAATAAGTGGCATCTAAAACTTCAACAAATAACACCTACCTGCACACAAACATGTCTATGTGAGCGATCTGCCTCTAAGATCTTCAGAGGTGAGAACTATGGGACTCAGGTGGTAATAGGGAGAAACCAAGAAGCTGCCTCTCGATGCCTGAGCTCGCAGCATGTAGGAGGGGACGGAGAAGGTGAGGCTGGTCCCTGAGAGCCCTGCTGAGAGAGCTGAGAGTTCATGCAGCAGAGCCAAGGGATCAGGCAGAAAGAGTGCAGGGACTAACAGCAGAGGGTAAAAGCTGGTTCTTAGGCAGCCGCATTGTAAACAGAGGACTAAGACATGGAGACTAGCAGCAACTCCCACTCACCAACCCAGAGAGCACCCCTCCATATCCTCCAAGACCAAATACCTCAGACCCCAAGGAATTGAGCAAATGCTACCAAAAGTGCTAAGATTGACAGGACTGAGACCGAGGGAAGCAACCGTAACGAAATATTTATAAGGAAAAAAAAGTCATTATTATAAGTCACCAAAGCAGGATCCAAGAGGCTTGAATGCCACCTACTGGAAATCAAAAGAAAACACCTTCTTAGCAACAGGCTAAAGAGAGACTCTACTATAATAAATCTTCTTTCTGGCGGGAGGAGGGAGTATGAATACACTAATCCTAGGCAGAGGAATATCCATTAAACCCCATTGGAACAACCAAGGTGACAAGGGAACTGAGAAAAGAAAAATCTCCAGAAATAAGCTCACAGATAGAAATACAACACTTAAATGACAGAGAATGCATGATTGTACTTCTGAAAAAAAGCTCAGTAAGATCCAAAATAATTCATATCAACAAGCTCAGGATTGAGAAAACATCTAGATCAGCAGAATGAGGTTTTAGCAAGGAGACTGAAACCCTAAAAAACAACCAAATAGAACTTTCCTAGAGATGAAGGACACACTAAAAGAGAGAAAGAATGAAAGCTTAGGAATAGAGTTGACCAAATAGAGAAAGAGATCAGTGATATCGAAGACAGAAATCTAGAAATAATTCAGAAGGAAGAAAGAGGACAGAAGAATGAAAAATAATGAAAAAGAAATACAAAACTAGCTGACACCATCAGTAAAGGAAACATAAAAATAATGAGTTATTCCGGAAGGAGAGGAAAATGAGGAGGGTCAGAGAACATTTTCAGACAAATAGTTGATGAGAATTTCCCAAACCTAAGAATGAGCTGGAGCTTCAAATCCAGGAAGCACATAACACCCAATTATCTCAAACCCAAAAGCCTCTCCAAGACACATGTTATTAAATATATCAAAAATTAATGACATAAGAAAGAATTATCAAGGCAGCCAGGGAAAGAAAGATTGATAACCCATAAGGGAAATCCATCAGATTATCTTTGGACTACTCAGCACACACCTTACAAAGCAAGAAAAGATTAGAATCAAATATTCAAACTGTTAAATGAAAAGAAATACCAGCCAAGAATAATGCATTCCAGCAAAGCTCTCCTTTGATATGAAGGAAAAATAAAGACCTTCCAGACATACAAAAATTGAAAAGACTTCTCCACTACAGGCCTGCATTATAGAAATACTGAAAGGGGTCACCACCTAAACTAAGATGATAAAAAAATATATACAAATATGAGTAAGGGGAACTATAGGCAGACAGAAGCAGATAGTGCAAACCGTTACTAAGAACAGGGCATTATAAGTTTAACAATAAGAAGAGAATTGCAATTACAAGATAGAAATGAGCATTCAGCTACATACAAATTGAGACAATGATAACAGAAAAGAGGAGAATCAAAGATGCAAATTCACAAAAAGGAATGGTGATAAGCACACACAAAGAAAATGGACTACTTTATTATATGACTATCCTTTACATATTCATAATGGATAACCACATGCCAAAGATTCAGAAATGAAGAAAACATAAAACAACAAGAGGGAAAATCTACAAAACCCAACCAAATTAAACACACACACACACACACAACACCACAACACACACATACACACACACGGACAAATTAACAATGGAGACACCAAGCTACCAGACAGCAAATATAAATGCTATACGAAGACTCATATTTCATAATCACCCTAAATGAAATGGACTGAACTCACCAATAAAAAGGCACAGAGTGCAGATTGGACCAAAAAACAAAACCCAACCATATACTGCCTCCAGGATACACATCTCAGTTCTAAAGACAAACACAGACTCAACGCAAAAGGTGGAAAATATATTTCAAGCAAATAGCATTCAAGAGAAAAGCGCGGATAAGTGAGGTTTAATGTCGGAAATAGACGTCAAAATAAAAAAAGCATAGAGAAAATACTGAGGACACTTCATAATGATAAAGAGGAATCGTGTGCCAAGAAGACATAACACTTATTAATATCTACGATCCCAACAGGGAGCCCCGAAATCCGTAAAGCCATTACTAACAGAACTAAAGGGAGAAACAAACCAAAACACTATCACAGTAGGGGAACTAAATACCTCACTGTGGATATTGACAGATCTTGCAAACAGAAAATCAATAAGGAAATAACATCCTTAAATGACACATTAGACCAACATATACAGAGCCTTCCTTCCCAAAACAGTGCACGTGGAACATTCTCAAGAATCAACCACATACTGGGACACAGAGATAGCCTCAACAAATATAAAAGGTTTGAAATCATACCAACCATATTCTCTGATTATAATGCTTTGAAGCTAGAGATTAACTATAAAGGGAAAGTGGAAAAGAACTACAAATAATGAAGATTAAACAACATACTATTGAAGAATGACTGGGTCAGAGAGAATTAAAGATCAAGAGATACATAGAAATGAATGATAATGATAGTACAACACATTAAAACATTTTGGGACATGGAAAAAGGCGGTTATTAAGAGGAAAAGTTCATATCATTCATCATTACAGGCCTATCTCAAAAAATAACAATGAGCCCAAATAAACAAAACAATACTCATCTTAAAAAACTAATGAAGAATAAATGACACTTAAAATCTGTAGAAGAAAAGACATAACCAAAATTAAAGCAGAACAAATGAGGTTGAGAACAACCAAAAATAAAATAAAAAATAAATGCAACAAAGAGCTGATTATTTGAGAAGTTTAGAAAATTGATAAACCCCTCGACTAGACTCAATAAAAGAGAGAGAGAGAGAAAGGACACAAATAAAGAAAATCAGAGGTGAAAGAGGAGAAATTAAACAGATACTGCAGAAATATAAGGATAATACAAAAATATTATGAAAAAGTATATAACACCAAATTTAATAACCTAGAAAGAAATGGACAAGTTATTAAAATATACAACCTTCCTATACTGAATCAAGAAGAACTGGAAAATCTAAATAGATCTATCAACAGCATGGAAATTGAAACAATCATCAAAAACCTACCAAAAAGTAAAAGTCCAGGGCAGATGCTTTCACCAGTGAATTCTATCAAACATTCAAAGATTTAATACTATATTCTCCTCAAACTCTTCCAAAAATCGAAGAGGAGACAATACTTCCCAACTCATTTTATAAGGTCAATATTACCTGATACCAAACCTGGTAAAGATAACACAAAAAAAAGAAAACTACAGACCAATATCTCTCATGAGCACAAATATAAAAATCTTTAATAAGTACTAGGCAAACTCAAATCGACCAACATATTAAAAACAAGATTAATACACCATGATCAAGTGGCTACATCCCAGAGCATGGGATGGTTAACATATGCAAATCGATTAATCGTGATGTTACCATAAAACAAAAAAAAAAAAAAGAATCATATGATGATATCAATAGATGCAGAAAACGCCTTTGACAAGATAAGCACTTTATGATCAAAAACACTTAACAAAACGGGTATAGAATGGAAAATACCTTAACATAATAAAGGCCATATATGACAAACCCTCAGCCAACATTATACTAACAGTGAAAAACTGAAAAAATTTCCTCTAAGATCAGGAACAAGGCAAAGCTGTCCACTACTCACACCTGTTATCTCAATATAACATTGGAGATCCTAGCAATGTGCAATCAGACAAGAGAAAGAAGTAAAAGGCATCCAAACAGGAAATGAAGAAGTCAAACTGTCACAATTTGTGGATGACATGATTCTCTATGTACAAAACCATAAAGCTCCACAAAAACACTCTAGAAATAATAAGCAAATGCATTATAGTTTTTGGATATAAAATAAATGTTTGAAAATCATAGCATTCCTATACTCTAATAATGAATTTAGAAAAAAGATGTATAAAAAAACATTTTTTTTTGCAATTGCGCCAAAAAGAATAAAATACCTAGGAATAAAGCAAATGAAACATGTGAAGGAAACTATATATAAGGAAACTATAAGACTCTATTAAAATAAATTGAAGAAAAACAAGAGAAATGGAAAGATATTCTGTGTTCATGGATTGGAAGAATCAACATAGTTAAAATGACCTTTTACCTAAGCATTATACAGAGTTTAATGTAATCTCCCACAAAAAATTCTCATTGGCGTGGGTTTTTTAAAGAAATAGAAAAAAACACCACACACATCAGATTGTATGGGAAGCACAAAAGGTCCTGAATTTGCAAAGCCATCCTGAGAAAAAGAACGAAGCTGGAGGCATACCTGCCTGACTTCAAATTATACTACCAAGCTTCAGTAATCAAAATGGCATGGCAAAAAAAAAAAAAAAAAGGAACACTTCCAATGGAATAGAATCAAGAGCCCGAAGTAAACCCATATCTATTATTGGCAAATAATTTCAACAAAAGAGTCAATAACATACAGTGGGAAAAGAAAAGCATCTTTAAATAAATGGTGATGGGAAAATTGGAAAGCCACGTTGCAAAGAATGAAACTAGACTGTTGTCTATCACCACACAAAATTATCTCAAATTGGATTAAGGACCTCAGTATAAGACCTAAAAGAATAAAAATGTATAGAAGAAAATATAGGAACTAAACCAAGGACTTGGAATTAAAGAGGATTTTAAGAATTTGATCTAAAAGACAAGGGTAGAAAAGGCCAAAATAAATTAATGGGACTAAAGTTCAATAACGTTGCAATAATTACTGTACGGTGCCAGCTGAGAACTAGGTCTGAGCAGGGGGATCGGTTTGTAAATTACATAACTGTCTAGGAACAGTAAAAAAATAATTGCATTGGAATTCTACATGGTTTAATTTTATGGCAATGGAAACGGATACTTCAATAAAGCTGTAAAAAATTACCAGGGACCCCCCTTCCACCAACACACACACACACACACACACACACACACACTCGCTGAAGAGAAATATACACATATTTTTCTAATTATATATATATGTCTAATTATATATGTGTGTGTATGTATATATGTAACAGGAAATAGAGAACTTTACCAAAAACTCCAAATTAAATTCTAAGAATTTTAGGACGTTTTTTGTTTTTTGTTTTTTTAAATGAGAACTGGTCCTGTTAGAGGGAATAACTAGAGAAAAGAGAAAGTATACTGCCCAGAGAAGAAGTTCATAGACGCCGGGACTCGGCTCCCAGCCGCCCGCGTCCGCCGCCGGCTGACATGGAACACTGGAACCGCGCGCGCGCTCCCCTCTCCGAGCCTCCCTACCACCGCACCCGCCGCTGCCGCCCGCGCCCGCCCGCGGGGCTCCGCACTTGCCCACCCGCGAACGCAACGTCAAGGACACACCCCCCCCGCCCTCAACGGACCCCCATTTCCGGCGCCCCCCCCCCGCCCCCGCAGAGAGCTGACGCCCCGCCCCAGAGCGCCCTCCTCCGGGTCCACCTCGAGAGCGCCCCCAGGATTCCGCCGCTCGGTTCGGCTCGCCGCCGCCGCCTCGCTGGACGCCCAGCCCCGGGAGCTCCCCGAGACCCCGCCCTCCCGCCGCCGCTGCCACTGCTTGCCCCGCAGCCCCGGCTCCCTCGCCGCCTCGGCCTTGGCGCCCGCCGCGCCTGCACCGCCGAGTCATGTCGACCGGGCTGCCGCCGTCGTGTGCGCGCCACAGCTACCAGCCCGACTGTGAGGCCGCCGTCAACAACCAGATCAACCTGGAGCTCTACGCCTCCTACGTGTACGAGGCCATGGCCTTGTACTTCGAACGCGGGGACGCGGCCCTGAAGCACGTCGTCCCGTTCTTCCGGCAGCAGTCCAGCAAGGAGACGGAGTACGCCCGGAGGCTCATGTGGCTGCACAAGCAGCGCGGGCCCACCTGCGCCTGCGCGACATCGCCGGGCCTGACCTCCACCGCTGGCACGACCGGGTGAGGGTCATGGAGTGCGCCTTGCACCTGGCGATGGATGTGAACCAGAGTTGTTCAGTCTGCACCGGCTGGCCAGAGACAAGAAGGACGCCCGCCTGTGCGACTTCCACATGAGTCGCTACCTGCACGACCAGGTGAAGTTCATCACAGAGCTGGGCGACCATCTCACCAACCTGTGCAAGATGGGAGCCCCGCAGTCGGGCCTGGCCGAGCACCTCTTTGATAAGCTCACCCTGGGCGACAGCGACAAGGACCGAGCCTGGACTGCCCTTCCCCGTGGATGTGGGGTGACTTCTCCAGGTCACCAGGCCCAGCATGCATATGCAGTATTGCCCTTGCCAGACATTCCCTTAAGTTTTTCACTTTTTTTTGCCATTTCTTCCACTAAAGTTATGGTTCCTAAATAAACAATGGTCTCTGGTGAATTGGTGTGAGCAGAACCCTCACCTTTTAAGCTTTAAGCAGGTATCCAAGTGTCTCTCCCGCCAACCACTGTCCCATCCACCCCCACGCAGCTCAGGATCTCCATGGACGAACGGAGAAGGTTTTTCCGTGGGACCCTGGAAACGCAAAATCAATCATCCTTTTAAAACAATGTGGTGTATAGGGCTGGGGTGAGGTGGGTAGTCTGTGGCCCCCGGGAATGTCTGTGCTTGTGAATTGTAAATGTGTAAACACATGGCCTGAAAATCACAATTGTAGTTTCACCTGGAATAAGAAGTCATGAGTGTGGGATTGCAGGGTTCAAATGAAAATTTCTTGCATTTACTTCATATTTTTCATTTTACTTAAATATGCAAATATTAATCGTAGTTTACCTTAACTGTGTTGCAAGATAGCGATCCAGAAGCAAAGTTCTAGGAATTCTTTTTTAAGAAGCTCATCCCAGGCCACAGTCATTATGATAGCTGATGTTAAGGTGACTCCCACAGAAATGGAAATGACTTTTCATTGTCACCATGGTACATGTTTATTACCCTTACAAAGCATCCAAATATTGTTTGTTTGTTTTTTTGCTTCGATTGTACCCTTTCTTTCATTAAGGTAACCTGATACCCAAAAACCTCAAATTATCTTCATAGAAGGACTAAAAAAATATAAGGTCAAGCCTGAAAGTCAAATTTCTGAAATAGAGTATTAAGTGGAGTCAATTACCCTGAATGTTAAGTCAGTGACTTGCTACTTTGAAGAATGTAGAAAGTGGGGGGAGAGTTGAAGTTTGGAGACCAATTAGGCGATATTATAGCTGGTCCAGATGAGAGACAATGGTGGCTTGGACTGCAGTGGTATCTGCGATGAGTAAATGAAGAGGCATAGGCAAATTCCAGATTAATTGAATGAGTCGATAAGATTTGCTTATAGACCAGAGGCGAGGAACATAATCTAGGTTCTAGTATTTGGACCTGAATACCCAGATTGATGTTTGTTTATTTTACCAATATGGAGGTGTCTGCCGGGGTACATCTGTGTAGGTGGGTGGGTAAGGTAAGTCCAATAGAATCTGTGGATTGTGGGTGCGGCATATCCTGTAAACTCTGAGATGCCTATGGATGTGCATGTGGAAATGTCATGCAGGTAGCCAGAAGAATGAATCTGACACTCAGGTAGAATGTCAGTTCTGGAAATACACATAAGGAAGATTATCAGCTATGGAGGGCGTTTAGGTCATAGGACCGGATGAGCTCACCAGAAAGTGAGTGTAGCGCGAGCATGGCCTAGCCCAGCCCCAAGCCCAGGGCAGCTAACTTTAGAGGATGGGTCAAGGTGTTGGAACAGCAGGGAGCTGCTGGCCCCACCTGTACCTTGATCTCCTTCCAGAATATGGCCACCTGTGCCTGCTCAGAGGTTATCTCAAAACCAGACTGTTACTAACCTCAGTGTGCCCTCCGGTTTCTCCTTGCACGATCAATGTGGAAAAGAGTTAGCTTATTACCTTGTCTTCACAGCTATGGGTAAAGAAATTATTTCCTGGTTTTTTTTTAAGTTTCCTTAAGAAAATGATATATTAAAAAAAGAAAATTATAGATCTGTTTGTTTTTTTCTGTGACTCTTTAAAAATTCTCCCCATCTCTCAGTCCACTCTCTATTTGACCGGATGAAATCTGTACCCCTCCAAACCCTAAGGTTGTCCATGCCTGGGAAAATATACTCAGAACATTTTGTTTCTTTCGTGGCGTGTGTAAGTTAAAAGATCAAAGTTTAAAAGTACAGGACTTTATAACCTATATTCAAAGACACTTGAATAGCCTGAGTCTTTTTAGATCTCACATATAGCCAGAAACATTTACTAAAAATGAACAAGTTTAAACTAAAATAGAATTTCCTTCCACATTTCCTCATGACTATGTTTGAACGCTTAAAATGAGGATATGGCTCTTGGAGTTTAGTTTCTCAAAAGTGCTATTGTTCTTTTTACTCTTAGTCTACTTTGGTCTTTTCACAATTTCCTTCTCTGCATGCTTAGAGGCATTCTGCTCTTTCTGACTTTATCTCAGATCATATATATATAAATTAACCAGTCTCCTCTAGATATAAGGAAGCACAGGGCGGACCTATTTGTGTTTATAACTATAAATTGACTGAGGATCTTTACTTTCCTGTTTTGGAGAGGCAGTTGGCTCTAGTGGCTTCCTAACCTCACATGGCCTGGGTTCACTTACCAGTTTAGCCACTACTAAATTGGATGAATTGGCATGTTATTTAACCTTTCTGTGCCTCAGTTTCCTCACATGTAAAAACAGGGATAATAAAATTGTCACTATCATTTGGTTGCTGAGCAGATTAAATGAGTTAAAAATTTTAAAAAATACAACAGTGCCTGACACACATAGCACGTTGTGTTCATTGTAAGCCATCGTTTATCATCATCACCATCAGCAGCAGCTACTCACTCATCAGTTGCTTTGGGTGTTTATGCTTTGGGGAGAAGAGTCATATCTACGTTTTGCCACTGGGGGTCTCTCTCGCATTTCGACCAATGTTGTCACCCTGCATATTGTCAGGGGCTGCCAGGACTCAAATAGGCAGATTGCTGTTTTCATTGCTGCAAACTCAGGCCCAAGACTAGAGATGAGTTTTCCTGTGACAAAACGTTCCCGGATAATCCTGCCCACATTCTGTTTCCACCCAGCTTTTCTTCAAAATCTCCCTAGAAAGCTTTTTGCTATATTCTTCCCAAACTTAAGTGCCTGAGCCTCCTCTTTCCAACCTGAACTACATTTGACTCCTCAGAGGTGGGAAAGAGTGAAAGGGTGAAGTGCTCATCCTGATCCCACCATCGTCTGGATGTTTGCCCCGAAAAGAGAGAGAGATGAGTGGATTGGAAGGGGAGAATGGGCAAAAGGGCTACTGATAACATAATAATGAAAATTAATGGATCACCATGCACTTTAGCACAGAGGTTCTCAGGCTTTACTGGCCATCAGAGCCACCTGTGAAGCTTTTAACGTTCAATGCGCAGGCCACATTCCCAGACCATAAATACATCCATTGGCCTCTGGGGCAGGACCTAGACATCCCAGGCGTTGGAAACAGTGATGCACTTTGATATGTGACCTGATGGACCAGCAAGTCAGTGTCATCGAGAGCTTGTTAGAGATGCAAAATCTCAAGCCTTATAGCATACCTACTGAATCAGAATGTACATTTTAACAAGACCCCAGGTGATGAATATGTCCACTGAATTTTGAGAAGCTCTCTTTAGCATTCTGGTGTCAAACATGACTGCACCTTGCATCACCTGGGGCACTGGAAAAATAACATGATGTTTCCATTAAATAACTCACTCGGCCATATCCTTAAGTAAGTACCGGACTGAATACAATAAAAAACATACTGTAACTTCAATGACAATTATTGAATCAGCATTATTAATCACACTCACTCACATACTAGCGTTTACACAATCTGCTCTTTTGTCACAAACTGGTTTGTTTTAAAGTGTCGTTGGGCAAACTACGGCCTGGAAAACAAATATGACCCCTACGTGCTTTTTATAAACAAAGTTTATTGGAATACAGTTGCACCTATTCAATTACCTATAATCTGTGGTTGCATTTGCACTACGAAAGCAGATGTTAGTATTGCAACAAAGACCATGTTGACTGCTAAGCCTCAAACATTTACAGAAAATCTTTGCCAACCCATGTTTTATATAGCAATTTGCCACAGGCCTGAATTCATTGAAATCTGTCAAATATTTTAAACCTTTTCACCTGTCTTTATGCATCTAATTCTCTTTTTTCTATTTCTTTTTATTTTCTCTCACTTTCAATAAATATTTGAAAATGGTCTGGATATTTATAAAATTTGTCCACATCTCTAAACTCTCACACTTAACAGAATTGCAATTGTCACCTCTAGGAGTGGACATCTTGTGTATTTCAGCAAGTCAACCTGCCAACTTGGTATATTCAGTTTTTCCAGTCCCTCAATGTGCCTTTGTTAATTGAGGGCCATCAATTCATCCGTTTCTGGGAGCATCAAAGTGGAACAATGCCTGACTAGCCATTTTGACTGATTCTCCAAATCTCATATTCATCACAGAAGCTATTTAAGTATACTTATTTTTAAGTTATTGCAATCCATTCCAATCATTTTCTTACTGTGAGGTGTTTAAATTTCATTTAATATGTAAAGCTGTTGCCTTGCTTGAGAAAGAATAAACTCCTTCCCTTTTATCTGTATTTCAACATTTATTTTTTGTAATGTTGCTTTTAGTTTACAATTTTTTATGATATTTAACTATGCCAAATGCGATGAGGAGATTTATTTCTTTTTTTTTCCTGTGGGATAATTCTCTATGCATTGATTTTTTTCTTCCAAAGTTTTAATTCTTCTTTAAAGTTTATGGAGAAGTAAAAGTTCCAATTTAAAACATTTTAGAACTAGAAATCAAGAAATAAACCTAAATCTATATAACATTCTAGAAAAAGCAGCATTCATGTAGTTTTGTATTTTTCAACCAAATAGCTATTTTCAACAAAATTTCATTGAGTTCTAGAAGTGTTCTGCACTATGCTTTGCACTAGGAAAATAAGGTAACTAGGGCACAGTTCCTGCTCACAAGTATGGTGGAAAATATGAACATATATATACCTCTAATCTATTCAGTAAGATCTAAAAGTAGAAGTGAACACAAAGTGCTGTGTGAATCCAAAGACAAAAAGGGGTCTCAATTTCATCTGAGACTTAGGAAATATCCACTGTGGAGGTACATTGAGTTGAAAGAGGAATTGGAGTTCTACAAGCAAAAAAGAGAAGAAAGGTATTTTAGCTATGCTTATTTGCTGCAGAGGAGCCAATAAAGAGGGAAAGGTAACAAATTCAGGAGTGTCATAGTTAATGAAAGAAGACCCAGAGGAAAAGAGAGGTGGTAAATATATTTTACACAGGGGAAGGGTAGTTTTGTTGTTTTATTTTTAAGAAACTACAAAAACTCTTCCCTCAAAGGTAATTGTGACTTATAGTTAACATCACCTGGTCCTTTTCAGCACTTGCCCTGCGTGACTACTCCGTAGTAACTTAACAGTTGACTAGTCCTTCCCTCCTTGCCTTTCCTGTCTTTCCATGATTTTTCCTGAGATTTACCTATAGAGAACATATAGAGCCTAACAACCCTCCTGGGATTCTGCTATTGGCCTCTTCAACCCTTGTTCTATATATATTTTCCCCCAGAGTTCAGCCATATCCATGTCCAATCTTAGTCTCTCTCTTTCCCTCCATCTCTCTCTGTCTCTCTGTCTCTGTCTCTCTCCACCTCCGCCCCATCCCTGTCCCTCCCTCTTCCCCTCCCCCTCCCTCTCTGCAGATGCTTCTCTTGACTATAAGACCAGCGAAGTCATTTGTGAAATTTCTCCTTCTGGATTCCCCAAAAAAACTCAGACTCGACAAGTCCCCAAATGAACTCATTATCTAGTTCTCAAACTCTCTCTACATTTGTTGTATCTTCCATAGTCTCACAAGTAATAAATTTCAGTCACCCTAGACTTCTAGCCTAACAATTTTCATAATCTCTGTACCTGTCAGGGTTCTTGGCAGCAAATCACAAAATTTGACTCTGACTAATCAAAACAGAAAATGATTTTTTAAGAAGGATGTTTAGTAACATATCGGAAGGCTGTAGAACTTTGTTCAGAAAATGGAAGCATTATATGAAGTGAAGCCTTATTATCTCCCATCTGTCTTGACATTTTTCCCCAAACATGAAGGGTGCTCAGATGTTGGCTGCCCAAAGTAATAAACACATAATCTAGTTTTTCTGACCCTCTTTTATTAGATGCTGTTGGTGCTTTGCCAGATCAACCTGACTGGCCAAGACACCCAAAACCCCAGCTGCTTGTGAGTGCTGCAGCTGACAGCTTATGCCTGTGACCTTCTCAGAGGGATTGTCCTTGGCTAACTGGGTCAGCCAATGACTGAAGCACAAAAGCCTGGGACCCTTTGCCCTATCTCCGCAGAGATCTTTATGCTCCAGGATCAGTCTTATTTCAAGCCAAAGTTAGGACTTTACCTGAGATCACATCCTGCTTGGTTCCTTCTTCTGCACTATTATGCTTCCCTTATATCTGTACGGGTTTCTCCTGAGTACACTCCTTCAATAAATTCCTATCTCACACCTGAAAAAAAATGGCATAAATGATAGAGGCTTTCTTCATCCCTCTTGTGACCAAATCAAAGTTGTGACAGAAACATGGAGCAAACAGCAAGCAAAAATTGCCTGGGATCTTAGATTACAGAAGCACTAAAATAGGGAGAGAAATAATCAATCCACTACAACAGTAGAAGGTAGGAGGGGGTGAAGACACAAGGCTGTCAGGCCCAAGTGGCTGAGTGGGACAAAGGCTATGGCAGCAGCAGCAGCAGCAGACGCCTCTTAAAGTGGCCCTGCCCAAAGAGCCTACATTCATGGTTAAGACCTGCTGGCTCTGAGCACAAGCATAGTTCCTCTGTTGAGACTTCCCCCACTTTCAGTGTGTGGACACAGTGCCGCCATAGCTGAGACGTCAAGCTAATTTACAGAAGTCGCTCGGCCCAGAGGATTCTCTGAAACTCCACCTCCCCAACTCGCGGCCCTGCCCAACCCACATCCAGTTATGTCCTCAGGGAGAAAGGTGCTCCTTGCTGAGCAGCACCAAGACTCACACTGGTGGCACCTGGCCTCGGTTTCCAGTGTAGTTTCTTGAGGTAACTATAAGCACAGCACCTGTGGATTGCTTGATGAATCTTAACAGAGGGCCCTGGAGGGGCACAGGCTGGGGATCAACTTGGCCTGCTGCTGAACCCCTCAGGACTGTGCTGCTGGACACCTACACCACACAAAGCCACACTAAGAAGACTGGGAGACTTAAGAGCTTGCTTAGTACATAGAAACAGACACAGAAAGGCAGCCAAAATGGGAAGACAAAGAAGCAGAAACCATATGAGAGAATAGAACAGAGATCTAGGAATAATGAAGTCAAGCAATCTAACAGATGCAGAGTTCAAAACACTGGTTATAAAAGATGCTCAATGAACTTGGGAGAAGTATAGATGAATTCAGTGAGAACAAGAGATAAAAAACATAAAAATAGAAAATGGAAATTATTTAAAGGGAACCAGTCAGACATAAAGACACATTATCTGAGATGAAGAGCATAGTAGAGGAAATAAACAACAGCAACAACAAAATGGAAACAAATGCAGATATAGAAAATATTTTGAGGGCTACTAGACGTGAAGGAGGCTGGGGGTTGGTGAAAAGGGCAAAGGGATAAGAAGTACACAGGGATAAATACAAAATAGACATGAAGATATAAGGAAAATAGTTAACGATGTTTTTTAAATACGTAAAGGGGAAGAGGGGTACTAGATTTAGTGGGGTGATCACTTTGTGAATTATATAGATAATCACTATTCTGTACAACTGAAACTAAAATATTATTATATGCCAATTATATAATTGAAAAAAAACTCATTGAATTGTACAATGTAAATACAAGCAACTAATTGTCTATCTTATTTCAAAACCTTGCGGGGGGGGGGGCGGGGAATCATCCATGATGAGAGAAAGAAAAATCCCTATCTCAGGCTATTTCCCAGGGAAACCTAACCTAAGATCTGTGCTTAACAGGATCGGTTACCCTCTCTGTTGTGTTACCATAAATCCTCTCTCATTTCTTTTTAATGGTACTTACCATTCTGTGTCACAATTTTTTTTCACATGCCTATAAACCTTAATAGGCTGTGGAATCTTTGAGCACAGGAAATGTGTATATTTTTTTCCTCTTTTAAATTCCTAGCATATATGTAATAGGAACTTTAAAAATGGTAGGTTTGAACTTAATTGAAAATAAAGGCCAGATCACAGTAGATAAAAGAATGAATACAAGTGAGATAGTGGAGACAATAAACGTAGTGACAGGTTATCCTTTCCCAAATGTAAATGTGCCTCATAGTATCATTATTGGCTTACCTATTTTATTCCCCAACTTGACTATGGATGAGATAGCAAAGACAAGTTTTTCAGTAATTAGTCTCTGGCCAAAAGAAATTTTTACAAGACACAGTAGCTTGTTCCATTCAAATATCTCAAAACAAGACCACACGGACAGGACTAAAAATTTCACACATTGTTTCAGCATTTTTGAAGCCCATATTCATTATCATTTACCTACTTATGCACAATTATTTCATATTTCACAAATGATCCCAGTTTATTACCATGTTGCCTCATTTATAGGAGTCTGTGCATGGTGGATGTGTGACAGTCATAAAGTTTCCTGAGCATTTGTTATGTATAAATACTATGTGATCAATGTTGGGAGCAAGAAGGTTGATAAGAAAGAATAAAAAGTGTCTCTATGCTGAAGGAGCTAAGCTAACTAGAATCATGGCATACATAGCCAGGATCACTTACAGAGGACCTCGTCAAATTAATTAATAATTAAAGCTGAGCCTGTAAGGTCTGAGAGGGTATAGCATGATGGGATGATAAGCAAGCATCAGGTCAATCAAGAAAGAAAGTTTTCTGGAGAGAAATTTTCCTCAAGTGTGCTGATGAACCTATTTTAAAAGACACTTTATCAATATTCTTGCCTACCTTATGCACTCCTTCTCATTGCTACTTAGAATTTCAAGACATGGTTCTATTCATACTATACCAAACACTGGAACATATTGAGTGGGTGATGACCAGTCTGTATTGCAAGCTGGGTGTCTTACCGAGCTAGTGCTACTGATGAGAGTGCCATTAGTCCAAGTACTGGCCCTCATATTTATGAACCTATGAAATTATTTTCTCAATGAACCCAAGGTGAACAGGTTCTCCATGAGGGATCAGCAACTTTTTCTGTAAGGTGTAAATATTTTAGACTTTAGAAACCGAAGTTTTTGTTCACAATACTCAACTCTGCTATTGTAATGTGAAAGCAGCCACAGGCAATATGTAAATGAATAGATGTGGCTGTCTTCCAATAAAAACTTTATTTATAAAAAACAGGTGGCTGGCCAGATTGGCGCACAGGTTATAGTTTGCCAATGCCTACTATAGAAGATTGACTCACACTTATCATATTTCTAAGAGTCATTAATCAGCCACAGAAGGACTCATATATAACCAAAACAGTTACCTGCACAGAACACCTATCATACAATTGACCACCAGTGTAACTAAACTACAAATCAGAAGTTGTTTCATAAGCAGTGGGTCAGGCAAATGAAATTGTTTCCATGGTTTTTGTTCTACCAGAAGACTCTGAGAAAAATGGTTTAAATGGAAGTGTCTATTTGGCAGATCTCTGGAACAAGTAAGAAAGTACAGCAGTAAAACAGGAAGGAAGAAGGAACGCCAGTAAAATTCTCATTGATGAGCAAGATGACTAAGGGGAACTAGATTAATCTCCTTGAAGAACATGCCTTAGATTTATCCCACTCATGAAGCAAGGAGCTGGGATATTTTATGCATAACTTCAAAAGTTATTGGTTGAGTGTTACTTTGGGTAGGGGAGTGTTCAGAGAGAGGGCTGTGGTGTCCCAAGAGAGGCTTCCCCAGAGACTGCACTTTCTTTTGCATTGGCTGCTAGAGCTTATAGTTCTGTCTAGAGGGACTGATCACTTCTGGCCACCTGTTAACCTATTCCAAAAGAAATCAGGACAAATTCCATGGTTATAGCTAAATACAAGGATAAGGAGGATCACAACTCTTTCTTTTTCAGGCCATGTGGACCCTTGGGGGTTGTAACCAGAGAGAGTTACTCTGGAAGCAACTGTGTCAAAATAGAGTGGGTATGCACTCTCTGGGCCCACACCCAAGTGTGGAACATAATCCCATAAAAGGAGAAACTCTGTAAAGCTGGTATACTCAGAGTAAAATAATTCCTCCTGGAAATCAAGCAACAACGTAAGCCTAGCAGTTGAGAGCATAGGTTTTGGCATCCTGCAGACCTGAAGTAGACTACTGTCTTTGTTACTTCGCTCTGCTGCATGGTATAATCATCCAGATATAATTATGAATACCTCATTGAGTATGCTATGAAAACTTCACTCTCACAAAAGCATTTGAGGGCAATGTAAACTTAAGATTCCACAGTGGCAATCAAGAAGGAATTCACATCATACTACCCAAAGCAATCAACTTTAAAATCTCTATTTGACATTTATATTCGCCCAAGTTGCTTCTTAACATTCCTGATACAATGATTTTCTCTCTGTCCTTCCTCCATACAAGCACCATTGTCATCTTCTCCATGCTTTTATCCTTACCCCTACCCACTTTCTCTTCCATCTTGCTATGCATTTAAGCCACCTCCAGCTCTTCACCTCAGCAACATAAAGGGTTCCCAGTTAACAGGAACCATCCTCCTTATAAGGCAAGTGGGAGTCTATGTTATTGGTTGCAAAGGGTGGGGGGAATTATTTCTAATGCCTCATGTTTCTATAAATGACTTTTCCTTAATTGATTTCCCCCCGCTATATTCCCACTTCATTCTCTAAGAAATACATGGGAGATACAGTTCTAGCCTCTCTGCACTCCATCGTCCACTTGCCCCTAAGGGTGAAGGAGTAACTTTTCTGATCAGAAACACTAGGAAAAGGAAAAGAGTAGGTGAGTGGCAGACTTGGAGGCGTGGTACTAATATCACCCTTCAAGAAAGAACTTGCCATTCAGTTGCAACAAGCAAGGCTATAAGACAGCTTCTAGATTTTGAAGGCCATGTTCTTCTTGGGCAGCCCTAACCAATGACTGAACATAGCATGAGTGCTAAGGCCTGACCATTTCTGCAAAATGCGGTATTCCTTTAATAAGCAGTGTTTGCTCTGGGACTCCCCTGTGGGTTTGCTGAGACTTTGTCAAATTTGCATTGAGAGTCCAGGCTCTCACAGGCTTTACTCAGCAAAAAGCTTTTTGCACTCCTAACTGTGTCTCAGAGTCAGCCTCCCAGAAGACCAACTAACACAGTGTGGCTGTACAGCTTCTCTCTCTCTCTCTCCCCCTCTATCCAAAGGGTTCACACACTCTCACAAACTCCATATGTTGAGTTCCCCAGGGAATAATTTCCCCTTACAAGTGGGAGGCTACATTCTTGCATGTTGGATGATGTTAGGGAGGGAGGTTTTGGTGAACCCATTACAGCCATACAGTTTCATTCTATAATTCAAACTTAGAGTGATAAAGCTGATATTTTTTACCTCTATCTGTGTGATTTTGTGTCTTATATCTGAATATGTTTTTGACACAGGAAGGAAACAAAAAAATAGTTTATTTATTCCCTCAACTCCAGCATGAATGGAAAAAAATTCTCAGGTATTCTTGGAATATTTTATTTTCTGTAGGCCACATAGCAAATTCCTTCTGCTCTTTTGTAATGAATTCATTTTCTTTAATTCCTCAAAGGAATAATCTTAAAAGGTGATGAATATTTAGCAGAGTGACAGACAGAATTTGATTAAAACACTATTGCAATAATTACTTCTGCAGATGGACCTATTGCCTCCTTGAAGATTTGCAGATATAAAAATAGAATGTCTAGACCGTGAGCATGAGGCTTTCCTAGAATGTTGGTATGTGGGTGTATATGCACAGTGGGAGAATTGATCAATCCTATATAGGTTTCTCAAAAAGGTGCTTTAGCAGGTAGGCTTTAGGGTACCAGTCCTCTCATAATCTCTGTTTTTAGGAACTACCCCGCATACAGTATTTGCTAAAGTGTTGGTCTGCGCAGCCAAGTTTGTGCCATGGCAACTCTACCTTCCTTCCAAAATGCCTGGCCCGGCTTGCCTCCATTGCCTACCTGTAGCATCATTTACTGTTGATGTCCAACCTATAGCCCCTCAACTAAACCAGGAGATTTTCTGCAGCTTCGGTGCACAGTTAGTTGTTCCCATACTCACCAGAGGTTTCTTACCTCAAGTGTCTGTATTTCAGTGACTAAGGGTGTCCTCTAACTACAGGAGTATGCTAGGTTTCCGTGGAGGGCAGGGCAGAAGTACCAGGGAATCTAATGCTCTCAGAGTGACTACCAATTAACAGAGGACAGGCATTGGTGGATATAGCCCCAATTTCTTCACTCTTTTGGAAGGACAATTCTACAGAATGAGCCACACAGTCTCTCAGAGGGTCCTCAGTAGAAGTGAGCCCCATAGCAATAACCTATTTATTAATATATCTTTTATTAAATTTCCCCCTTTCTGTTTTTCCCCTCTCTATGCTTCCTGGCATCACTATGAAAATTAACTACTTCTACCCAAACCCTTTTCTCAAGACCTACTTTTGGGAGAACTCAAACCTAGTTATCACTCTTGGTCCTATCAGATTTTCTTCAGGAAATTGGAGAAATGAGTGAGTTGGTTAGAAAACAGAAAGAAGCAGACATGTGGAATGCAACTGAGTCACAGAAATTTTAGAGATTTATGGTGAAGAGCCAGAAACTCTTATAGTGACTGTCTCCAGAAAGGCTTTGAATACAGAACCCCTCTCTAGTTCAAACTCCTAGGAGACCTAGACCCATGTGCATGAGCTTGCATGCTGCTAGTTAAATTATATTTCTGTTCCTTGTAAGCTAAATAGAAGGTCAAATGAATTTAAGCATGCTCCAAATATATCTTTTTATATCAGATCAGTTTCATTTGTAATGGAGAAGCTCAGGCAGCTAGCAGGTTCATCATTAATGACAATAGTTCTTAACTATAACATTCTAAAACATGAGAAAGGCTCTGGTTCCAACAATTACTCATTATTAAATTATTTTGAAGTTTGGAAGGTAGGACTAAAAACATTTCTATAGAGAGCTACTTGGTTCATTTTGTTTCATTTGGTTCTCATTAGTTTCTGAGGATAGAGTATCCTATTTGAAGGCCCATGGTCTCATGTAACTTCACCTTTCTTAGACAGCCCAGTGATTACTGACTAAAAATTAATAATTCTTCCAAGCCAATTTTTAAAAACATTATTACAGCTTAGTAAGAGGGAGTGCAGGGATAGGAGTCGGTAGCCAGTAGGACCTCCATCAGAGTGAGGTTTCTTCTCTGAGGAAGACAACCACAACCACGTTTTCAAGATCCCTTCTATTCAACTAGTTACCTCAGCAGAGCAGAGAGCAGGGGAATTGAATGTGGAAAGGGGGACCCTGCAACCATAGTTGGAGCCTTGGGAAATATGTTCTTTTGGTCATTATCATTGCCTATTCCATAAGTAAGCCCAAATAGATAAAGTCACCCTTATTAAGCAAACATCTCTGCAACCAATCGATAAAGGATTCAGGTTATGCAGACCATGGTTTCATCCAGCTTGTGTGTTTTTGGATTTGGAGATGATGCTCTGGGAGTTCCTTTGTGAGTTCTCTTCTTCTAAAGGGATATCTGTGCAATGTTGGCTTCCTAGGAAAGAGACTCAGTAGGCTCCATCGTGGGTTGCCATGCAAGCGCTGTAGACTGTAGGGCTTGGCAGGAGAAGGAGGCCTGGAGACACTATATAAGCTGAGATTCTTGGTGTGGATCCTCAGGTGCAGGGCTGAATCAAACTGGCTGACACTGCAAGGAACCATACTTAACTCTTTCTCATGCCAAGTTTTATATGGTGCAGATCTCAGAAGGCTATTAGGTACCTCCTGGCATGTACACTTTCTTGCTCTTTATGCTATGCTGAAAATATACTGCTAATAAATCTGAAAGGCCCCATTTAACTAAATGTCAAAGATGTTATTACCAATAATAGATAAACCAACATCATGTGCCTCCTGTTGTGATATCCTAAGAAGGAAACAAGCCATTTCTGTAGTATTTCTGCCAGAAAAGCACATAAATCAAATCTAATCATGAGGACACATCAGATAAACTCTAATTGAGAAACTCCTACAAAACAGCAGGCCTGTATTCTTTAAGAATGCCTGTACCATGAAAGACAAAAAGGTACAGGCTAAGAACTAGTCCACATTAAAGGAGGCTAGAGAGATATGACGACCAAATACAATACATAAATCTGGATTGGATCTAGGGGGAAAATTCCAGAAAGGCATTATTACAATCATTGACAAAAATTGATTATGGACTGTGTATTACAAAATAGCATTATATCAATGTTAAATTTCCCAAATTTGTTACTTGTAAGATAATTACCTTGTTCTTAGAACATATATGAAGTTAGCTGCACTCATTCATTATTTTAGTAAAAGTAAATAACACATAGAAAGGTTTTATTTTAATTTATTTTAGTCTTAAGTATACAGCACATTGGTTTGACATCTATATAGTTCATAAAATGATCCCCCAATTGCTCCCTCCCTCCCTTGAACTGCTATCTAGCCATTATATTAATGCTAACTGTATTCCCTATGCTGTGCTCCCCATCCCCGTGACCATCCATCAACTACTAATTTATACTTCTTTAACCCTTCACCCCATTCTCCCAGCTCCCTCTGTCCTCCTCCCCTCCCCTCTGTCTGTCAACAAATTGTACACTATATTTGTGAGTCTGTTTTTCATTGGTTTGTTCTTTTTATTCCTTATATTCCACATGTAAATGAAATCATATAGTGTTTATCTCTTTCTCTGTCACTTAAATAACTTCTAAGTCCATCAAAGCAATATCTTTTCTCTATTCCCTTCCTTTCAGTCTCTGTGTGTCTTTTAATCTGAAGTGAGACTTTTGTAGTCAGCATATATTCCTATTTTTAATACATGTTTTTTCTTCTTAAAGAAGTCCTTCCAACATTTCCTATAATACTGGATTGGTGGTGATAAATTCCTTTCGCTTATATTTGTCTGGGAAGCTCTTTATCTGTCCTTCAACTCTAACTGATAGCTTTACTGGATAAAGTATTCTTGGTTGTAGATTCTGGGTCTTCATCACATTGAACACTTTTTTGTCAAGCTCTTCTGTCCTGCATAGTCTCTTTTGAGAAATCAGTTTTATGGGTGTTCCCTTATAGGTAACTATCTGTTTTTCTCTTGCTGCTTTTAATATTCTTTCTTTTTATTTAACCTTTGACATTTTAATTATAATGTGTCTGGATGTGGGCCTCTTTGGATCCCTGGTGTTTGGAATTCTCTGAGCTTCCTGGGTTTTATGTCCATTTCCTTCACCAGGTTAGGGAAGTTTTCCATCATTATTTCTTCAAACAGCTGTTCAATATCTTGATTTTCTTCAGTTACGCCGATCAGATGGACTCTTAATAGTGTCCCACATGCACTTTAAATGATTTTTATAGTCTTGGCATCTTATCTCTTGCCATTCTGATTGTGTGTCCTTGGCTTTCACATACACTAGATAGGGCATTTGATCCTCATCTTTATCCACTTCATTTATTCCATTAATATACTTTCATCTCAGATATTTTATTCTTCATTTCTGAATGGTTCCCTTTTATAATTTCCAATTCATTTTTATGTTTTTTATCTCTTTGTTGAAGTTCTCACTGAATTTATCTACACTTCCCAAAAGTTCATTGAGCATCTTTATAACCAGTGTTTTGAACTCTGCATCTGTTAGATTACTTGACTCCATTATATCTGGATCTCTGTTCTGTTCTCTCATATGGTTTCTGTTTGTCTTCCCATTTTGGCTGCCTTTCTGTGTCTGTTTCTATGTACTAAGCAAAGCTCCTAAGTCTCCCGGTCTTATTAGTGTGGATTTGTGAAGTAGGTGTCCAGTGGCACAGTCCTGAGAGGGTTCAGCTAGGCCAAATTTAGCCCAAGCCTCTACCTCTCCAGGGCCACCTGTTAAGATTCAGCAAGCAATCCACAGATGCTGTGCTTATAGTTGCCTCAAAAGGTCACACAGAAACCGAGGCCAGTTGCCTCCAGTGTGAGTGCGTCTAGGTGCTGCTCAGCAAGGGAGCACCTGACTTGCCAAGGACACACCTGGTGTGGCTTGGGTGGGGCCTGAATTGGGGAAGCGGGGTTTCAGGAATTCTCTGGTGGAGCGCCTCCGTTATCCAGTTTGATGACGTCAGGGCTATGGAGGCCCTGTGTTTGCGCACTAGGAGGGAGGAGGGCTCAACAGGGAACAATGGACACCACCGGGACTTTTATACCGGCGAGTCTCGCCTTGGCCCTTACTCCAACAGTGATCTCCCGGTTAGACCCTGGTGCACCCTGTACACAGCCTAAACGGCACTGGTGCTTAGAGTGAGAGGATCCATCACCTGGAAAATCCACTTCCCAAAGCGGCCCCTTTAAGAGGCTTCTGCTGCTGCCACAGCCTCTGTCTCACTCAGCTGCTTGAGACCAAAACAGCCCCGTGTTCTCGCTCTGTTTTACCTTCTGCCATGGCAGGGTGATTTCTTGGATTTCTCCATAGTTGTATTGATTTGATCATCAAGATTCCCAGGCAAATTTTTCTTTGCTTCTGCTCCTTGTTTCTGTCACAACTTTGATTTGGTCACCAGAAGGATGAACAGAGCCTCTATCATCTACGCCACTTTTTTCCCCTCCCTCGAAAAGTTTTTTTTTTCCTTTTAAGCCTCCCCCACTCCCTAAAAGGTTTTTTTAAATATGCTCATGCCGCAGTAGAAAGAAAAAAAAATCATTACTACTAGCTCTACCAACAATAACTGAGCATTGTGGGATGAAGTTACTAAATCACTCCTAGACTAAGTTTTCTATAAAAAAGAAAAGCTAGTCTAGATAGTCTTTAGGATGAATTCTTGTTCTCACAGGACTTCCCTTTCCACATTCACTCTAATGACACCAAGTCATAAGCTCTTTTCAAGTGTATTTATTCTTTATTGATTCATTTATATTATGCATCCTTCTTCCTGAATGCAAAGCCACAAACCGGCAACAGTGACCAGTTTCAGTATAAATGTCTGGAAATGCAATTAATGCGTTTTATAATAGAATGGTACTAACAGGAAGTATAATTAATTCAGAGGTATTCTTCTAGAATAACCTTGGGTTTTAGTATAGGTTTATTTACCCATAGTGTCAAAAGGATACAGCTGAGTATATTGCAGAACATCATTACATCTGACACATTTTAAGAGGGGAGAAGCAGTTTATATTTCAAGTAAATTTTTAAAAATGGTAAGAAAAAGTAATGTATAGTTTCACCAACAGATTATGACATTATCAGCTGGCAGTATTAGACTTACTCCAACAGCTAGCTTAGAGTAATGAATCTGAGGCAAAATTGATTGTGAAGTTTTGCGGCTTAAACCTGAAATAACCATCCTGCTGACCTAAGAGAAATCCATACAGTTAAATTGCTTTAGGGAGCATAAGGATCTAGAAAATTCTGCTTCTAAAGAGTAAAGCATCGTTTTCATTTTGAGACCTACTTTCGGGCGCTAAATTAAACTTTAGATGGCCTAAGCTTCATTTCTGTCTCTAAAAGACCCAATTCACAAATTTTTCATGCTTCCAGTTCAGAAAGCTAGCAATGGTAGTCTTTCCTCAGTTGAATTATAAGCCTCATTTGGCTTAGTTAATAATTACAGTCATTATCATTAAAAAAAATTCTAGATCACGTTAGTTCCTTATTTTTAATTTATTATTTATTTTTTTTGCAAAATAGAGTGAGGTATGAATGTTTGTCCTGGTCATTTCGCATTCAGAAACTAATACTGGCTTTATTGCTAGGCTGTTGACATTCCTAGAGGTCAACTGCAAAGCAAGGAGTTAGTCAGGATAAAGTAACTTATGTCAAGAATTGATGACTGCACCATGTTACAGCATTGTTTTTTTCCTTCAACACAAATGTACTGAGTCACTGTGCCCCCCAACTCTGTCATTCTTGGAAGATGACTTGGTTTCTCTGTCCCCAAAATGTTTCTATCTGTAAAATGGAATATAATTTTGCTTTCTTGAAGATCAATAAACTGAACTATCTTCTTAGAAGAACAAAGAGTTCTTACTTCAGTAGGAAGTGTGAATCTGGAAATGTATGACCTTCCTTTTGTTCTTTCCCAAAGCTTCAGTGAAACAATAGGAAAGGTTTTTAAGATAGAAACCTGAAAGGATAAGTACAATAGTATATAAGGCAACGGCAACAAAATTTGGAAACAGGAAAGCAGTAAATGACCTAGAAAACCTGAGAAAATGTGAATCCTGAACTGGCAGCAGGAAAAGCTTAGGTGACCTGACATACCCAGAAGCACCTTGAAAAGCTTAGGAATTGGTGATAACCTTGGAAATTGGGGTGAGGGTAGGACTGAAAGCAGGAGAATTGAGTGAAATTTGTTTTATGAAACATTTAGAGTGCAGATCCCCTACTTAATTATGTGCAGCATTGACCACCCTGCCCACACTCGCAGCAACTGAAGATTGGTGTTTGGAGATGATAAAACAGAGGACTTTTGACTGTGAGGACAGCGGGAGAGCTGAAGTCAGGAGTGCTGTATAAAAAATAGGAGACTAAGTGAATATTTATTATACTGTATATTATTTATTGCCACTTTCCTCAGCCCTCTTCTTCTACTCAGATCTATAGCAATGGTAGCCAGATTTGTGCCTTCCGGCAGATTATAAAATAATCCTTCTTCTTAGATGTAGACATCAGATATTCCCCAAGGGAATATGTCAGTCAATTCACCATGTTACCATATCACCACCATTCAACAGAACCCAACCTACTCTCATAGAGCTTTAAGTACTTCATTCTTAAGTATGAAAATACCAACCAAAGAGAGCAATCTTCTAAGTAAAGCCTCTAACCTAAAAGACAGAGGCCAACCAATACAAAATAAACAAACAAACAGAAAGAGGAGTGTTAGGGAGGAACTGAATTTGCAAGAAGAAAACTTCAAAGATGAGACTTTCATTAATATCCTCAGAGAGAAAAGAGAATATTGCATCCATAAAATAAGAAGAGGGTGCTAGTAAAAGGGACATTCAGAGACACCCCTCCCCCCGCCACACACACAAAAGGTATTTTAGGGATGAAACTTATGATAGAGAAATAAAAAGTTTAGGATATAAAGTTGATGAAGTCTTCCAGAAAGTAGAGCAAAAGAATACAAAGGGATATACAGAAAAGATAAGAAAAATTAAAGGACCAATCCAGACTAGTCCAGCATACAAATTAATGAAAATTATAGAAAAAACAGAACAGTGGAAATGAAAAGGAAGGAGATTATTAAAGAACTAGTAATAAAAATGTCCTATAACTAAAGGACACAAGTGTTCAGTGTAAAGGGTCTATCAATTGCCCAGCAAAATTTAAAAAGTACCTACACCAAGGCATGTCATCATCAATTTTCAGAACCCTAGGGACAAAGAAATAATCCTATTTGCACTAGAGAGGGGAAAACTGTTCATAATCAAAAGTCCAGAGATTAGAATGCTTTCAATTCTCTCAACAGCAGTCCAGTAACATAGAAGGCAATGGGGAAATGCCTTCCAGCTTCTAAGGGAAAATGATTCCCAAGCTAGAATTCTATTTAATTATCAATGAAGCGTCAGAGTAAGATGAAATATTTCATATAAGCACGTCCCCCTCCAAATTTTCTTCTTTAAGTCCTTTCTCAGGAACCTACTAGAAGATGAGCTCCATCAAAATTAGGGAATAAAAATAAGAAAAAGCGAGATAAGGACGACCGAGGACAGCAGATACAACTAAAGAAAGCCACGGAAATGTACAGGCTAAAGGGTTAGGAAAGATCATAAAAGTGTAGCTGTGCACTATAAGAGACCCAGCATCGCAGTTTGAAATGGTCAGTAGACTTTAGAGAGGTTACTCAAAATGTTACAAGGAGAGACACCCGAGTATCATAGGTGTTAGAGGAGATTAAGATAACTATAGGAGAGTTGGGGGTTGAGCTGGAATAAGAATATAGAAAATTAAGCAAGCAAACAATTGGCAAATCATTACTCCAAGTAAATAAAGGGTTGTGCAAAAGCGAAAAAATAACCATTGTATTGCATGGGGCTCAGTTGTGAATAGCATTTATATAGTCAATGAAAAAATTTAATATTGAACTCAACTAATTATGCTGTAACTATACGAAAATGGTAGATGATGGTGCACATTGTGTGGTGGGGCTGGAAGGATGAAAGGTGAGCTAAATCTTCATCTTCAGTAATAGGGAGTTCAATAAGTAATGCGAAAAACTAAAAAACAAAGAAAGTGATAAGCAAGTTACTTAAAGATATCAAACTAATTAGCTGAAATGATTTAAAATTGTTACTATGGAAGAGGGAGTGATTTGACTTTTTATACTCTGTGCAAAATACAACTTTGATATAAATAAAAACTCAGTTAAAGAAAGAAGACATCAATAAGAAGACAGCAATAATCAAAACACATCAAAATATATTTAAATTTATGCCAGGAAAACAACATTATTTTTGACAGATAGAAATTAAAGGGGAAAGACCAAATATTTATTTGCCTTTCCCGTATACACTGTATGTCAATGCAATCATATAGTTGATGAAGAATTTTTATTTATTAGAAGTATTATATCAATAAATGAAGGAAAAATAATGGAGTTAGAATATTACCATCTTGTGACTCTAATGATATAATGAAATCTGGTAAGTGATCATTAGTGTCTACTAACTGAACAAAAGCAAGGAAAATCAGACATTACAAGACCTCATGATGGAAGTACACAAGCTACCTATAAAGTATTTCTTGCCAAAAATTGAAATCAAGCAAGCCAAACCTCTAGAGAAATTTGAACACCAGCTGATATAAAGGAATTGTTATTTAAGCATATCAATGATACCGAGGTTATTTAGTCTAGTGTTTCTTATGTTTTAGTAGAGGGTTCTCAAACTTGAATGTACATCAACATAAAAGGGGAGCAATTATAAAACAGATCACTGAGCCCTCATCCCAGAGTTTCTATTATGGTAGATATTTGGGGAGACCCTGAGAATGTGCATTTCTGACTAGTTTCCAGGTGATGCCAAAAGCTGCTGATATAGGACAACACATTGAAAAGATACATTAGAGATACATTCTGGAAGTAGTCACAGATGTAATTATATGACGTTTGAGATTTGCTTCAAAATAATCTGGGAAGGAGAGAAAGAGTAGAAAGGGGATAATCATTATAAGGATCAATCATTGACTGGCAATTGGGCAACTGGAATATTAAAGCATGGAGGTTCCTTATATTTTTATGTTTATTTTTATATATGTTGGACATTTTCTATAATAAAATTTTTTAAAAAGGGAGAAAGGAAAAAAAAGTATAAAGACAACCAAGATGAAATAAACTAAATAAAGCAAAACATTTATGAGGATTTTCTTTGTGTGCTTGCAAATTTTAGAATGGCCAGGTTATACTTTTGTATTCAGAAAAAACTATTAAAATTTGTTCATGCTTTAAAAATTTACCAGTCTCATATACTATTATAATAAATAAAAAGAGTTCAGCAAGATCTCTGGACACATGGGCAATATACAAAAAATTGATTGCATTCTTACACACCAGCAATAAAGAGTTAGAAAAAGTAATTTTCAAAAAGGACTATCAACATCACTAATAAAAATATAAAGTTCCTTGGAAGCAATAAATCTACAAAAGTTGTGCAAAACTTTATATGCCAAAACTTTTAAAACTATTGAAATAGTAAAGGTCTAAGTAAATGTAGAGATAAATCATATTGATGGGTAGGAACACTTATATATTTTAAAGATTTTACTCCACATGTTAATCAATAAATTCGACTCAATTCCAATAAAGATTCAACTACATTTTCATGGAATTATGAAGCTGATTTAAAAATTAATATGGAAACAAACAGATCAAGAATATCCAGGATTTATTTTGAAAAACTTAACTAGAGAAGGACTTGCTTTACGAGACGTTGACTTATTAAAAAGCTATAATATCTAATAAACAGTGGTATTGGTTCAAAGATAGATAAACGAACAAATGGAACTGAGTAGCAAGTTCAGAAAAGACCTATGTGTTATAGAAACTTTATATACGGTAGAAGTCCTGCTTCAGTTTAGTTGGATAACAATAAATGCTTTAATAAATGGTGTGGGGCAATTGGTTAGCAATAGAAAAAAAATGAATACATACTTCACATCATTAACCAAAACAAGTTCAGTGGTTTGTGATATTTAAATGTGAAAAAACAATGTTTATAAGGAATGTTTAGTTTAGAAGGAAACTAGAAGATAATAATTTAAAAAAAATTTTTCTTTATGATTTTAGGTAGAGTGGGATCTTAAATAAGACATTAAAAGTATCAACAATAATGGAATATTGATAAGTTTAAAGATTAACTAAATTAAAATTTAAAATGTCTATGCATCAAAGACATCACAAGACATTGACAAGATGTAGACTTTGAGAAGGTTTTTATAACACATAACAGGATCGGTTATCAGAATATATTAAAAGTTATTATAAATTAATATAAGAAAGACAATCCAACCAAAAGTAGGCAAAATATGTAAAAAAGCAATTTATAGACTAGGAGAACATATTGACCAATTAATAACATGATGTTATAATAATCTGGGAGATGGATATTAAAGCAACCATGAGATATAGTTTTATATCCATCAGATCAACAAAAAATAAAAAGTTCGATAACACCATGGATCAATGAGGATATAAACCAATGCAACCTCTATGTTATTTCTGGTAGCGATTGTAAATTGCCTCAACCATTTTGATTTAATGTTTGGCACTATTTAGTAAAATATATGACATGTCTATCTATAACTCAGTAATTTTGATCCTAGGCATCTTCCTAAAGAAATTCTCAAACAGAGAAATGAGTGTACATTTACAGCATTATTTTAGTAAGCAAAAGAAAAAAAAAGTTTCTGATATTCATCAATGAAATGGATAAGTATATTGTGGATAGCATTGGCATGCAATTAAATAATATACACAAGGAAAATGAATAAACTGGAGCTACATGTATAAATAGAGGTAGATCTCAGAAACCTATGTTGAAAAAATGGCATAAATGATAGAAGCTTTGCTCATCACCTCTTGCAGCACATCAATGCTAAGACAGAAACATGGAGCAAACAGCAAGCAGAATCACCTAGGGATCTAAATGGACAGAAGCCCTACAAATAGGGAGAGAAACAAGAAATCACCCTGCAACAGTTGGAGGTAAGACGGGCAAAAGACATGAGGCTTCTCAGTCTCCAGCACCTGAGTTTGGCAGAGGTTGTGGCAGCCTGAAGCTACAGACACCTTTTTAAAGGGACCATGTGCACAACCAGACTTTCACAGTGAAGGATTTGATCACTCTGAATACTAGCACTGGGTGGACTGCACAAGAGGCACCAGGGACTTACAGGAGAACACTTAGTTGTCAGAGCAAGAGCCGGAGATAAGCTCTCCTTGCAGAAGTGCCAGAGGTATCCATTGTTCCTATGTTGAGCCCTCCCGCTCCCCTGAGATATCATTAAACTGGATAACAGAGGTTGCTCCACCCAGAGGATTCCCTGAAACTCTACATCCCCAACTCGTAGCACCACCCAAGCCACATCCAGTTGTGTCCTCCAGGAGAAAGGTGCTCCTTGCTGAGCAGTGCCAAGATCACACTGGTGGCAGCTGGCCTCGGTTTCTGGTGTGGTTTCCTGAGGCAACTATAAGCACAGTATCTGTGGATTGCTTGCTGAATCTTAACAGATGGCCCTGGAGGGCACAGGCTGGGGATCAACTTGGCCTGCTGCTGCACCCTTCTCAGGACTTGCTGCTGGACACTTATACACAGCCACATTAATATGACCGGGAAACTTAAGAGCTTTGCTTAGTACATAGAAACAGACACAGAAAGGCAGCCAAAATGGGAAGACAAAGAAGCAGACACCATATGAGAGAACAGAACAGAGATCAAGGAAAATGGAGTCAAGCAATTTAAACAGATGCAAGAATTCAAAACACCAGTTATAAAGATGCTCAATGAAATTAAGGGAAGTGTAGATGAACTCAGCGAAAACTTTAACAAAGAGATAAAAAGTCATAAAAATATAAATGGAAATTATAAAAAGGAATAGTCAGAAATGAAGACTACATTACCTGAGCTGAAGAGTATATTAGAGGAAATCAACAGAGTGGAGGAAGAAGGGATAGAAACACTGCTGTAGAGATGGGGGAAGCCAAGGACACCCAACCAGAACAGCAGGAAAGAAGTAACTAAAAATAAATAATAATTTAAGGAGCCTATGGGACAAAATTAAAGGTAACAACATTTGTGTCATAGGGGTACCTGAAGAGTGAGAAAGAAGAAGTTGAATACATATTTGAAGAATAATGATGGAAAAACTTTCCTCACGCTGGTGAAGGGAAGAGACATCAACCCAGAA
>PUFA01000540.1:0-225346 GCA_003508835.1 Eonycteris spelaea
AAGAGAAACTGTTACTGACGGCCATCTTAGAATTATACTGTTTTTGAGTTGGAAAGGATCTTAGTTCAGACCTGTAATTTTACAAAAGCAGAAACTAAGGCACAGGAAGATTTCATGGCTTGCTTGAGGCTCCTCGACTACTTAAATTAAAGCCCAGGTTGTCTGGCTCCTTGCTCGCCGCTCTTTCTGCACAGCCGCTCCACATAGTCTCCAAGCGAGAAAATTTATTCAATACAACGCACATTCCTGAAGCGTATTCCACTTTGTGCGATACAACTCTGTTACTGCTTTCAATGTGTTTAGCATGCTGATGAAGTTAGTTCTTGACACATTTTCCCCCATCATTCAAGAAGTGGTAACAGTTTAGGTTATAAAGATACGTACGCATACAGGCACATATGTATACTTGAATATGCTCAGGTAACTTCCTGAAGGATGCACAAGACAAAATCTTAACAATGGTTACTTATGGAGGATGTAGAGGGGTGGGAGGCTTTTTACTTTGCACTTCACATGTGGCCTGATGTACTGTTTGAATTTCTTCCATAAACAAGCGTTGATTTTATAATTAAAAAACAAGTTTTAAAGTTCACACACATATATGTCAATATAAGCAAGTATGTATCAATGATGTGTATGTATATCTATATACATATATGTATTTATGTATCAGTGGTTTGGGTTTTTGTTCTCCTTATGTATCAGTGGTTTGTATTGTAAAATCCAGTGTGGTTCCTGTCAGCCCAGCTGACAAGGCAGGCCTGATTATTGTTGCATGGTCACCTTTCTTCCTTGGTTTTATCCTATTGTTCCTAATATAGTAAAAAATTAAATATGTTACTAGTCTTTAAATATTTTTATAAAATGTGCTAAGCTTTTGATTATTGAATAATGTAGCAAAATATATTCAGGATATCAATTTTGATACAATGAAAAAAATCTGAATGTAGAATTTGGGATAAGAATCATTTTAAAAATATTAAGACTGGAAAGGTCCCTAGTGGTTAGCATTTCAGCTCTTGTTTTTATAAATAGATTAATTAAGACTCAAGAAAAGTTAATTTCCCAAGGTTATGTATCTGGTTGTTAGAGCTTGGACTAGGATATAGGTCATAGTCCAGTGTTCCTTGGACTATGCCTGTTATTTTATTGCTTTCTAGTGCATTTGATGACTCCAACTAGGCGGACAAAGTAGTGGTGACTAAAGGATAGTCAGGCCGATTTCAGTAGATAAGAGTTATTGTAATTAATGTACCATTAATTTGTATAGTGTTTGAAATATTTTAGTAATATAAACATTCCCCTTACATTTGTTGTAAACATTAATTTGTTTAGTGACTTCATTGTATATATTATAAATGCTTAGAGACCCCAAACATAAAATATATTTCACTGTTTTTGTTTGGTCTCATTTAAGTCCGGTAGCTAGTGCTAACAGGAAAAAAAAAAGCTATGTTTTGTTTTTTAAACACATTTATTGAGCACCTACTATATATATGCCAAGCATTGTACTAAGTGGTAGGGTTCCAAAGATGAATATGACAACATAGTGCCCTTGTTCTTTTGAAGCCGGAAGATTATTTTGAGCTGTCAATTCTCAAGCTTAATCTCTGGTCTAATCTGGTAATGGTATTATAAAATGTAATCTGTAGTACTGTTTAAGGTCATTGTGTGAGTAGATCCGAGGACACAAAAACAGTGGTAAAATAAGTTGAACCGAACAAATGTCAATTTTTTTTTTTATCGTAGAAGTGTGATACAGTGGAACGAGCCCTGGGTTTTTGTCTTGCTTTGTTTCCAATTAGCTGTAGAATTATGAGCAAGTCTGTAAACCTCAAGTACCTCCATATTTTTTTCATTTTTTTTGATATATTCCATTTATTTCAAAACAAAGTTTGTGGAATGCTATATATTATTTGAAAATATGTTTATTATAGAAAATTTGAATTTCAGACTAGTATATAGAGAATAAGTATTCTTTATTAAGCAAGCCCACATTCTTTTATATTTACTTAACTTTTTTCATTTAGTATATTGTATAGATTGTTTAATCCTTTTTCTCTCATTCAACATTCTATATTGAACATTTTCTAGGTCATGAAGTCTTTCAAAATATAGTTTTTATTTATTAGGCAAGTTCTATGCATCATTTCCTTCATCTGTAGCATAACAGGTTCAAGCTAGTTGATTCAAGATTTGAAACCCATTATAATAGTTTTTTAAAAAACTGATTATCTTAGATTTTATCAAGGAAAAAAGTCCCACATAACAGTCCCAAATCTGTTTGGAGTAAAATATCTCAAAGGGACAAGAAATTAAGAATAAAGTGGAGATTCAGTCCTTAGTAATTTATGGTTTATACTTGCGTTTACTTTAAAATTTCACATGCTAAATACTTAATTTAATTTTTTGGAGGTGCAGTTGATACATGTGTCAATACTGTGTTAAAAGCTGTCCAACCAACTTCAATTTCATAGGGTGGGTATATAATGGATTGAAGAGGGAGAAACTAGGCTTCTGAGCTTGGGATTCTGTGATTATTAGAGCACGGAGGAGAGAAACCTTGTGGAAGCACAGAAGAGTTCAATAACTTGCCCAAAGTCCAAATAGTTATTAAGTTGCAGAGGTAGGGTTTGAATCCAGATTTCTCTGATTCTAGTACTCATGCTTTTCTTCCATTGCATGCTGTATTTCAAAAGATGACGATGTCTCAAACATATTTCTTGATGGCATTGCTTTGATCAAAATTAACCAACTTGGTATCTGAATAAATTGAGGAGCTAAGGTGAGAAATGTTGAGATAGCGCTTAGGAAAATAGTTTTCAGCCTGAGGCAACCCAGCCAACACACCCTTGAGCACCTTATACTTTGAGCTGATCTTTAACATGAGTGTATTGACAGTGGCTGGCATGTAATAAGTAGGTAAAAAATTGTTGATTGAATGCTCCTGCTTGTTACAAAGAAATGTGTTAGATGAAAAAGGAAAAATTTAAACTTCCAAGACCTTCCAGATAATCGAAAAGGAAGGCCTTTCTATGTTCTAAGAAATTAAGGATAGCAGTTGTTGATTAGTGTTTCTACCACAGAATTTGAGGCCAAACTTGAGTTACATGTTTTATCTTCTCTTTGTGTACTTAATAGTAGGTTATCCTTTGTGTGATAAAAGCATATTTTTATTCATTTTGTAGGACTTGGCATGGACTTTTATTATTTTTAATTATAGTATAGTTGTAGCTCTGCTATTTGATTTTGGTATGATTGGTACCCAATCTTTTATTAAGGATACATGTGATACACTTATGATCTACTTTTATAATGTAGTTTCAGGGATCTGGGTCATGGTAAAAGTGGGGTTTACCTGTGTGGGGAAGGAAAATTAATTTCCTTCTAAATTCTTCTGGCTGGTCTAATTGACATGAGACAGATTAACTGGAGAAAATAACCAGATTTATTATGTATCTATATATGGGAACTCTGAATATAGAACTCCAAGAGGTAATCTGGCAGTTGAGGCTGATATTCCTTTCTGGACTAAAGAGAGGGAGGCGGGGGGGGGGGGGTCTGGGACTTCAAAGGGAAAGTATGCAATTCACAGGTAGATGAGAAATAGCAAACATGTGGTAAACAAATTCTTGCTGTGGCACCCAGAAACAATAGGCAGTCTAACAGACTGCAGGTTCCTCTCTGCCACACTTGGATCATATTGTGCCACGATGATAGCTCCTTTAAGCAGTATTTTCTATCTGAATTCCTTTAAACAGATAAGGGGGAGGATCAGAGGTTCCTCTGAGTTGTTTCTTAAAAATCACTAGCTTAAAATAAGTAATACTTCAAAAAGGTATGTTTTGGAATGGCAAACTCTGCTTCCCATTACCTGTATAGACTGGAAATAGCTTGAATGCAGATGATCAGACAGAGGTTAAACTGAGTGAGTTAAGGCTGATTTCCTAAACTGGGCAAAGCTGGTGCCACTGTGCATTCCCTGCTATATCTATATAAATATTTATGGTTTGAGCTTTCATACTTATTACTGTAACAATATTTTTACTTCAAAACACAGGCCTCTCAACATATATTGCTATGTGATTTACCTTTCTATCGCTCTACCTAATTTTTCAACCCTTGAAAAGGCAAGGAGCCTAACATTTTTTGCTACCTCACTGGGCTACCCTTTCTGCCAGTAATCCTTAATTTCCTTAGACCTATATTGGTCATAATCACTGGGTTTAATTTTTGACTGTCATTTACTGGCCATATGATCTTTGATGAGTAACAACCAGTCAGAAGACAAGTTGCCCTATGTTTCAAATGGGGGTTATGTATGATAAATAAGTAAGTTAAATTAGATACCACATATGCAGACATTCTAAATTGTAAAGTACATTACATATTTTAGTTATTATCAGAGGTAACATGGTTAAAAAAGGGTGGGCTGTGGAATCACAGAAGCTCATGCTTAAATTTTGACCTTGTGTTAAAACAAATAGGATTAGAAATTTTTGGTGTCAATTCAGGATGTTTAGTAGATTAGAGAAAATATTTACATGTGGCTGAAATGATGGGATGGAATGAAATGAAATTCATTGGTAGATAGCATTTAGAACATGTGAGCACTCATTGGCTTGTAGCCACTTATTGTGGCAGTTTCCTTTGTCATTTTCACAAATCATCTCAAAGATTTCAGTAATACTTTATTTTTTAGTTTATTTAATTGAAGAAATTATTTAAAATTTTCCTTTTCTTCCCCCATCTACCTCCTCCCTCTCTCCTCCCCTCTAGTAACCACTAGTCCATTGTTCATGTCTGAGTCTGTCGTTTTTTTTTTTTTTTTAAATTAAAAGCTGGACAGAAGGCAGAGCTACTAAATGTTTGTATATAGACAGCAGAGTGAAATAAGTATTTTTACTAAGGGAAAAATAAGATAGGAATAAGTATTTTACTGAGGAAAAAGAAAAGATGTTGGCTTTTATCAAGAACTTGTTTCAATACTTGTTTGAGATCCCAAATGACGATGGAAGAGAATATTTAATTCTGAGAAATATCTAGGGTAGGTATTACCCATTCACCAAGGCATCCATTAAAAGAACCTTAGCATGACACTTGTGGAACCATTTGATTTTTAAGTATTGCATCCTAATCATTCTGTCAGCATAAGTTATCTGGACGAGTATCAAGTAGAATAAGTTCCAGTTCTGTGCCACTAATCAGCTCTATGGCCTTAGTCAAATCATTTAACTTCCGTATGCTTTAGTTTCCTTATAAAGTGATTTCTGTTATCCTGTTCAGCACATAGTGTTATGGTGGACAAGTTTTGGTTGGGATGTCTAATGATTTTACTTTTCAGTGTACTTGATTTGAGCAGCTCTTTTATAAAAATTATTTTAGAGAAATTTTTGGCCAAAGATCAGAGAAGGCTCTTCTTACCAGGTGCCAAATTAATTATTTTTAAAGGCAGTGAGTGAACAGTTCAAAACTACAGCAATAGACATTACTCAAACAATTTTCAGCAAAGTTCATTTATTTTCAACTCAAATTAACAGTCTCAATCGGGTATTACCTATGTTTCTCAGCTCTCAGCTAGTGATACACTGCCACCACAAGCAGTGGGCCAAAAGACATTTGTTATGGCCAACCACCATGGGCATGACCTGATTACAGCTTTTGTCTCTGGGAGTTGGCCTGCATCTGTCTTGGCAAAAATTCTCAGAATAGGCAAAAAGTTAAGGACCAAGAACATACCATTTTCTCTCTTTGTTGTAAGTTATAAAATTATCTTCTGTGAATAAAAAGCCAAAACTTCGCAATACCAGGCACTACTATTGATAGTTTACTGGGACAATGTATTCATAGACGATGGAAGCATTGTCACATGGAAAACAGCCAAATAACATCTTCAGTCTTCTGGCAGGATTATATAAGGGACCTGACTAATCAAGAGCTCAACTGTTTTTTTATTAGAATCTAATATATTTGGTGGCTAAAATTTAGAAAATTAAAAGCAATAAGGAGAAAATAAAAATTTGTAATCCCACTGCCTAGGGATAACCACAGTAAAATTTTGATGTATAATGTAGCCTAAATCTTTATACATCTGTATTATTATTGGGATCATAGTGCACAATATATCATTTTGTAACCAGCTTTTTTCCACTTAATACAGTGTCCTTGAGTATTTAATGATTTTGTTTTTATAAATAGCACTTATTTATATATACACTTTAACATCCTTATATATACACTTTTTAAAAAACTTTCGTGGTCATTTCCTTAGAGTTAATGCTTAGATTTAGAATGGCTTGTTCAAAAGATAATATTTTAAGACTTTTAGAACATATTGCCAGATTAATCTCTAGAAAATGTGTACCACCACTGAATTTTTATCGTTGGTAGTAATGGCGATCTCTGTCAAACGGGACAAAATTGGTATCTTTTAAAATGTTTATTTCTTTGATTACTAATGAGGTTTAACATCTTTGTGTATGTGTTTTGGCCATCAGTATTTACCATTTATAAATCTGCCTATTTTCTATTGAGGTGTTCATCTTTTTCTTATAGATTTATAAGTACTTTCAAGCTTTTTCTTGCTAGATTAAAAAGAAGTGGTAATAGGACATACTCCTCTTTGAGACCATTTAATATTGGTGTTAAAAGCAAATAATGACAGACTAAGGACATTCGCTCCAACATTTTTTGTAATAGCAAAAAAAAATTTATAATTTTTATGCAATAGTATACGAAAGTGTAATAGTAAAAAAATGCTTTCTAAATGCCCAGCAGTAAAGTTGCATACCTATATGTAGAATATGTTACTATTTGTGTTTTTAAAAATGCTTAAATGCTTATACATTCTTTTATATTCATAGACCATCTGGAGGAATACACAGAAAACTGGTAAGAGTGATTGCTTCTAGGAATATAACCAGAGGTTTAAGGTATGAGGGTGGAATGTATGCAACATTTGTACCTCTTGAATTGTTTAATCATGTGGTATTGTCTCTTTTAAAGTATATATATCTAAAATTAATGTTCAGCAATATGAATTTGGTGAGGTTACGATAACATACATACAGTCAGGTACTAGTCATCCATTTAAGATGTTTCTAATCCAGATAAAAATGGATGTGGTAAGATGCATATTATATATTAAATGGAAAAAAGCAAGTTATAAAATACCGTGTATAACAAATTCCCTTAGAATTATTTATAATGTACATGTGCACATGCACACAGAAAAGGTTCTTTTTATTTTTTATGCCTACAGCACCTGGTCTTCCTAGGTGGTCTCCTATCCAAGTACTAACTAGGCCCGACCCTGTTTAGCTTCCAAGATCAAACGGGATCAAGCGTGTTCAAGGTAGCATGGCCATAGACAAGAAAAGGTTCTTAAAGGATAAATATACTAAAGTGTTCACAGCCTGAGTAGGAGGATTTTTTTTTAACCCCCTCTCTTTTAAAAAGGAAAACAATTGTTTATATTAAAGATTGGGTTAACATTCTTGAGATTTTCTGCCTGCTCTGATTTTAAGAGATTTTGATTTGAGCTCTGAATAAGCATAAATAGTATTAATCTATGTCACAGATTTATAACTTGGACTGCAAATGGTTTGTTTTGAGTCAAAGACTTCCGATTAATGAGCACTGTAAATTGTCTTAAGTTCTGAACAGTTTTCAGTGAAATGGAAGGGGGAATAATAGTGATCTTGAGCCTTCTTATTATCTTGAGTGAATTCTTGAGCCCCAAACCTGTGTATTCTTCATGCAAAACATTGTTTGGGGGTAACAGAGTCCCATAATTTTTTGAAGAGTAGATAAAGGAATGCCTTACTATGTGTTTATTCTGAGGGAACTGTACCTATAGAGTTAATTATTATGAATTTGTTAAAGATTGGAGGTCTATGCTCAAATTTAAGTATTACTATGACTTTCTAAATTAAGCACGCAACATGTAATTGATAATCCTTTTGTTGATTCTCAGTATGCCCTTTCAGGTGTTTACAGAAGTAGGCTTCATGATCAAGCATGTATTGTATTCAGCAGAGTTAATAAGTTTGTTATTGATTGAACTTATGGGATAAGTACTCATTAATACCGTTCAATTATTTGAATGGCTCTAGTGCTTAAGTTTAGGGGAAGAACTTTTGATTAGATTGAATGTAATTAACCTCAGAAATGCTTTATTGACTATTTAACTTAAAAGAAAATATGCTTCACAATTTGAAGAATCTCCATAGTATAAATAAACATTTTGACTTAAAAGTTGAATTTTTATGTAAATGTGTCATAAAAACTGAATTAGAAAAATGACATTTCGTTTTCATTTATGGCATATCATTTTATAAATTCAGCTTTTTTATACTATAACATTTACATAAATATAGTTCCTGTATACTACTACTTTGTTTATCAAAAGACTGTTTCTAAACAAGGAACTAACTGGCTAATACTTTAATATAATTAAAAGAGCAATTGACCTATATTGGGTCAGGAAGAATGCTGCTTAATTGACAAGATCTCTATGCTGGATCCTCTGTAGAGGAAAAAAACTACTGATGAGAAAAACTTGTAATATTTGAGCAATGAGAGAATCTTAAGATAAATTTTAAATTATGACGATGTTTTGGTTAACATGAAATTTTTCTGATGTTTGAACATTTTTATGAATCCTATAATATATTTGAACTATGATTTTAGTATAGGTTTTTTTATCACTGAAGAATTATAGTTTGTGCAATATGTGTGTATTTCCAATTTTGGTCTCATTTCCTAGACACAATGACATATTAACAATTTTTAGTACATTGATCTCAAGAGTCCGGAAGAGGTAGTGGATGGGATGTAGGATAATAACAACAGTAGCCTAATAGGGGTGATTCAACAGTCACTCTTTTGCTGAACATTTATTAAGCATTGCTGCTATGTGTCATGCATTGCTTTAGGCATTGGGAATACAAATGTGATAAAACACACGCCCTTGTTATAAGGGACTTTCATTCTCACAATGTGTGTGCGAGCACGCAGATATACACAAACATACACACCTACAGAAATTATTAAATCTACTTTTACACTTGGGTCATCAGCAAATCATGTAGAGGATACATGGAGGCACAAAGTAGTCATTCTGTGGGGATTTGGAGTGGAAGATTCATCAAAGATATAGATGAGAGTCTAAAAACAATTATTTTCTGAGTTTTAAACAGCCGCCTTTATTATATAATGTGTCAATCAGTGTGATAGTGCCACAGTGGGAGCTAATGAGGGTATATTGCTTGCATAATTTTTTTCATATTTTTAACATCATTATATTAGTTTCTTAGGGCTGCATAATAAAGTATCATAAATGGAGTGGCTTAAAACAATAGAAATTTATTTTCTCACAATTCTGAAGGCTGGAAGTCCAATATCAAGATATTGGCAGGGCCTTGCTCTCTCTGAGGCTCTGGAGAGAACTTTTTCCATTCCTATCTCTTAGTTTCTGGTGTTGCCATTGATCCTTGGTGTTCCTTGGTTTGTAGATGCATCATCATCCAGTCCCTGCCTCCATTTTGACATGACCTTCTTCCCCATGTGTGTTTGTGTCTGTGTTTCTTTTCTTATAAGGATGTCAGTCATAGTGGATAAGGCCCACCCTAATGACCTCATCTTAATTTGATCATGCCTGCAAAGACCTTCACATTCCTAACTGGTGGTTAGGACTGCAACATATCTTTTAGGGGAACACAATTCAACCCATAACAACCATTTAATTATTTTTGTACTGTGCCACATCCATATAGTTACTTAAGAAATGCTTTTTCATGATGAGAGGTTGTTAACAAAGCTATTGATTTAAGGAATAATGTTAAGTATTTATAGTTTATTAGATGAGCCTATAGTGATTGGAGGAATTTCTTCCAAAGACCAGAAGGGTGAAGCACAGACACATTATAGAAATCTATGAGCTCAATAGAAAAAAAGAAAAAAGGTTTTGCTACTTATTAAGAACAATGATTTGCTATTCTGACTTTAAAAAAATATAATAATGTCTATTTATAGTTAATTTTCAATCAGCAGAGATAGTTTCCTAATTAGCCATCCTAAATAAATTTGTATTACTCTTCAGTCAGAATTATTTTCTTCAGTGTCTGGTACACTTACAAATCTGCTTGTGAATTTTTTTCTAAGATGCCATGGTAACTGAAACTCATGGTATTATGAAATACATTGTTTATTAAAATTGTTTAAGCTGTTAATAATTGACAAATAGCTTTTTTTAAAAATTACATTTCAAGTAAGGTGGATTTTTATTAGAATGCTTAATATTAAAACTTTTGTGTAGTGTTATATCACAAAAAATATTTGTATGGGATTTTTTTCTATTGCTTTAACATTAGAGTTTCTTTTTTCAATTAATCAAGACTATTCATATATTTTACCATTTGAAGAAACTGTCCTTCAAAATAGTCATTTGATTCTTCAGTTTTTAAATAGTATACAACTGATATAAAAGCATCCATACTAGCCTTACCATAAAATTAATAAATGGCTTGAAGGGAATTATTCATAAACCATAAGGAATTTATGTACTTCATAATATTCCTGACTTCTATATATATGCATACTGTGGTGCCCTCACACATTGTACGATAATAAATACCAAAGATAACAGGCAAAGAATGAAAATCGGCAACCTAACTCTTGTTCTAAGTGGATGTGTGGGAAATAAATAGCCTAATGAAAATATTATAGATAAACTCTATTTGTCAGTGGTCAATACATCTTTTTTCTAGAGTGTAGGCAGTGTTCCTAGAATAAATCTCACTAAAGAAAATCCAAAATCTTTGTATAAAAAAAGTGCACATTTGTCTCGTTTGTAAAAATGTTTTAATCTAGGTGCATTTGTATCCCAAACAGTTCACGCTACTCGAATACATTAGAAGAGTTCAAAAGCACACCAACAGACACACCCAAAACAAAAGGAATGCTTTCCAATAAGATTAGGAATAAGGATAAAAATTAGTTAAAAGGAGAGAGTCTCCATGTTACCAGAGTCAGTGGAATTAACTGCATTTTGAAATGTAAAGTATACCTTTTTGGAATTGGTTTATAGATACATAAGCTACAGGGTGGACAAGCACCAATGTGACAAACTTCCACCGAATTTCATAATTCAGGAACATAGATTCAGTGCTTCATGATATGGAAAGAAACTTCTAAAAACAGCCAATTGGTTTGATTTCTTAGATTTTAAAAAATACATTTCAGAAAATAATTTGCTACACTTAGCAACAGAAGAACAACATTAAATAAAATACTGGAAACACAAGAACTGAGGTCCTCAGAATGCCAAAAGAATCAGACTTCACATTAGAATTTAAAGAATGTAGGTAAAGGAAAATTTAACTGGGATCTTTGCAACAGGTTAAATATTATAACCACTTCAAACAAACAATTTAGTACTCCTACATATTTCTAAAAATGTACAGTAACATCTAGTTTTCCATATCAAAAGCACATAGTTTAATTAGCAAAAGTCCCTTTGCTTTAGTCTTAAAATGATCTCTGGTTCATCAAAGTTTATACTAACAATGACCAAACTATTATTTTAATAACATTTGTCTATAGATGTAATTCACTATCATAAAATTTTAAAGTGTACAGTTCAGTGGCTTTTAGTATATTCAGAGTTGGGCAACCCTCACTACAAACTAAGTTAGAGTATTTTCATTACTCTGAAAAGAAACTCAATAACCATTTGCAGTTACTCCCCATTTGCCTTCTTCCCCCAGCCTTAGGCAACCACTAATCTACTTTCCGTTTCTATCTTTATAACAAAATTTGAACTTACAGCATTATTGTTCTCATGCCTATTCCAGGTCATTGGATCAGAGGTTTGAAAGCTTTCAAATAGCCAACTTTACAAGTCCTGTGACATACTCAGAAACATTCAGAAGATGGTTTCACGATATTATGATTGTTCCTATTCTAAGAGTTTTTGATCTCGAACATGTGTTTCAAATTCTGTGTTTGCGCCACTTGCTAGGGTGCTAAACTCAGAAGGAATAAAACCATTCTGTCCAGACTCACAACTGAGTTTGTGTCAGCCATTCCAGGCTTGAGGTAGTAGGAACAGTTTTAGGAATCTTGTGTGGCACACCATTATCTTCAGTAATAACATCATCTTTATCTCTGTCTTCATCCTTTGGCTCAGTGTTTGGTTCAGTCTGCGTGCATAGCTTTGGCCCGCAGCTCACCAAATGCACCTGCAGAGGTGACTTGGGTCTCAATGCTAAGCTTCACTGAGCTCCACAGGTCTTCTGGTGGTAGCAGGTGGAGAGACAACTCCCTCCATCCTCTCTCTGCTTTGGCAGCTGCAGGGCTCTGGTAGAAGAGAATGAGGGAGCAGCTAGCCCATCCACCTCCTTGTCCTTGACCACCTCCCACACTAGCGGGCTCCTGTAATCCTGACACCTTAACATATTTTACCCATTTATTCAAAATTACCTTCCAGGTCTTATCTGCAAGTATATGTTTTCATGCAGTGGCTATTTTCCCATTAAAATAGGCTTTATTCTGTATATTTGACTTTAATAATAATAACCCGGGGAAATAGAAACTTTGCATTGTGTACAGATACCATACACACAAAAAAATCTGTTTTTCTCTCCCTCCAATTGTCCATATTCCTACATTATCACTAGATTAGAAGTCATCTCTCCTTGATACCAGCTATGGCTGTCTTTACCCAGTTGTGTACACACACACACATACACACACACGTATATATCTTTATGTTTAAACTTCTCGCATCTGGAAATCTTCCACACCCCTCATGTAAATATGTACCACTGCTTCTTCAATATCCATACCCCGTTTTCTTCTGTATTCGTAATCTCTGTGCCCCATATATACTTATTTTCTAAATATCATCTTCACCTTCATTTTACTTAAATTCTTTTTTAAAGAAAAATTCTCATCCCTTTCTTTTGGCTCCTTCCACCAATCCCAAAGTTTCTGTCTTGTCAGTCATTTTTTCTCTCCTTCACAATTAACCTCTCTGATAATTCTGTTTTCTCACCCGTCTCTAAAAGCTCACACTCTGATAATGTATATTTAACATTCAATTGAATGCTTCTAAATTAATATCTGCTTTTCAAACAGTGAAATCTAAACTATTAGCATAGAAATAACCCCTGGGAGGATGAGGTCTCCACTTGAAAGCTTCTGTTTAATATTATTGAATGATGGAGTTTTATCTAATATCTGAAATGAGGTGGCTACTTGAACTATGCAGAATGTCCACGATTGTGAAATGAGAATAGATCATTGATTTTACACTTAACTGATTGAGAAATAAAACTTATCACCTAAGAAGGTAATTTTCATATGGATTATATTGAGCATTAATTCTTCATGGTAATTATAGACTTATAAATGTTTAATCCTTTCTCATTGTCCATGCCGAAGTACTTTTCAGTAATGGGAGGTAACGCAGTCAATTTTGTGCTGCTATTGATTATTGTAACCATTCATCCTTGTATTGGGTTAAAATCTGGCTATAATTATGTTTCTTTTTCCTTCTTCCCCCCCCCCGCCCCTGGCTATAATTATATTTCTTGACTCTAATCCTGTCTTCAAGTGTCACAGAATTTGGATCCCTTTTCTGCATGACAGCCTTTTAGATATCCAAAGGTACTTATTCTATCTATTATACCCCTCTTCCCACAAATTTTTTTCCCTTTGAGATAAACACTCTCAACTCTTCCAACTATTCTTCATAGGACACATTCATGCATTTGTTATCATTTTCTCTGATGCTTCTATGGACATTGCACTTTGTTAATGTCCCTTCTAAAATGTGTTCAGAACTTAATATTCCAAGTGTAGCTGAATTGGACCTAGGTGTTGTACATCTTGACATTAATGCAATAGAAGTTGCTTTGAGTTTTTTAGCAACCATGTATTGTTGGCTCATAATGAATTTGTAATTAACAAAAACCCAAGATTTTAATCTAGAGGCTTTGCCATCATATGACTTTGTTCCAAACTAAGTTTCCATCTCCTTTAGTTCTGCAACAGATTTTTAAAATCAGAATGTAAGACTTTAGCATAACTCTATTAAATTTTATCTTAGCCCTGTCAGCCAGCCTTGTTTTCTTTGAATCTTGTTTTTGTCATCCAGCTTGCGTTGATTCAACAAAAGGCCTTGAAGCTAGTGTCAGAATGTTTTCAGACATCTTGGGAGCAATTAAAAGTCATGGGGACTATCTTCTAAAAATGGTGATATGCAGACATAACTCAGCTCTTGAGATATATATGAATTAATACCATTGTAAATTGACAAGGCCAGGAAAGACTGATGTCCACTGCCAGCCTGTAAAACTGTGTTGAACATTAGGAGGATTGATGTTCCAAGACATAGATTGTGCCAACATAATGCCAAAAGAAATAGTAATTTCTTCCTAAGAAACCAATTAATACACACATGAAGGAGAGACAGAGTCATCGTGACCATTTTTTTATTTGGCATTTGACAAACACGTACAGAGCACAGTGTTAGGAATGGTGAGAGATTCTGGAGGACCAGGTTTGCCTGAGGCAACCCTGATTTACACCTGTTGTCTCAGTATAGTTATTAGTAGCATCATTTTTCACTTTCAAAAGTGTCCAGGTTTATAGATGTCTAACGAATGCACTCTATACTTGAAACTACTTTAAATAAATAGATTTATTTTTTCTAAGTGTCCAGGTTTGAAGGATAAATAACTGGCACCTTCTCATAACTCAGCTACTTCGTTTTAGTATTTTATCTGGGTGAAATATCACACAGCTATAGTTTGGCAGATCTAATGAGGCTGCCGTAGTACTTCTCTCCATTTGAACAGATTGTTCCTTGACCATGGGAAGCTGATAGTGAAAGTACATTAAGATCTACACATACTTAGTCTTTTTCCTAAGCCACCCTCTAGAGGGCAGTATGCTGTACATGGGAATGATAGGCTTTAACAAAAAAATTGACTCTGCAGGAAAATCTAACTTGATGCTCTTTAAGAAACCCATTGGAACCAATATTGTGGATAACTTTTGCTAAGCAAAAAAGTAAAGACTATTAAAAATTAATTCATTAGCATTCTGAACATTCGTGTTTTTTAAATTGTAGAAACTGAACTTTGATGCCTTGAATATATAATGATCCATTATCACAATTATGCGTAGAATTTAAGAATCTGCATATTTTATGCTTTCATGTTTTTCCTAATTAATGATTTTACATGGTTGATTTAATGTATTCTACATCACAGAGTCCCTATATTTATGTAAAATAAGCACTTAAAAATGAATGGTTCTGGGGAAAAAATGAATGGTTCTGTTCTACCTGCTTTAATATTATTTTTTCTAAGAGAAAACAAAAATGCTAGTTTTTTTATTTTACGACTTGAATCATGTAATGTAGATCTCTAGTATTTAGAATTGGATATTTTTTCGGGATTGTGTAATTTTATGTCATCAGAAGGTATTTTTTTAGCTCCTAATATCAAAATTAATTGCCTGTGTAATATTTGGATTTCCTAATGTAAATGTTCTCTTTTAGAAAAGGTGGACAAATCCTATATTCAAGAGAAGATGACTTTTAACAGTTTTGAAGGATCTAAAACTTGTGTACCTGCAGACATCGATAAGGATGAAGAATTTGTAGAAGAGTTTAATAGATTAAAAACTTTTGCTAATTTTCCAAGTAGTAGTCCTGTTTCAGCATCAACGCTAGCACGAGCTGGTTTTCTATATACTGGTGAAGGAGACACCGTGCGGTGCTTTAGTTGTTGTGCAGCAGTAGATAGATGGCAATATGGAGACTCAGCAGTTGGAAGACACAGAAAAGTATCCCCAAATTGCAGATTTATCAATGGCTTTTATTTTGAAAATAATACTACGCAACCTACAAATTCTGGTGTCCAAAATGGTCAATACCAAGCTGAAAACTGTCTGGGAAACAGAAATCATTTTATTTTAGACAGGCCATCTGAGACTCATGCAGACTATCTTTTGAGAACTGGACAGGTTGTAGATATATCAGACACCATATACCCGAGGAACCCCGCCATGTGTAGTGAAGAAGCTAGATTAAAGACATTTCAGAACTGGCCAGAATAATGCCACTTAACCCCAAGAGAGTTAGCTAATGCTGGGCTCTACTACACAGGTATTGATGACAGGTGCAGTGCTTTTGTTGTGGTGGGAAATTGAAAAATTGGGAACCTTGTGATCGTGCATGGTCAGAACACAGGCGACACTTTCCTAACTGCTTCTTTGTTTTGGGCCGGAATGTTAATATTCAAAGTGAATCTGATGTGAGTTCTGATAGGAATTTTTTCAAATTCAACAAATCCTCCAAGAAATCCAGCCATGGCAGATTATGAAGCACGGATCATAACTTTTGGGACATGGATGTACTCAGTTAACAAGGAGCAGCTTGCAAGAGCTGGATTTTATGCTTTAGGTAAACTTTATTATAAAACCAAGCTAATAAGTAACTATTCCAGGGCTCCTAAACAGTAAATAGATTCCTTTAGCCCCTTAACTGGTAAATATTTAGGTGTAGGCTGGCATGATTATTTATATCACTGTTATTCACTAACCTTAGGTTGAATATGCAATGTAACCACTGCATTTATGTGAAAAAGACTGCCATATTATGAGTCATGTTTATCTTCACGTGATTGTTTTTTGGAGAAGGATAACATGCAAAAGATGATATATAACCCTGCTAAAAAGAATGGGTCTGATAGTAATACTGACTATAATTTGTCGAGCACCTACTGTATGTGCTCAGTACATGTATTACATGAATTTCTCTATGCCGCTTAAGAAGAGTTAACATTAGAGAATTTGGCTGCTAGTAAAATTGATATTAAAATTGATATCTGCCAGTCTCTGTACAGAGACTCTGTATTGAAAGCTGTCCTGTATGATGCCTTATTTTACTTCAAATGAGTACTTTTCAAATGGACTACTATAGACATGTCAGGAAGAGCCATTAGTGTAATGGCTTCCAAGGATAGTCAGAAAAAAAAGTACCTAATTCATTTACTTTAGGATTGAATAGTGCTAAAATACAAAATATCAATTCAGTATTTTTTTTTACATAGTATCATATAGCAATCTTGAAGGTTGGTTTGGTGTCATATAGCTATAATTTTGGAGAAATTTAACTTGTAATTTCATTATGCTGAACTTCACTGTTAAAGTTTCTTAATTGGAAAAAGTGTCGTATTGATGACCCCAGTGATATATGCTAAAAAGAACGTAACAATCGTAATTTTCCACAAAAGGCAATTTATATTTGTCTTCTGTAAAAATACCTCAAGTTGATCAGTAAAATTAGTAGGTGTGTATTTCCTCCAAGTAATTGTGTATGTTACTTAGATGTGAATTTGAGTGTTTTTTAAGCTATGAGATTTTTATGTAATTTAGAAATGCTTAATTTCATGCTGTTAAAAGGCTATTTGTATGTAAGCTTCTAATTGCACAATACACGTAGTTTTACTCGTGTGTTTTCTTAGTGACGGTGATAAAGTAAAGTGCTTTCACTGTGGAGGAGGGCTAACTGATTGGAAGCCTAGTGAAGACCCTTGGGAACAACATGCTAAGTGGTATCCAGGGTAAGATATTTAAATGTTCATCAGTAATTGGCAAATTGGACATTCTGCAGTGGGAAGACTTGAATAACTTTTCACCTCAACTATTGTTGCTTTTACCATGGCTTGAAAATTTATACCAGGTTTGTAAAACTGGGGTCACCTAATTTATAGGGAAAAAACACCTAAGCCTTCTCTGGTGACAAAAACATTCATTGCTTGTATATTGTATCTATAATATTCAGATGATTCCATTTCTAAACACCAAATAAGGAATTCTTATAATCAATGGTGTTTTAGAATGATGACATACTCTAAATATCTTTGCCATTTTGCTTTAAAATAAAGTACAAATACAGAAGTGATGTGAATTTTTGCCTACAAAATATTCAAATTAAAACTTCAGAGCAATCACTTGAAAATAAATCTTAACCTTAAATAACCTTAAGGAAAGGTTGAAAGCCTAAAGAATTCCTTTTAAATGTACAATTGGTTGATCTTCTAAAATAAAAACTTGTTACTATTTAAAACTTTTTTTTAATTAAGGTACTTAAAAGTTGACAGTTGTCAAGCTGATATGTTTAGCTCTACTGAGGTTAGCATAAGTAGCATAACAAAGGGAGCATGTTTTTTTTTAACCTTAAAATGACACTTGGATGGGGAATTGAATAACATTTTATTTTGTGGCTCCTTAGAAGTACTGGAAAGCAAGTAAGTGTAGTTGATGGAGATTATTTGTTTACTTATACTTTACTAATTTTTCAGCTACTAAAGTTTAACCTTCTTGTTTAGGTGTAAATATCTTTTAGAAGAGAAGGGGCAAGAATATCTAAACAGCATTCATTTAACCCATTCACTTGAGTCTGGGTAAGTCCAATATTATAGAATATATATTTTCAGATATTATATAATTTGTTTTGCAATGATTTCTTGGTGTAAAATTGACAGTATAGCATATTAAATTAATAATGTATGGTGAGCTTTAAAGGGGAGATCTTGAACAGTGCTTGTTATTCTTAACTTGAAGCAAATTTGTGAAAAAGGGATCAGGATGGACTGATTTAAGTATCACTATATGCAAAAATGGGCTTGAAGAACTAAAATAATGTAATGCCTCAGCCTTCTGAAATTTGACTTGTGTCTGTGAAAAGTTTTAAACAGCCTTAAATTTAAAATCTCAAAAATGTATCAAAATGAGGTAGTGTCACGTAGGGTGACCAAGGCATCAGTATCATGTGGAAAGAGCCCGGGACTAGAGTGGGAGACCAGAGTTGCCATTATGGTTCTGCCATCATCTGTATTGCCTCAATCAAGTTGTTTAATCTCCCTGAGCATCAGCTTCTTGTCTGTAAAGTGAATGGATTGGGTTAAATGATTTTTTTAACTTCCTTCTAGCTTCATCAAGCTATGGCTTTTGTGAATATTTATATGTTGGAATAGAACAAAGCCAATTTATAAATTCATGATTGTTACTTTTCAAACTCAGATAATTGCCTTCTGCCAAAAAGAATTCTAACTTATAATTCATATTTCTGTTTTAGGGAAGAACTGCTGAAAAAACACCATCACTAACTAAAAGAATTGGTAAATATGTTTATTATAATATATTTTAATTTCATTGCCAGTTTATTATACTTATTTATATAGAGTATAAAGGTAAACATTCTTTCATGTTCACCAAGGTGTATTTATTTGAGATGAAATTGCTATAAATTAAAGAATTAATGAAGTACCTATCAATTTTAATCAGATATTTATATATTCAGAACATTCCTATGAAGGTTGGACAGTTTTCCCAAGTTAGGAAGAAGCAGCTATAGTATGTCCATCATCTCTTCTGTTAAAAATCACTAAAGGAATAGTTAAGTGTATTTTTGTCCCTCAGGATTTTTTAGTTATCCGGGATTGTGAATCTAGTGCTCTACTAATGATCACCCCTAATCTACCTGCTGCTTTATTCCATGCCATCTTTGTGCCTTCCCCAGCTTCTTCACCGAGGGGTACGATTAGGTTTGTTTATCTCCTACTGCATCACAGAGAGAGGTTTTTGTCAGAAAAATTATTTATGCATCGTAGACATCTTTAAAAACCAGAACGTGGGCAGAGAAAGATATGATAAGCAAAGAAGATATTGATATATCTCCACTTTTCAGATGAAGAAACAGAGTCAGGTTAAATGACCTGCCCACAGTTACATTACAAAGCCTTAGTGGAACTAGGACTGTGAACAAGGTCATCTGAATCTCGCATCACACTATAGATCTCATTCTCAACTTAGGCTTCATCTTTCAAAAATAGTAGAAAGTTTAAATTAGAGTATGTCTGGTGATTCCGCACTTCCTGTACTTTACTTATAGCATCATCTGTTTAGTATCTTAAGAATAACAAGGCAAGAGAATACTTTTTTTTATAACTATGCTTGAGCAGGATAGCCACTTTGATATTGTTTAATATGGGTTTTATAATGGGCATAAACAATACAATGTAAGAAATCATTTATTTCAGCCCGTATTTTTGAAATTACCTAGAAACAGATCCTGTAACATTTCTTGATAATAATCATCCTTATAATGTTATACTGTTCAGGTTCTGTACCATTGTGGTCAGAGAAGATGCTTATATATAATGTCAGTCTTAAATTTATTGAGACTTGTTTTGTGACCTAACATATGGTATCCTGGAAAACGTTTTGTTCCATTTGCACTTGAAGAGAATGTGTATTCTGCTGCTTTAGGGTAAAACGCTCCAAAGATATCAGTTCAGTCCTTGTCATTGTGTCATTTAAGGCCACTGTTTCCTTATCTATTTTCTGTCCAGAAGATCTATCCTTTGATGTCAATGGGGTGTTAAAAGTCCCCTGCTAAGACTATAATACTGTTGATCTCTCCCTTTTATCCATCAATATTTGATTTACATAGTTAGGTGCTCTTGTGTTGGATGCACAAATGTTTACAATGGTTATATCCTCTTGTTGGATTGATCCCTTTATCATTATGAAATGTCCTTCTTTGTCTTTATAGCCTTTGTTTTAAAGTGTGTTTTGTCTGGTATAAGTATAGCTAACCCAGCTTTTTTTTTTTCCTTTCCATTTGCATGAGATCTTTTCCATGCTTTTACTTTCTGACTGCATGTCTCTAGATCAGAAGTGAGTCTCTTGTAAGCACATATGCAAAGACCTTTTTTTAAATCCATTTAGCCACCCTATAACTTTTGATTAGAGCATTTAATATTTACATTTAAACTAATTATTGATAGTTGTGTAATTACTGTCATTTTCTTATTCATATTTTTGACATTTTTTTTTCCCTTAAGTCTCTCATTTTGTATAATACTGGTTTGGTGGTGATGAACTCCTTTAGTTTTTTTCTTGTCTGGAAAGTTCTTTCTCTGTTCTTCGATTCTAAATGATTGGTTTGCTGGGTAATCTTGGTTGTAGGCTTTTGCTTTTCATCACTTTGAATATTTCATGCCAATCTGAAAATTTTCTTTTGAGAAAACAGCTGACAGTCTTATGGGAGCTCCCTTGCAGGTAACTGCTTTTCTCTTGCTGCTTTTAAGATTCTCTTTTTGTCTTCAACCGTTTACGTGTTAATTATGGTGTGTCTTGATGTGGGCCTCTTTGAGTTCATCTTGTTTGGGAGTCTCTATACTTCTTGGGCTTGTATGTCTATTTCCTTCACCAGGTTAAGGAAGTTTTTCATCATTATTACTTCAAATAGGTTCTTGATTTCTTGCTTTCTCTCTTCTCTTTCTGGTAACCTATGCTGTGAATGTTGGTGTGCTTGATGTTGTCCCAGAAGCCTCTTAAGCTACCTCATAGTTTTGGGTTCTTTTCTTTTTGCTGTTTTGATTGTTTTCTGTTACCTTATCTTCCAAATCACTTCAGTTGATCTGTTGATTCCCTCTAATGTAGTCTTCCTTTCAGTTATTATAAACTTCATTTCTGACTGGCTCTTTTTTGTTTTCGATCTCCATTTTTTATGTTTCCTATCTCTTCGTTGATGGTCTCATGGAGATCATCGAGCATCCATATAACCAGTGTTTTGAACTCTGCACCTGGTACATTGCTTGTCTCCATTTTGTTTAGTTAATTTTTTGGAGCTTTGTTTTGTTCTTTCATTTGGGACATGTTTCTTTGTCTCCCCAATTTGTTGCCTCTCTGTGTTTGTTTCATGTATTAGGTAGAGTTGCTATGTCTCCCAGTCTTGGTAGAGTAGCCTTATGTAGTATGTGTCTGTAGGGCCCAGTGGTGCAGTTTTCCCTGGTCACCTGAGCCAGGTGCTCCAGGATGTCCCCTGTGTGGGTTGTGTGTGCCCTCTTGTAGTTGAACCTTGATTGCTGTTTGCATGTCAGTGGGAGGAATTGCCCCTCAGGCTGATTAGTTGTGAGAACTGGCCATGACTAGAGTGGATGTGTTGTTCAGGGGCTAACTCTACAGAGCAGGATTCACTTTAGCAGGGCTCTGGTGCCTGCCCAGTCTACCCTTGGGTGTGTTATTTGTGGAAGTGGTTGGGTGATGCTCTTCTGTGGTCTGAAGCTGGCTACCAGGTGTGCTTGTTTGGGGGCCTCTTGGAGGGATTCAGGTGCAGGCCAAAGTCAGGGGCCGCCTGTGCTTTGTCAGGAGCCACTTGGTATGAGCTACAAAGTGATCTGCAGATAGTTGCTACTTGTGCTGGGCTTGGAGGTGCCTGGGAGAAACTAAGCTGAAAACCAAGGCCAGCTGTTACTACTAGTACCGTGGTTGGGGCTGCTTATAGCAAGAGGTATGGGGCACGCCGAGGCCAGATGCTGCATGTTTAGGGTTTGTGAATCTTTTAGTGATTTTAGAAAAGTCCGCAGTATAAGCCAAGACAGGCCATTTGTGTGGAAAAGTCACTGGAAGCAGCTTGGGTGGGCCCACAAGTTGGGTACGGCGAGGTCTCAGGAAATCACCAGGGCAAGGGGAACCATGTTAGCCAGGTTGATGGAGACTCAAATATGGCACCTGCCTGTGTCTGCAGGCTGGGTGGGGGAGGGCTCAACAAAGGAATAGTGGCTTTTGCCAGCATTTTTGTCTGGGAGAAAACTGCTCCTGCAGCCCTCGAAGTCAAATAATTTAGCTCCCCCCCGCATGTCACTGGTGCCTTTCAAGCTGCTTTTCCAGCACTAGAGCTCAGAGCAAGTGAGTTAGTAGGAACACCCGGGACTACAGCGGCTCTCCTTCTTACAGTTTTCTCTGGTTTTCACACCCGGAAGTTGTGTTGACTTCTCTTATTAGCAGTGGAACTCTGGGCTGGGGAGCCTGATGTGGCGCTAGGACCTCTCACTTGGGGGCATCTCTGCAGCTAAAAGAAAATCCCTCCCACTTTTTAAATACCACACGTGGGTGTAGTACTGGCCCTTTCTGAATCTCTGCCCCTCCTACCAGTCTCCACGTAGCTTATCCTTAGTTATAGGGCTTCTGTTTCCACTACACTTCAGGGGATTCTCAATGATGTTGGTTCTGTAGTTTAGTTTTGTAATTTTCAGATGGTCATGGAGGAGGTAAGCACATAGTTTACCTACTCTACCATCTTGACCACAGTCTCTTAGAGCATAAGACATCCACTCTTTAAGTACCTTAGGTTAGTTGTTAATGAGTACATCTGATTTGAAAAATGTTCAGATTTTCAAAGCACTTAACCTTCTTCTTGTTTTGTACTGTTTTATCACAATCTTTAAAGCACCTGATCTCAATACATAGTGCTACAAAATACTGCAATTTCAATTATTGTAAAATTCTGAAAGTGCCTAAATATTTCAAAATCTTTCAAAGCAGCTAAATTTAATTTGCTGGGTTTTTTGCTTGCTGCTTAAATTTTTCTTTATACTTTGTGTTGAGTTCTGTTAATAAAAATATTTTTTTTAACTCTGTTCTTTTTCAATACTAATTTTCGTTTTAGATGATACCATCTTCCAAAATCCTATGGTACATGAAGCTATACGAATGGGGTTCAGTTTCAGAGACATTAAGAAAATAATGGAGGAAAAAATTCAGACATCTGGAAGCAACTATAAATCACTCGAGATTCTGGTTGCAGATTTAGTGAGTGCTCAAAAAGACAATATACAGGATGAATCAAGTCAGACTTCATTGCAGAAAGGTATGCCTGGCTGGTTTTAAAAAGCAAAGGACACCCAACCACATTTCATTATGGATAGTATCTTACATGACTTTGTGGCCCATTCATTTCCCTCCTCTCATATCCTCCTCAGAATAAACACGTTTGGAACTTTAGTATTATGAAAAATGTCACATATCCTCAAAAGTGAAGAGAACAGTATAATGAACCCCAACATACCCATCAACCAGCCTCAGTGATTATTAACACTTTTCCAGTCTTGTTTCATTTCTCCCCAAACTTTTTTTTTTTTTTGCTATAATATTTCAAAGTAAATCCCAGATATCCTATATATCATTTACCTACAGGCTCTTCAATAAATAACAGGTAAGGACTTTTTAACCTAACCTTGACCCAGTGCATTAGTCTACGCAGACTGATAGAACAATAACATAGACAGGGTGTCTTAAACAATAGGCATTTAATTCTCACAGTTCTGGAGGCTGGGAAGTCCAAGATATAGGAGCAGGCAGATTTGGTTCCTGATCAGGACTTCTTCCAGGCTTGCAAAAGGTTGCCTTCTCTCTATGTCCTCACATCGCCGAAAGAAAGCACTCTGGTTTCTTTTCCTCTCCTTTATTATAAGGACACTGATCCCATCATGTAGTCCCACCCTCGTGATCTCATCTAAACTGAATTATATAGCAAAGACCCATCTCCACGTCCCATCACATTGGATGTTAGGGCTTCAGCTTATGAATTTTGGAAAGGCATGGACATTTAGTCTATTACATACTATTATCACACTTAATGAAGTTAACAGTAATTCCATGATGTCATCTGAAACAGTTGGTTTTCATTTTTTCCATTGTCTAAAAATGTTTCTACAGTTGATTCATTCTAATCAGGATCCAAGTAGGATCCACTGATTGATTCATTTCAAAAGTGTGAATTTATGCTCTATTTTAGAAAAAGAACAACAAAAGCTAACTTCTATCATTATGTGTAGAATGAGTCTTTTATAGTTGAAACTTTAGATATAGTGTATTCTGCAACTTTTCATATAAAGGGGTCATATGACTAGAACTTGAATGAATAGCATCTTAATACTGTGAATCATATGGAAAGTGTATAAAGTAATGTAGAAGAGAAGCATATAAAGATGTCGAACTGAATACCTTTTGGGTACCTTATTCTAGTCATTGTTCTCTAAGCCCTTGACCACCTCTCCTAAAAGATGAGAATTCATATAGTAACTGAACCTAAAAGTTTACTATTTTTTTTACATGAAAGAACCTTGTCATCTTGTTATTTCAGATACTTTTGAAACATATTCTGATAATTACATTAAGTCAGAAAACAGTATAACATTAGTGACTTAAAATCCTATCAGTTGATTTAAAAGATTCAACAGAAAGCGTACTACTTTTATCTTAAAGATGCATTTATTTAGTACCTATAATAGCTCCACTTGTTTTTGGTGATGGTAAAATAAACCATTTACTTGGTCATCTTTGTACTGCAATGGAAATACAAGTGATTATGTCATTTTCCCCTGCACCTTAACCACAACTTAAGCTCAAGTTTGACAATAAGGTGTTAATTTTGTACCTCAAGGTGTTGTCTGCCCCAGGAGGATATAGTGGGTTGCAGTAGGAAGAGAACAAGAAACAGAATGCATTGTGGGTGTCTTCTATCCAACAAGAGTTGATGAGGGTTCTTATCACTGAGACTATAAGCTAGGATGGTGTAGTAGGGAGGAGGGCCAAAGCAAATGGCAGCTTTCAGGGCAAGGGTTGGAATTCATCAGTTGACCTTTTCTCACTAATTGAGAGGTAATTGATACAGGCTATCTTCTCATGCTAGGGCTGCTGCCTGTTTCTCTTCCCAGAGAAAGGCTGAGGAGGAGAGACTAGCACTAAGACTTTTTTGATTCTATACAAAGTAGCAGGTGGGTCCAATTGAATTAAAGCAGGTGGAAGTTTTTAGAAAAAGTACCAGTATTGTTGCCTACTGAGAAATCCTAGATGCGGTACCCAGTGGCTGTGTGACACAGAATGCCCCAGTAAACAGTCTTCTAAAAATAGTACCGAATCAGTATTCTGTTTTCTTTCTTTTTAAAAGTCAAAGCCCTGTCCTTTGTATGCCAAGGTGCTTATTTTTAACCCTTATGTGTATATTATTGTATGTAATATACAAGTCAAATAACCCATGTACATTTCTCATCAGTCTTTCCACATGGATCTGCTCTGATAGTAAAATAAATAACATCAGTTTATTCTAGAAGTAGTTTAAAATAATGTCAGAATAATAGCAAATAACATAAAAGTTATCTAACCATATTGCTTTTATTTCTAGTGTACCAGAAACCTCTTGACCTAGAAGAGGGTCTTATAAGGAAGGTAGAATGGAAAGGGTGCCATAGGAAAGGATGGTAGAACCCAATAGTTATTCTTGAGGCTAGAGTGAAGTATTACCAGAGGTAAACTATTAGTCTGGGGCGGGGGTGGGGATAGAGGGGACTATGCCCAGAGCATCACACATCTCAAGTAAGTATATGCAGTGCTGAAATGAGGTAGAAAAAGTAGAGTTGATATTAGTGTTTGGTATGCATGACATTCCATTGTAGTCTTTAAAATGGAATCTCAACAATCAGAACTAAGAGGAACCATAAAGATCACATAACTTTCATTACTTCAGTAAGAAAACTGCAGTGCAGTTGCACTGATGCCCAAGATCATTCAGGTAATTGGGAGTGAAATTCAGGTTTCCTGACTTCTGGTCCAGTGTTCCTTTTTTTTTTTCTTTCTTTTTTTTTAATAAAATATGGACAACATAAAATTTACCATTTTAACCATTTTCAAGTGTACAAGTAGTGTTAAGTACATTCACATTATTGTGCAGCCAATCTTCAGAACACTCTTCATCTAAAAAAACTGAAGCTCTGTACCCATTAAACAACAACTCCCCATTCCTCTTCTGCCAGCGCCTATCAACCACCATTCTGCTTTCTGTCTCTATAAATTTTAGGTGTCTGGTTCAGTGTACTTTTTAGTCATTGAAGCATCACATTCAAAAGTAATGCATACATCACTTCATTGTTTTCCTCCTCTTTTTAATTACAAAGCTACTATTAATACCTTGGGGTGAGCCCCACAGGAATAAAACCACTGGGAAGGGGAAGCGAGGCTATCTGAGGGGAAGGGAGCACAAAAGGGACTGGCTGCAGACTCCCTGCAAAGGGATTACCATTGGTGCTGGGGCCCGTGAGCACTACAGGAAGAAACTCAAGCGTGGTTGAACTGGCTCCAGGCACACAGGCAAAGGGCAAGAAGGATTGGACATGAAGCCACAAAGCTACTTGGGTTCCTCCTCGGCTTTCTCATTTGCCTTTTTCTGCTTGTGCCGCATGACCTCCAAGTTCTGCTTTTGGTTGGCAGCATAGAGTGAAGTACAAGCCCATCCGTCATCACGGTGCTTTCCTTTAACCAAGTCAGGCGAATTCATGCTGATTACTGCCAGTTATGACAACGACATGAATATATACTTTATCCTGACTTTTTTGGTCATATGCTTTTATATAACATAAGTCAGTTTATGATGTCATCCCTTATGTTGTTTCCTCTGTGCTGGATGCCTTTTCCCTATCTGTAAACCTGTTCTTATTCCCCACTACGCCCTTGGGTCCCTAAATCCATCTTGTGAACTCATCCTTCAATGCTCAGCTCAGAGGTCCCGTCTCTGAAGTTTTCCCCAGTGCCCATAGCAGAGTTCTGAGCTCCCTCTTCTCTACTCAGTTCTGTTATGGCACTTGTAGCATTATTTTGCAACTGTTCTCTTTTTCGTCCTGCCCAATAGACAAGCTTCTTGAGGGCAACTGCTTTATCATTTTGTCTCTGATAAGTTCCATGTTTAAGCCTATAGTTTCAATTATGCTCAGGAGGTTGTCTTCTAAGAAAAAAATATTAAATAATCATTTCCTCCACCCTGAGCCAGGGGAAACCTTTCTGAAGCACAAATCTGAGCATATCTCTCCCCAGATGAAAATCCATCACTGTCTCCCGGGGCTCCTTTCCCTGGGTTGCCAAATAGTATATGGTCAGGCTGCTCTTAACCTTCTCTAGCCTCATCTCAGGCTGTTTCCCCTTCAAATTGTATTCCCAAGCCTTGCCTGTAGACTTGTAGGCTCTGTTCTGTCTCTCCCCTTGGAGCCTACTTATGTCATTTTCTTTGTTTAGACCAGGGGTCCCCAACCCCTGGGATGTGGACCAGTTCCGGTCCTTAACTGAGCTGCACAGCAGGAGGTAAGCTGTGGGCAAGTGAGTAAACCTTCATCTGTATTTGCAGCCGTTCCCAGAGCTGGCATCCCTGCCTCAGCTCCACCTCAGATCATCAGGCATTAAATTTTCATAGGAGCACCAGTCCCTGGTGCCAAAAAGGTTGGGGACTGCTGGTCTAGGTCACCCTTCTTCCACTGCCTCTGTCTCCCAAGGCCTTCTCCATCTCTTAGTTTACTCCTACTCATTCTTTAGGACCCAGTTTAGGTATACTCTTCTCCAGGAGGCTTTCCCTTTATGTGTCCAAACACATACCCACATATACACACACCCTTCCTGTGTTCTTCATAACATGTAATTACCTTTATCATCACACTGTACAATAATTTCCAGTCTGCTTGTGTTCCTTATTTGTCTATGAACTATTGGGGGCCTGGAGTCGATATATTTGTTAATTGTTGTATCTTTAGTGCCTGGAACCTAGTTAAGTGTTAAATATTTGTTGCATAAATTAAACCACTATTTCCCAAACTTGTTAAAAGATAACATGAAAAAGGAGCGCCATAGTTAAATAGTTAAATAGGGAAATGTATTGTGAATTTCTAGGAGGGACGTATACTATGTTACACTGCCCTAAACTTAATAACAATGGTTCCCAAATGCCAGTGTGCTCAACCCCCAAAATTTTAGATTCGGTAAATGGGGCCTAGGAATTTATTGTTAAAAATGCCCCCAAGTGATTCTCATGTGAAACCAGATTTGGAAACTACTGCTATACAATAATTACAAAGATCATTAAAATATGTAATGCATTTGGAATAGTGTCTAGTATGTGGTAATGTGTGCTGTATTACTGTTAACTGCTGTTATCATTAATGTTGTCATCATCATAGTTATATTAAGACCACAAAACATTTTTGTGATATATTTTTTGACATTTTACAAAACTTAGTTTGGAAAAGACTGAGTTAAGTACTTCAGTGCATGCTGATGATACCCAAATCTCTAGTCCTGACTTCTGACATCAAGAATTGACTCTCCAATTGCCTCCTGGACGCTTTTATATGGATGCCCTGAAAACACCTCAAAAATATCTTGAAAATCCCAATCCTGTACCTCCTTTTATATTTCCTATTGGCATTCCATCTTCTTCTCAGCCACACTAGAAATCCTGAAATCAACTGGATTTTCTCTTTCTTCCTCATCCCTCACATCCAGTCACCAGATCCTACCTGTCTCACTTCAGAAGTGTCCCTCCATTTCCAGAATAAGCCATGCTCCTTCTATTTGCTACTTTTTACCTGACCCTTGCTTCTCTGCCTGGCAAATTGCTGTGTTTAAATATCACTCCACTCTCTGCCCCACCCACCTCAGCAGCTGCCAATTTGTGAAGGCTTCCCCATCTAGTCTGAACAGAAGGACTTGTTCTCTCATCTTGTCTCTGTACATAACTTTATTATAGCACTTATCACCTTGTACTTTGTGCTTACCTTCCCTCCTACTAGCATTCAAGCTACTTAAGAGCAGATGCCGTGTGTGAGTCATCCTATCTGTCAACACTTGATTAGTAGTACCTGGCACATAGTAGGGGTTCATATTGTTTCGATGAATTTAAACAACTAAGTCTACAGTTAACTCATTTTTTTTCTCTTTGTGCAGAGATTAGTACTGAAGAGCAGCTAAGGCTCCTGCAAGAGGAGAAGCTTTGCAAAATCTGTATGGATAGAAATATTGCTGTAGTGTTTATTCCTTGTGGACATCTGGTCACCTGTAAACAGTGTTCTGAAGCAGTTGATAAATGTCCCATGTGCTACACAGTCATTACTGTCAAGCAAAAAATTTTTATGTCCTAATCTAACTCTATAGTGGATGTATTATATTCTTATTACCCTGACTGAATATGTGATGTGAACCAACTTTAAATACAGCATTGAATTCCATTAACATTTGCTTCCAAGTAGAAGAAAATGTAAATTGCAGTGTTAGAGTTAGCAATCTTAGCAATCTAGAATTTGAATTTTTAGATTTTTCAAAATATTAGCTATATAATCTACCCTATTTTTTCCTGTTATCTCATTGAAACTCTAGACTAAGAAACATCATATTTATTGTAACTGATCACAATGTATATTTGTAGTACACTGACTTAGCTTCTAAGTTTAAGTGAGTTAATCAACTAAACGTTTCATTCTTTTCAGATAGGCTTAACAAATGGAGCATTCTGCATAAATGTAGAGATTAATCTCCCAATCATATAATTTGTGTGAAAAAGGAAAGAACAGTTCTACAATGGTAGAAAGACAGAGATCATTTTTAGATGTTTGTGTTTTAGGATTTCCTTTTAAAATTATACACACATACTTGGGTGGTTAATTTTAGAAAATGATTTTGCTATTGTTAAAGTAATGATAGAATGCCATCTAACCTACATGTACTGATATGGAAAGATGTCAAAAATAAGTATGAAAGGCAAGTAGCAAAACACTGTGTATTGAATGAGCCAAATGAAAGTGTATGCATTTTATATATGTACAGAACAAAAGATTTGGAAATATATGCACCAAACTGTTCAATTTGGTTTCTCTTGAGGGGGTGTGGGTGGGTCCTAGGGGGACTTTACAGGGACATTTCACTTTCTCCTTTTTTCACTTTGTTCTGTTGAATTTTTTGTAAGTATGTGTTACTTTTGTAATCAGAGTTTTTAGAAAATATTTTACTGATTTAAAGGCTTAGGCATGTTCAAATGCCTGCAAAACTACTTATTGCTCAGCTTTAGTTTTTCTAATCCAAGAAGGCAGGGCAGTTAACCTTTTTGGTGCCAATGTGAAATTTAAATGTCTTTATGTTTGTCCTGCTTTGTGGGTGAAAAATATTTCTGAGTGGTAGTTTTCTGACAGGTAGACCATGTCTTCTTTTGTTTCAAAATAAATATTCCTGATTTTGTAAAATGAAATATAAAATATGTCTCAGATCTTCCAATTAATTAGTAAGGATTCATCCTTAATCCTTGCTAGTTTAAGCCTGCCTAAGTCACTTTACTAAAAGATCTTTGTTAACCCAGTATTTTAAACATCTGTCAGCTTATGTAGATAAAAGTAGAAGCATGTTTGTACCCACTGCTCGTAGTTATAGTGAAAGCTTTCCATGTTGAGATTCTCATATCATCTTGTAAAGTTTCATGTGAGTTTTTACTTGTACGATGATTAAGATGTATATAGGACAAAATGTCAAGTCTCTCCTCTACCTGTTTTCTTGACTAGTAATAGTAGTAGGTATTTCTGAAATAAATGTTCTCTCAAGATCCTTAAAAATCTCTGGGAAATTATAAAATATTGACAAGGAAAGAATAGGTGTTTTAATATTAAAGAGAAAACTTGAATAAGAATCAATATAAATAAAAAATGGAAGTTTAGAATGTTTCATAGAACACCCAGACTTTATATTATAAAATTCTCACAATGACCTGTTGTAGAGTTGAGAGAAAAGTTTGAGAGTGAAACTGTTAAAAATTAAAATTATCGTTGCATTTTCTAAGAGAAAGTATTGTCATGTTCTAAGTTCTGTTTACTGATTCGATATTTAAAGCATTGCAAATTTAAATGAGAATTTTTAAAAAAATGACTGTCATGCTTTTGTTTTAGTCATAGCCATTAAATTAAATTTTACATGTATAGTATAAGATTTAAATTTAAATTACAAGGAGGAAAGTGTTAAAGTTTTTTAAAGTGTGTTTTCCAGGACACGTCAGCTCCAAGACAGGCAGTTAGTTCAATGTAGCTGTTGGCCAAGGACTGAATTGTTTTAACATAAGACTTTTCCTGTTCTAGGGGCCTCAGTTCATTAAAACTCTTTTAAAATTTAAAATTTGTATGTTTAGAGTTAACCGACACTTTTTTCAACTCGTGAGTTGTGAAATTTAATGCATGAAGCTGATGTGACTAACAAGTTTCAGAATTGTTTAGAAACCCTGTTGCTTTGGGGTCTTAAATCACTCAGCACTCCAACTTCAAATTTTTTAAGACCAGTGTTTGTCTGTGTTTACACCATAAAAAACACTGGATCCTTGCCATCTATCTAATTGTGCAAAAATGGTCACTTGCAAGGTAAAAAATATAACCAGATCCAATTCTCTGCCTCTCCCCTTCCCAGAATAGTTCTCAGGATCTACATGGAGACATTTCCTTTTCTGTATAAAGTGCACTCTAATATTTCAAAGTCACCACCTATTGCATTTTAGTCACGTGAAGAGTCAGTTTGTTTCATAATAGTTATCTTTATTTGTACTGATCGAAAGTCTTGTCTTAATATTAGAGAAATGGGTTTAATGTGTTTGTAAAGTAAATTCCAGTTTTTTAATTTATGAATTTGTATTGCCTTTCCTGCTAGATTTGTTGTTTGTTTTTGCTATTTTTCCCTTTGGTTAGGGGCTAAGATGGGGTAGGGTAAGTGTATATATGATTTGGCTCTGTGTATTATGATCTTTTTTGTTTTGTTGTAATAGCTAAACTTTGGTAGTTTTTTTTTCTTGTTTTCATTTCAGTGGATAAAATTGGTATTTTGAACTCTATGAAAGGGAAACTACCACCACAGCATTAGTTGCATGCATTGTACCCTTTAGATCCAATTCATTTTATTTCCTGATCACCCAGATGTTGAATATGGGGGAAAGGGGCAGAGGTGTGGGAGAAGTAGGATTTCTTGTATATCATTTCCATTGGAGAAATAAGAAAATCGAAGGAATATTTGACAGATGTAGATCTTTTTAGTGAAATTTGCTTTAAAAAAAAAAGTAACCATTTCTTCATCTGTGAAATGAGAATAGTACCTATCTTACAGTTATGAGAGTTCAAAGAGAACCAAGTGTGTAAAATACCTGTTATAAATGTTAATTCCCTTCCTAACACTGTTAGCCTCCAGGTTTGCCTTAACTCTGGAAATTTGGGCTAAAACTTACATGGTAATCTTTCAGTGGCTCTTCCTCATCTTTTTTGATGTTTCTCATAGCTAAGATGTAAATTACAATAAATAGGTCAAGTCCTTAAAAATATTTAAATTTCTTTCTTAAAACTTGAAAAAGTTATTCTTTAATTCAGCTTTCCTAATAGAAACAATTGGCTTATTCCCACCTTCATAGTCAGTTTCAGTTTGACTCATACCTTAACACAATGTGAATTTCATTTGTAGCATAATAGAATTATAGGGCGTCAAGCTAGAAGTGACCTTAGAGAGTATCTAATTTATCCCCCTCATTTTACATATGAGGCAACTGAGGTTCAGAAGGGAAGTTGTTTGTTTAAAGCTATATAGCTAATTACTGGCAGCCCAGACTGGGACATAGTTTGAAGGTGAAAAACTTCAAGCTACCTCTCCTGGGAGATCTCAAATGTTTATTTTTTCAGCTATTCTTTCTTCTGTATCATAACTTTCACTACACATTAAATTACACTTTATAACTAATACAGTAGGACAATCAAATACATATATCTTCAAATTGTACAATACTACATTAATGTTCCGGTGGTAAGATTCTATTTTGAAGTCTAAAGTTTGCAGATATGTGTATGGATTTTTTGGCATTTACTGCATCCTTATTCTGTATTACTAACATTTAAAATTACTATAAGTATATTTTGTCTATACTTAGTTACAGATTTGCATTTTTGATTTGATATAACAAAGGCGTTGATGTAATTTTCATTAGTTTTGTATCTTTTCATTATTGTTATACTTTATCTAACCTAACAGAATGACTGGCTTAATCATGTGAAATGTTTGAGATAACTATTTGTGAATGTAATTTTTTTTTTTTTCATTTAGTAGAAACCTTTCCATCAATATGGACAACTAAGAAAATTACTTTCCACTGCATAATCTGGCAGTTATAGATTAAAGCTTATTTTTCTGTGAATAAGACGTATTCAATAAAGTACTATTCTTTAAAATATTATTTCGTATATGTTATATTTTTTCTCAGAAAAAAAATAACCCTCTTAAAAGTACTAAAATGTAACCTCCTAAATACATCTTATGCTGTTGGGCCAGGCATTAAGGTACACATCAAATCGTCATTAAAAGTCTTTTCATATTAATTTATGTAATTCTATAAGTGCATGAAAAGTTGGTTTTCAAAAGTATAAAAATAAGAACCATAATAACATTCCCCTCCCCACAAAGATGGCCTGGTTGTCCCAAGTGATAGTATAGTCACCACAAGGAAGCTTTAACAAGCAAGGGACTTAAAAGCCACTGCCCCTTTTGAGGCAGGCAGGCAGTAAGTAGAGAAGGATTTTTTTCAGTCTGTAGAGGCAACAGACCCAGAATGTTTCAGAAGCTGCAAGCAATCTGATGGGATAAAGAGGGTAGAAATAAAGAATCCTTAAAGGCAGAGAGTTTAGAATTAAGTATTTCAAGTGGCTCTTTTCCCTACCCCTTCCTGCCCACAATGGAGATTCCTAAATCAAGAATTGTATTTCAGGCCTAATCTATTATAATGACTCAAATCCTTGACTATGTTATCACTGTTATCTGAGATATACCAAGAACCTTGTTTTAAATGAAGTCCACATTTCTTACATTGTCAATTACACTTCTATGAATATTGAAGAAGATATGAATTTTAAAAGCTGTCTCAGAAATTTTCAAGTTTATACAAAAGTCGGAAAATATAATGAACTTCATGGTACTCATTCAGGCTCAACAAATATTTTGTCAATCTTGTTTCATCTAGGAATTCCCCTCCCTTTTTATTTTTTTATTTTTGTTGGCATATTCTAGAACAAATCCTAGGCATCATATCCTTTCTCCTGCAATTATGTACCTATACCAGACTAGAACATTTTTTACATCAATGTGTGAGCTTTTAGCACCATTATTTTTGCTAAATTTCAATGAACATCTAAAGAATTAAAGAGGTTACAGTATATATGTACAATGGAATATTACTCAGCCACCATCCAAAATGAAATCTTACTGTTTGCAATGTTATGGATGGACCTAGAGGGTATTACGCTAAGTGAAGTAAGTAGAGAAAGACAAATACCATATGATTTCACTTACATACGGAATCTAAGGAACAAAGAAACAAAAGAAAAACATGCAGGGAACAAACTGGCGATTTCCAGAGGGGAGGGGAGCTGGGGAAAGGGTGAAAAAAGATGAAGGGATGAAGTATGAATTAGTTACAAAACAATCATGAGGATGTAGAGTACAGCATAGGGAATATAGGTAGTAATATTGTAATGGCTATGTATGGTGCCAGATGGATAATAGAGTAACTGGAAATCACTTCATAAATTACATAAATGCCTAATTGTGCTGTATACCTGAAACTAATAAAATTTATTGTCTTTTCCCCAATTTGAAGGTTAAATAAACCCACTCAAAACTAATTATCATTTAAAAATACTTTTAAACTATGTTCTCACTAATTTGTAAATTGCTTATAAACTAGGATAAATGTGGTACTTATTAAAAGTAGTCTAACTTCATGTTATATGGATGGATACCTAATGGTTCTCAAAGTGTGGCTCAGGGAGCAGCAGCAGCATCTGCATCACTTGGGATTTTGTTAGAAGTGGAAATCATTGGGCCCCATCTCAAACCTACTGAATCAGAAACAGGTGTGACCCCAGCAATCTGTGTTTTAAAAGCCACCTAGGTGGTTTTGATGTACGCTAAAGTTTGAAAACCACTGGAATGTGGTACGGGATCTAAATACAGAAAGAACTAAATGGCTGAAATCTGTAAATCAAATTGATGTAGCCCTCTGCAAATGACTGTCATCCTTGCCTTTCTTTTCCATATTACTGATTCAGTTGCATATTTTCTCCTACCAAAATGTAAAGGCTTAAAATGCAACATTCTGAAGATGTCTTCTAATTCTACTTTTCAACAAAACTTTTTGCGTACAGTTCTCTTTGAATTTTTGTAATGAGACAATCTTCAGCCCTTTCACTGCTAAATTCAAAATAGCCCCCACATTGCTCACTGTCATTAAACTATTGTCCAATCAAGCAATGAAGGAGTTAAGTATTTGAAGACACTCATATGTACTAATGAGACAGCAATCAATTGAAATTGTACAGAACAGACCTGCACTTTTAGAGAGTCAAAGCTTCAGTGAAATGTGAGCAGTTAATCTACAATGATAGAATTTAAGTTAGAGGCGGTCAACCTGTCCAATTCTTAATAACTAGCATTTCTAAATACTTTTTCAAGTCTGAAGTTTTTTAAGTAACCGTGGCACAAAAGAACCAAAATGAAACTCATGTAGTGGTCTTAGAGCTCTAAAAGGCCTTCAGAGTTGCGTAAATCCACACACACAGGTCACTATTGGTCTCTGTAACCAAAATAAAATTCTTAAGATTGGTAAGGTTAGATGAAAGTTAGGCAGTGGACTTAGTTTTCTTTTCCTGCAAGACACTAATTTGCTTATAACGAATACTCCCATAACTAGCCACTTGGCTTTGTATAGAGTTGGGCTGCTTAGGGTTTTTTCCCAACCGTAATTCGTTTATTTTGAGATTTCCAAGACCCTGTAGGCACCATAATTGATGACAGCATAAGAAATCTGTTGCAGGAGGCTATACTTGTTAACTTTAGGCTTATGAATAAACATTGGGAAAATATTGGTTCAAAACAAGTAAGGAATAAGAACCCAAGAGAAACAAAACTTTGTTACTGCCTCCTTTTAATTTCCCAGAAGAATTTAAATTTTAAAAAATAAAAGACTAGGGTATAATTAATGGAGGTAATAGTATTTAAACAATGATTGTGCTACAAAATCCAATTATTGTTTCAACAAACTGTACTGTTCCAAAAATATATTTACATACAAAATTATAAATGTTCATTTGTTACATAAACTTTTATTTTGAGGGTTATTTTTCTTTAAGTATGTGTGTTGTGCTTCTTTAACTTTATTCTGTAACTAAGTACTAGGAATTTCTCTTAATTGCCACTAGCTTATAAGGGAACTTTGCATTTTTGGCTAACATCAAACATGTATTTTCTCATTAAATATCGGAATTTTGTTTGGCAGTGATTAAGTTCTGCTTCTGCCAGATAACTGACATTTGTACTGAGGGGGAAAAAAAAAAACACGAGTATGTTCATGAACGCTTACTGATGTTTTAGAGGAACTTATATTAAAAGACCTCAAATCTCCCCCATAAAATTAATCAGAAGTAGAGAAAAATCTTGCTAAAATAATTTTATTTTTCATTAAATAAACAGTGTGCATGAATTTCCCAGTAGAAATTTAACAAAGGCCTGTATTAATCATTAAGAGGATGACCTAACTCATCTGGAAAAACCTGTTGTTCTTTCAACTAGATTTTTTTTGTTGTTATTTGGTTACTAAAAAGAATATGCTCTACTGTACCTATAACTTTCTTGCTTTTTTACCATGAACCAAATACATTATATTCTGATATGATCTATAAGAATTCAGTAAAAATACCTATACTCAGTATGAATTATAAATCAATATTTGGTCAATTATGTGAAATAAAATATAATAATAAAAATATTACTACATGAGGAAATAATCCCTGCTCAACCTACCTCAGAGAATTGTTGCAAGGATCATGTGAGTAAATGTACATGAAAGAGCTTCAAAAAGTATAAACCTTCCATATAAGCCCAAGGGATCATTACTCTAATTAGGGTTTACTGGACTAATTATGGGTTAGTTTCACACAAAATGAAACATTCATGGACCAGTATCTCATTAAGCAGATATATAAGAGTGATGAAATTCATTTATCATGGCTCTCAAAAACCTTTATGTACATTATCTCTTTTCCACTCTCTACATGATTACTCCTGGATTTAAATCAGAAGTGTACAGGTAATGGTGCATAGATGACTGAAGAAATTGTTGCTGTATGCAGTTGTGGAAATTGTATTCATAAACCCTGCCATTCAAGTGGCCCTCAAATAGGTTTACTTAGGCAGTCAGGTCAGGTCAGATCTGTTTTCTAACATGTGAAAATAAGAATATATAAAACAGATAAATTTAGGGATGATAAAATAATTGGTCTGGTACTCTTGCACTATGCCATTGTGTCTCTCATTCATTATATTCCTAGCATGTCTGTAATTTAGTGCCGAGGAACCCCAGACATAGAGGTTATGTGACTCACCTAAATCATATGGTGAATCACCAGTCAAGCTATTCTTATAGATCATAAAAATGTTTCTAGCTAACTTTTGGCATGAATTAGCTAAATTGGCTGCCTCACTGTCTGAACTTTGAGTATATATGTCCAAATCCAGGCTCTTTGGGACAGCAAGACCTGGCTGGCCAAATGATACCAAACCACAAAAACCAAATAGAAGTAATAAATAGGTATATGTGGTCCTAAGCACATCTACTCAACTATAATTGAAAAATTAATTCTACCCCCCCCCAAATTTATAACTATGTTTCTGGTCTCAAGAATTTGGAAATAAGAAAGAAAACTTTTTACTACATTTGCCAAGGCAAACCTTAGAGGTCAGGAAGCATGTCTCCCTAATCACTGTGCCCCCAATGAGTAGCATGCTGTCTAGTCCATTAATAAGTACTGAGTTAATTTTTTCAGTACATAGATGAACAAGTGAAGGAATTAATGAAAAAAATAATAAATGAACAGAGTGGGAATACCTTATCTCAAAGTTGTGCATTGACAAATATAATACAGCTTAGAATCAATACTAATTTTCTACAAACATTCTTTTTTATGAACAAACATTAAGCACTATGTTCCAGGCTCTGTGCTAGGTGCTAGTGAATCCATTCTGTCACAGAGCACTGAAGGGAGATAGGAATTGTATCTAATTCAAACTGTTTGGGGCAGGGTCTGGGGGAAAGTTTCCTGGAGGAGGGAGCCCTTGAAATAGTCAAGGAGGGAGGAAGAGAATTCTGCTTTTCTGCCTAGGTGAGACGCTTTTGCAGAGCTCAGAATCAAGAAAGTGTGACACGCCTGAAGAAGTAAAAATGGAGGTTTTGAATGAGCAGTCCAAAGGCATTTATTGAGAATTCTCAAGGGCTCTTTATGTGCACTAGGTCTCCTTGGCTACACATTTAGGATAAATTTGGTCTCTCTTTTCCCCTACAGATGAGAGAAATTCAAGCTGGTATTGAAACTGAGGGTCCTCATGACTTTGATTAAATTTAGTTTTAAATCCTAGCTCTAGAAATCACCTATATATACCTCTCAGAGACCCTGGCCTTTCCCCTGGATCATAAGCAATCCCTGGGGCAGCAGAAGACGGGCTAAAGAAAACATCTTGACCTAAGTTATGTTTCAGTTCCTGAGCCCTAAGGTGGAACACACCTCCCTGGCTACTTTCCCATGAGACTGGACAGAGTGATGCAGGAAAATGCCTCAGACCTGTCCTCTAGACCTAAAGAAATAATTCATTACCCTTACCTCATTCAACCAATCAACTCCCAGCATGACCGTGAACCCCTAACCCACAGTGTCTTATGATTTTGTCCCATATAATCTGTAATGTACACACCATCAGGGAGTTTGGGCTTTTGAATGTTAGCTTCCTGTTCTCCTAGATAGCACCATTCATCGATAAAATAGCCAATCTTTCCCCACTGCAATTCTCAGTGTTCAGTGTTCGACTCTGCTAGCACCAGGTAGACGAACTCTTCCTGAACTCTTTCTGTTCTATAACAGTATGATGGGTTTTGAATTCCTGAGCAGGAAACTAGTAAGCTATCTTCTAAAGCAGGTTTTGTGAAGTATGTGGGGGATAAGAGAAAGTATATTTATTCACCAAGCAAACATTACCAATTTTAAGTCTTCGTTGGAGCTGGATAAAATATACATGTCTCAGGTAGGTTCCTTTCTGATTGAAATATACGTTCAAATGAAGCCACTTGTTTAATGAGTTTGATGAAGCCCTGTTTCACTTCATTGTTTGCCTCTGCCAACAACTCTTAATCCTATCAAATCATACCAACAGTGTATATTAAGTGCTTGTAGTGTGCTCAGAAATTCTGGAAGGTAGTGATAGGAAAACAAAAACAAAAACCCAGTCTGGATCTTCTTGGAGTTTACAGTCTTATTCGCAGAAAGAGATTTCTGTTCATCATTCACAAGGTATTCTTCCCCATTCTAAACATAATACAAGAGCCATTGGTAATCACTGTTTTTCAACTTTAAAAAATCAAAGGAATAAAAGAGAGTATAAATACAGTGTGATACAGTACTAGATTGTGTAGTATAGACTATCATTATTACTGGGACACAAGAGGACAATAAGGGTGTAGCCCAATAATTGCAGTAGGTTTCATGAGAGTGGTGCGACCCAAACTGAGAAATCTGAGATTATTGAAGGCTATTCCAGATACTAAAACTTTATGATTGTATATGATATATTTGTTGTTGTTTTCTTTTGTTTTCTATGCAAGGTTAATGGTAGAACCATTTAATGAAGGACTTACATGTTCATCTGGTGTGTGTCTTGAATAATATTTCAATATATTTCCATACACATTCCATTAAATAATAACTCTTTGAACAGCATTCCATCTTAAGAGGAATTCAGTCTCCCTTGCTTTGAAATAAAATATAAGCCAAAATTCACTCAAAGCTATGCTTAAGCATTTTCTCTTCATTTGCAAATGGTCAATTAAGTCAAATGACAGAACGGGAATAAGAGTGAGTCAGCAGGTGATTCATGGTGTGATTGAAGGGGCTTGGTAATAATCTTTTTGTCTGTTTCTTCATCTGCCTATAGGGAATAATAGTCTCACAGAGGTGTTATGAAAAATAATTGAAGTTGGTAATGTGCTTTGAGATCCATGGATGAACTGTGCTTTCAAAGTGCATAATTACACACTACGGTGAATCTCTCAAACTGGCTTCTTCTATTCACTCTTTAATAGGTATTCAAAATGACACAGCTCAGGTAGATTTCCCTTGTTTCAAGATACTACTACATTATTTAGCCACTAATACCAGTTGCCTTTAAAATAGAATGTAGTCCATAGTACTAGTAAGGACCACTGATCCTTTGGCTTTAGGATTCTTAAAGTCTTTCCTTTGGGGGAGTTTAGTTTTCCAGATCGATCTCTACCATCATTTCTCAATTTTTTCCACTTCACTTAGCTCACTCATCTCTTCTCTAATGGCAGTCCCCAAAGATTGTAAAAGATCAGATCAATGGCTTCACTGAAATCTAACAGGAGGCCCTTTGCTTTGCCTAATACTTGGTAATTTCTTCTTTGCTGTTATTATTCCTCTTTTCTCTTCTCCCCTCTACCCTAATTTTAATTGACCTGTTGGAAATACACAGCAGATGAAATTCTTTAGATGACTCCAGAGCAGGAGAAGAAAGGAGATACTAAAATCCAAACGTTGAGTGTTAAGTAGGGGGAGGAAAGGGGCTGGAGGTGAGATGTGAGCATGATATTGTGACAACATCACAGTCTGTCTGGATAGTAAGGGGAAATGTAAAACCACAAAGCCAATTGAGAAAAGAACCATTAAACTCCTAACCCAGCAGCCTTCCTCACAAACCCTTTGCCATTTTGCCGTTTGAGAGAAGGAAGCAAGAGAATGTGTGTCCTTTCCCATCACAGGGAAAAACAACATCAAGCTTATATATATCCTAATGACCATGGATCCATAGTGACATCTTTATTAGAAGGAAAGCACACTTTTTCTGAACATTTGGTTCCAAGATGGAAGATTAAATGGAATATGATACTATGAATATAAATGAAATTTTTTCTTAAGCTCCATTTGAATTATGTCATTTATCAATATGTGTGATAATTTCGACATATGAGTCTCAGGCAAAAGCTTTCTTTAATTCCCTCCAATCACAAAGTTCTGTCTGCACTACCTGGCAGGTAGAGTTTCCTTTCATAGAAACCATTACTTGAAGCAGTGCCCATTTCTGAGGGTCTTCAGTTACCATCACTAAACTAGAATTTATCATTGTAAAATATCCAGAGTGGGTCAATTTTACTCTGCTGGTAGGAAATATTTTCCTTCAAATGGAGTAAAAAACACAAAGGGCTTTTACCCTTCTTGAAATACTGTAGCACTGCATATGTTTCTTACTCTAAGTACAGAAAACTTTTGAAAAGTATATATTTATATAATGTTTCTGAAATAACAAAATTTAAGAAATCGAAGACAGATTAGTAGTTGCCAAGGATTGGGGAGGGGGCATGATTATAAAAAGGCAGCTCGAGGAATTCTTGTGCTGTTGGAACTGATATCTTGACTGGCAGTAGATACATGAATCTACACAGATGAAAAAACATGTATATGATTAATACATGCAAGTGTGTGCACATACACAAATTAGTACAATTAAAACTGTGGAAATATGAGTAACACCAATGGGTTAAATCGATGTCAATGTTCTGGTTGTGATGTAATACTATAGTTTTGCAAGATGTTACCCTTGGGGAAACCTGGACAAAGTGTACAAGGGATCTCTTTGAATTGCTTATTACAAATCTACAATTATCTCAATAACAATTCCTATTTTAAAAGAAGTTAACCAGGACTTTTCTAGGCCCCTCTCAAATACTATAGGCAAGGAGACACACTATCCATGGCTGAGACAAAGAAAGCTGGACTCTGAGAGGTGAGCTGTCCTCTGAGGATTAAGTGACTCTAGAACTAAAGTCTGATAAATCAGAAAAAAAAGGTTTTGATTACAACTTGACATTCCATGTAAAGGATTTATGTTACAAATTAGTAAAAAAAAAAAAAAGCTTAATTGTACAATATTTATTTCTTTTAAAAGTTGGTCTAAGATACAAACTTTCAAAACAAATAACTGTACTTCCTAATGCCTATTTAATTATTTTATTATATAATTGTATTTTTACAATAAAGATGAGGAAATCATGCTGACCTGGCAGAAATTTGACTCAAACCAAGTGCCACCACTGGAAAATGACTGGCTCAGATTTGTTTTGAGAAATGAATAAATCTTATAAAGGTTAAATCTTCACACTAATCAACCAAAAAGGTAGCACTAGGTAGGACCAACATGAGATGAAGAGGACTCTAGTCATAGTCATTGATAATCTCTGTTAAATAATTATCATCCTGAGGGAATAAAAGAGGAAAACCCAGCTCAGCCCATCTGTTTAGGTATTAAGACCTCCAATTAAATTATTCTGTGTGAGTCAATAATGAGGTAATTCAAATAGAATCAAGCCAACAAACACCTTGATAGTAAAACTAAAAAAAAAAAAAAAAAAAGTTCCAGGTCAAAGTCAAATCTCCGCCTAGTGTTCTGTTGGTATAATACGCAAGACCAGGTGTGACTGAACGGTAGTGAATAATTCATATGTTGAAAGTCCAACTACTGTACAGATATTCCTGGCAAATAACAGCATTCTTGCAAACAGTATGCTGAAGGCTCAACAAGATGATATTTTCCATCCCCACAAAGACCTGATGTTATCCAAGCAAGAAGTAAAATAATTTCCTGGAGGCTGAGTTAGGGATCTCAGTGCCACTGCAAAATAGGAGAAAACTCATAATTTAGCAGACACAGGATCAACACTACCATGTTATGGAAAACATGGGAGAATGGGAAGGGCTGGTCTAGAGGTTTTCAAAGATACGTGGGCAAAATGGAACTGTCAGCTAGATACACTATAAAAGAATTAAAAGGCTATATGGTAATTTCTAATGAGCCAGAAGAAAGACTGGGTGGAGGTGGTGTAGGACAGAGCAAATTCCCCCAAGTCGGGGGAGACCAAGCCCTGCACCAAGAGAGAAGAGGGTTCTTGGTGGAAAGTGTAAGAAAGAATTCAAGCACATGCCAAAGTTAGAGTCAAAAGGAAGGTTTATTTCTCCACAGAAAGAGTGTGGCCTCCTCTCAGAGGCAGAGAACGAGAAAGCCTAAGATAGACTCAGAGGGACAGAGACAATAGAGATGAGGACAGTAAGAGAAACTGAGTAAAGACACTGAGAGGGACCCTGAGTGTTAGAGGAATTCAGTTTATATGTCATATTCATTTAGTTCCTGTGTTACAGTTTAAAGCACTTTGTTTTCCCATTTTCCTTTGATATGGACATACAGTGAGGAAGGGGAATAGTATGTAGCATGAAAAGGTAAGAATATGTAGTGTGAAAGACCTGCTGGCAGTTCCCAGCCTTTAATCCATAGATTCCCCATAGGTTTTTAGCCATAGAGAATGAACAATTTTATTTTGTGTAGGGCACCACTTAAAGACTCTTTTTCCTGTTTCCCCTTCATGATGTGGGGAAATGGGTTGTTAGCAATCCCAGCAGAAATCTTCCTTTGTTCTGCAGGTGTCCTCATTCTGGCTACAGAGCTGATCAGCATTTCGCAGTCTCTGAATATAGCATGATTTAACACTTTAGTTCTCTCGCCTTCTCCCTACATTAGAGGGAATTGAAAATATTGAAAGCAAAAAGGGAAAAAGAAGCAATGAGGAGCTTCAGATCTGGAGGCCACAAGTATTATCACAGAACTAATTCTAAGACCTCCAAATGGCTGAGAAATTATACATGAATGAAAAATATATAAAACATAAACCTGGTTCTAGGCCATAAGAAGAAAATGAAAGGACAATAATCAGTAAGAACTTAAAAATGAGGATTTCAGAAAAGTTTTCCAAAGGAACTTAAAAGGAGTCTGGCCATATGTAAGTTGGCTTTTTTGGAACACACGGTTTGCACTGACATTCAAGTATTCCAGGTGATTTCTAACCAAAGCTGGTTGCTTCAAGTCAATCACAGTTTCATGGCCACTTAAAAACCTGTTATTTCAAAAACGAAGGAAGGATCTTGATGGCAATTCTCTCTATGAATACGGTATTGTCTTAGATAATAATAATTACATGAAAACCTCTCCTTCCTTTCTGGGATGAAATATGCTGTATTGTCATTTCCTATTGCCTGTCAGTTTCACCAGATAGACTATCAAGTTCTAGAAGGTAAGAACTGTGGCTTACTTTTTCTGAATCCCAAGTGCCTGGCATATGCTAAGAACTCAATACATTTTTACTTCTTTAATAAATGAACAGCAAACAACAAAAATGAAAGTCACTGGACAGGCAGCTAAATTCCGAAAGTGCTTCTTAGTAATCTTTACATGATAGCATTGGAGAAAACTAGATAATGACCTAATAATTTCTTTGAGGAGGTTTGGGAGAAAACAGTTCGTAAAGGAAAGGAACAAGACAAGAGAAGCATAGTTCTTGTATGATGTTCTAAGATGTGGGTTAGTCAAAGCTCAGCATTAAATTACAGCTGATAACACTTTTCCCTTCCAGACTTAGATCCAACTTACCTTTTCATCAGCTACTCCCTGCCTTTTACCTTCTGTTTTTCCTTTAACCACTCAATACCACTTTCCCTTCCTAAGGGTACACTCACTCCTCTGTGCCTTTGCTCATAATATTCAGTCCGCCTGAAAAGCACTTTCCTCCATTATCTTCCTGGAGATTTCCTCTTCACCTTTCCATTGCCAGCTTGTCTCACTCACCTATAGTTGCATAATAAATTCCCCCAAAACCGAATAGCTTAAAACAACTTGATTTATTATTTCCTAAGATTCTGTGGGTTTGGCTGGGCACTTTTACTAGCCTTGCCTGGGATCACTCATGTGATTGCAATAAACTAGTGGATCATCTGAGGACTGGGCTCAGCTGGGACACTCACACCTGGTCCTCTCTCTCCATGTGGTCTCTCATCCTCCAGAGTTTCTTTCTCCACGTAGCTAACTTCTTTCCAGCAGGATAGTCTGGACTTTTTTCCATGGCAACTGAGTTCCAAGAGCAAAAGAAACTTATAGTTTCCTTAAGGCCTGCCTAGGCTCAGAAATCCCATGGTGTCACTTCTGTTGCATTTTGTTGGTCAAAGCAAGTTACATGTTCATTCCAAGTTCAAGGAGAGGGAAACAAGATAGGAGGAGCTGCAGAATCACATTGCAAAAGGGACATTAACACAGGGAGGCATAATTCATTGGGAGCCATTTTTAATAATCAAATAGCTGAAATGTCACTTCTTCATCATTTGTGGTATATATGTGCTCATGTATTGCTTAACGATGGCGATACATTCTGAGAAATGCATTCTTAGGCTATTTCATTGTTGTGCAACCATCATAGAGTGCACTTACACAAACCTAGATGGAAGAGCCACCAAAGCTATATGGTGTTACCTTTTGCTCCTAGGCTACAAACCAGTGCAACATATTACTGTACTGAATACTGTAGGCAATTGTTACATTAATGTAAGTATTTGTATATCTAAACATATCTAAACAGAACAGGTACAGTAAAAATATGGTATAAAAATATAGTTAAAAACTATAAAAATCATACAAAAAATAGTATACCTGTATAGGGTGCTTACCATGAATGGAGCTTGCAGGACAGGAAGTTGCTCTGGCTGAGTCAGTGAGCAAAAACAGTGAGTGAATGTGATGCCTAGGACATTATTGTACACTACTGTAGACTTTATAAACACTGGACACTTTGGCTACACTAAATTTATTTTTTAAAAACAACATTTTTCTTTCTTTAGTAATAAATTAACCTTAGTTTTCTGTAACATTTTTGCTTTATAAACTTTTAATTATTTTTACTTTTTTGACTCTGTAATAATAGCTTAAAACATAAATACATTGTACAGATTTACAAAAATATTTTTTTATATCCTATTCTAGGGGTCTTTATATTAAATTATTTTTTACTTTGTAAACTTTTTTGTTAAACTCTAAGACATAAACACACACACATTAGCCTAGGCCTACATGGGGTCAGCATCATCAATATCACTGTCTTCTACCTCCACATCTGGTCTCACTGGAAGGTCTTCAGGGGCAATCACATGCATGGAACCATCATCTCTCCTACGATAACAATGCCTTTTTCTGGAATGCCTCCTGAAGGACCTGCCTGAGGCTCTTCTTAAAGAGATGTCATCTTTTCAGAAATACGTTCATGGTGGTTTACTTGGCTTTTTTTCCATCATAGATTTGCTTGTAAGCAAATAATGCACCATGAACATTCCTCTCTATTAATGAAAACCTTTTGGTGTTGGAGTCCATGTTTTCAATCTTTTTAAGGAGCTTGTCGAGGTCTGCAAAAGCTTCTGCTAAAGCCGTCACTGTGAATTTTCTTGGGTATTCATCTTTTTCTTCTCTTGCAGTTTCCTTTTCTCTTGTCTCTTCTTCAGCAATGTGTTTCTCTTCCAGTTCCAACAACTCCTCATTAGTCAACTCCTCAGGAAACCACCTCTAGGAGCTGCTCAATGTCATCCTCATCCACACCCAGGTTGTTTGCCATCTCAACCACAGCCTTGTTCATTTTTGCAACATCCTCATCTTTGGTATATCCTTTAAAGTCATGGATGAACCTCTTGAATGTCTTCTTCCAGATGCCATTTATACACTCCTTGGTGACATCACCCCAAGCCCAAGCAATGTTCTCGATGCAGTCACAGATACAGTCCTTCCAGAATTGCATCAGTGTTCTCAGTGTCTTCCTCATTATGGCAATAGCCTAGGCAAATGTCCTCCTCAGGCTGTAAGCCTTTAAAACAGCTATCACTCCTTATCCAATTGGTCAGATCAAAGAGGTGGTGTTTGGAGGGAGAAATACCACTTTGATATTGGAATGATAGATCACTAATAAAAGGAGAATGTCCTGGACCTTTACCAACAATAAACAAAATCTTGAAAGGTGTGCCATTCTCCAAACAGTACTTCTCTATTTGCTTGCTTATAGCAGTTCTGGAGGGCATCTTAGAAGGAGAGGGCTGGGTCATCCATGACTTCTTATTGCTCCTGTGGAATAACACTTGGCACCGTGTGTGCTTACTGATATGCTTGAAGACCCTGGAGTTCTCACTGTGCCAGATTCATGAAAGATTTTCAATTTGTAAGCCTGAACGACATTGCCCTCAAGCAAGACTGTTATTTCTGTCCTTAAAAGCCTTGAAACCGGCATGGAACTTGGCTCCTTATGGATGAAGGTCTTTTCAGGCATCCATTTTCCAGAATAGAAAGTTTTTCACATATCGAATATTTGCTCTGGCAGGTGATTTTCTCAGTAATACCTTACCTAGAGTTTCCACAAAATTTCTTTAGCTGCCTTTATAATCAGCACTTGCAAGACTCACCATTCACTTTCACATTATATAATAATGATTCTTGAAATCACTAGCAGTAAATTCAACTTGTAGTTGGGTCCATCCTTTTCTTTCAACATCACAACACTTCTGTGTTGGTTCAATCAGGGTGCAGGTCATTAGAAGTTTCTCCATGTCTGAATGGGCCCTCTCAAATCATTTGTAAGTCTCTGCCTTCGATGAAGCAAATCCTTTAACAGCTTCTGTCACTCTGTTCTTGTCTTCAGATTGTAGCTATGGTGAATGGGGCATACCTAACTGGCTAGTAATAACCATCATTAATTTTCTTTTTTCATAGCCCTTAATCAGTTTTTAATTTCCTTTCCAAATTGAGGGAAGTAGAGGGAGATTGAGCGGCACAAATAAGCAGTGGATTTGTATTGCTTAGGAGCCATGATGAACAAACAACATGAATTAAATCAAGCATAACAAGAGAATGAATGCAATCTAGAGACAGAGTAAACACGACATGTATGAGGCTCTGCCAGCATAACAGAGAATACTGTTTTTGCAGCCAAAAAAAACAGTTAACTAGAAAAAGTATACTCTAAAATAACAATAAAAAGTATAGTATAGTAAGTATAGTATAGTATAGTATAGTATAGTATAGTAAATATATAAACCAGTAATATAGTCATTTATGATCATTATCAAGTATTATGTACTGTATATAATGTATATGGTATAATTTTATATGACTGGCAGCACAGTAGGTTTGTTTGCACCACCATCACTGCAAACATGTGAGTAATGCATTGCACTGTGATATTACAACAGCTAAGCCATCACTAGGCGATAGGGAATTTTCAGCTCCGTTATAATCTTATGAGACCACCATTGTGCATGTAGTTGACAAAAATGTTGTTATGCGGTACATGACTGTACTTGTGCCTATGTCTGTTTCTCCTGTTGTAATTTCAAATGCCCCTGACACACTTGAAGGAGGCAGGGGTTTAGAAAAACAGATGCAGAGTCTAAAAAGATAGCTTTTGGTAATTTGATTGGGGAAAGCTATACTGGTGTGATGCAATTGGAAATAATTTGGGGCCGGATCAGGGCGGACCTTGAATGCTATGCTAAGGAATTTACATTTAACCTTTCAAGCACTCAGAACTCAAGTGAAAAACATCTTCTCTCCCCACACTGCATATCCTATATTTCCTATCCAGGTGAATGGCGGAAATGGGGACTCACATCTTCTGCTCCGCTCATCTAAATAGCTTCCAGTTCTTAAACATCTCTTGACTCTGTCCCATCCTCCCATCTACACTGCCATAGCTTTAGTCCAAGACCTCATCATTTCTCCTCTGACCTATTGTCACAGCTGTTAACAGGTTTCCTTGATACTAGTCTTGCCCCTTTATCCATCCTCCATACTGCCACCCAAATCATCTGCTGATATTAGCCTCCTCATTATTAGCCTTCATGGGTTTCCATTGCTTTCAAGACAAAGTTCAAAGTCTTTCACATTGATTACAAGGGCCCTTCATGATTTGGCCTCTGCTTAATCTCCCTCTACTGCCCTCTGCCCTTGCCCTTTATACTTCAGCAATACAAAACTTCTTGTAGCTTCTCAATTCATGCCATGCTCCCTTATGTCTTGATGCTCTTGCCCATGCTAGACTGTGTCAAAAACCATTGCCTGCTTCTCTACTTGAGTAACTCCCTGTTTTCTTTCAAGACTCAATCTCTAGGAATACTTCCCTTACCCATACCGTCCTCTCACTTTGGATTAGGTGCCACTCTTCTGTTTTGCCATAGCAACTAGTGCTTATTGTTATTGATCACTCGCATGAATAACTTGATTCTTATACTAATGCATGAAGTAGGTTTTTATAGTAGCAGCAAGTAAATCCCAGTGGCAGCTAAAATTTAACCCCAGATGCCTGGCTCAAGGACCTACTGTTAAAACCACTATACTTCTTTCCTGCTCAGACACAGCACTCATCACACTGTGTTGTAACTGTCAATTTACCTCTAGTCTCTCCAAACTATTGTGGATTTCTTGAGAATAGAAATTATGTCACATTCATCTTTTCACCCTCAGAACCTAACAGAGTACCCGTGATATAATAGGCACTTTATTAATATGTACTGGATGGACAAATGAATGAATTAGCAACTTCTGAAATTTATGGATGATTTCTCCCGCTCTATCATTTTAGCCATTTCTTAAAGATAAAAATGCCTATTGAACTAGACACATACTTTATAGAGACCCAAGTTATAATATGGAAAAGAACAGAGGACTGCTCCCAGGTAATAAATTTTCTGTTTACTGACATTCTGTCAGCAGTTTAAAAAATACCAAGTCATTTTATTAAGAGAAAACATACAACAGTGGAATAAAGAAGACACTAGATAATAGCAAGAGTTTAATTCTTCCTTCAACTTCCTCCCATTAAAGTTAAGAAATGAAATGAAACCTACTATTAAAGGAAACTCAGAGGGACACAAAGTCTGTCTAAAAAGAGATATAAGCTTAACCAGAATGAGGATATTAATAATACATAGAAATATAATAAAATAATACACTGAAAGGTAGCTTGGTTGTAGTGGAAAGCAAACAGGTTTTGCATCCTAATAGACCTGAGTTTGAATCCTGGCCCTGACACTCCCTATGCAAGTTACTTAAACTCTCCAAGCTTCAGTTTTCTAATGTGTCATATGGGGATAATATCTACTTTAGAGGGACGTTATAAGGTTTACAGATAAGGTACCATGCTTAGCACAATGCTTGACACAGTTTAAGTGGTCAATCAATGGTAGTTTTACTTATTATTTACTTGGCCCTTTATATGTCTCAAAGCACTTTCATACATATTATCACAAAGTGAGTAGGAATAGAGAAAGAAAATACATCATGAAAGATGGCAGCATCCTGTGGGGGAAGCCCTGGGTTTGAAATCAAACCCACCTGGGACTAAATCTGGCTCAGCCATTTCAGAACTTTGTGATCTGTGGCAAAGTCCCTTTACCTCTCTGAGCCTCAGTTTCCATATCTGTAAAACAGGGATAATAGTACCTACCTAGTCAGAGTGAGAGATTTTTCTCACTTATATACAAACCTAGAAACTAACCAAATAAATTAACATTTCAGTTTGTGAGCTCTGAAAATATCAAAGCTTATACTTATGAATGACAATCAAATTTAAAAGTCACAGTCACCAAAAACTCAAACAATCTGGTGCAATCCCAAAGACTTTGAGAAGAAATTTTTATAAAAAGAATATGAAGTACTCTGGAAAATATAAAATAGAAGAATTTATCTTCTTATACCTGAGGTGGCTTCGACAGCACCCGGATACTAGAAACAGGGTGTCTTGATGGGTACACGGACAAAAATTAGGTCCTTGATTTGCAGAAGTGAGTTCTGGACCCTGAACAATGTTGACTCCCTCCCAAAGTACAGCCACTCTGCAAAGCTCTGTTTGGCTGGAGAGCTGACTTCTTGCCATAGTATCCCTATCAATAAACAACAACTTGCAAGATTACACACAAACCAAAAGGACTAGCTTAAAACTTTATAGCCAGTTTTCATTAAACTAGTTCCCTCCTATTGAAAGAATCATATACATTGCATTTCTAGGTAGAGAAACACACCCATATGTGCACAAAGATGTTTACTGTAGTACTGTTATTAATAGTGACAAATAAATAACCACAATGTCCATCAGTAGAATGACTAAGTAAAATGTAGCTTATTCATTCAATGGAACACTATACAGTAGTTAAAAGTCAGGGACTAGTGTATGTGTCAACAGGGATAAATCTCAAAAACAATGTCAAATGCAAGCCACAAAAGGATATGTATGGTATGATACCATTTTGGTCAAACACTACAATACAATATTATGTATAATTCTATACCTATTTAAGTAATATATTTAAAAGATGTATCTGGAAGGATGCATATCAAACTCAAAAGTGGTTATCTAATAAAAGAAAGTGGGGAGCAAGTTGGAGAAGTGGCTAAGGAGACTGTGATGGTTAATTTTATGTGTCAACTTCACTAGGCTACTGAATTCCCAGATATTTGGTCAAACATTATTATTCTGGGCATGTCTGTGAGGATATTTTGGATGAGATTAACATCTAAATCAGTAAACTGAGTCAAGCAGATTGCCTTCCTTAATGTGGGTGGCCCTCATCAACTCAGTTGAAGGCCTGAACAGGACAGAGAGGCTGACCCTCCCCCCTTCCTGTCTGCTTTAGCTGCCCAAACTGAAGTATCAGCAGTTCTTGGGTCTCCAGCCTGTCAGTTTTGGGGCTGGAACTAGTCCACTGGCCTCTCCAGAGTCTCCCTCCAGTTTGTCAACTGCGGATCTTGGGACTTAGCCTCCAATAATTGTGCTGAGCCAATTCCTTCTAATCAATCAGTTTCTCTCTCATTCTCTCTCTCTCTCTCTCTCTCTCTCTCTCTCTCTCTCTCTCTCTCTCTCTGTCTCTCTCTCTGTCTCTCTCATATATAGATACACAATATTATAAAAATATAATATTTACATAAATGTATATATAAAAATATATACAAAGATAAATATAATATATAGATATCCTGTAGATTCTGTTTCTCTGGAGAATTCTAATAGATTTTAGCTTTATCTTTTTAATATTCTAATTTTTTAAAAGGAGAATGGATTCATGTATTATATTTATTTCTTCAAGAAACCAAAACATGTCAAGCCTCTACTATTATTCCCAGTTAACAGATAATGAAACTGAAAGGTTAAATGATTGCGGTAGTCCTTCTCCTTAGCTCCCACATAGACAGTTGGCTGGGAAGTTGCAAAGACAAATGCAGCATTATAAAATCAAAGTATTTATAGCTCCTTGTTTGGATGCAGATATTAAAGGTATTATGATTTCTTGATTTTTCCTTCTCACCTTCTTTTCTCAGATCTTCCACACTGAAGGGGTGAGCTCACACACACATAGAGAGGAGGCAACAAATGTCTCATAAACATGGTAATTAATTCCATGTTACTTTGAGATTTGAGGATGTGCCAAAAGTTATCTGATCCCCAGAGTGTGGAGTAAATACTGCTTTGGAAATCATTGAGAATCAATGCTTCAGAAACATAATTTATGAGCATAGTAGCTAGAAACAGAAACATTTACAGTGGGAAGTTCCTTATACTCCCAGATTAAAGGATGGAGATAATTCTTCTGGTCAGGAAAAATGTGCTTTGAAATATGTAAGAGGAAAGTAGAAAAAATTTAAAAGGGGGAAAACAATGTGAATATTTATTAAATCCTGAGCCCTTAACTGTATTTCTAGGGAAAGATATATTGACATGAAATCTACTTGGGGCTTTTCTGTTTTACTTAAAAGGAGAAAATAGGAAAATAGGTGTTTCTTTCTGTTGTTAACAGACTCAAAAAACCCGTTTCCACCAAATTAAGAAAAAGCTACTGCATCTTAGATCTTGAGAAGTCTTGTGTAACTATTTGAATGTCTGTAAACAGGGAGATAAAACAGTCCCTCTTTTCCTCTGCCTAGATCCAAATCAATGCTTTGACTTTTAAATTAAAAATGTATTAGTTGTTACACAAATAAAATGCTCTATTATTCAAAAAGAATTATGCATCTCTTTAAGCCTGGTTGTTTATCAGGATACTTCTGAAAGCTTTTTTCAGAAATCTTCCTTTTCTTTGATTAAGTGCAACTTTCTTTAAACAATGTAATTTAAATGTGTAAAACAACAATATTACATTTAAGAAATTCGAAAATGGTTACGTTAACTTCTGGTTTGAATAGGGACATAGTCTTTCAAGAGAACATATAGGTGGTGCTTATATGAATATATGCTAATCTTTTTTTATTGTGAAGATTTCATTGCTTTTATCTGTAGAATCTGTTTTGAGACTGTATCACTGAGCTTTTATTAAATATCCAAGTGCAATTCAACTGAAATGAAAAAGGGTTCCTGAATTCTATAGCACTTTTATTTTGCATTATTTATATAAATATTTAAAATTACAACCAGAATTGTTTATTACATTTTAGATCCAAGGCAAATACCCCGGCTTTATATTATATCATTTCATTTCTTCTTTTTAAAATTTCTGTTTTTAAAATTATAAAATGTTTTACAAATAGAGAAAAATATAGAGAATAATAAAACAAACTCCTATGTACACAACACCCAACACTGTTAAATCGTATGTTTCCCATATTTATTGAAGATCTTTTTTTAAAAAAAGAAGTAAGACTTTATGGATACAGTTGAAGTTTCCTGCCTCCATTCATTTTCTGTCTCCCTTTCTTAGAAGTGGCCACAATCATGAATTTGATGGTTTTATTTCCATGCATCTTTTCATATTTTTATCACATGTGTCTTTACATAAACTGTATAGAACATTGTTTTGCATATTTTAAGCTTTATTAAATGGTATCATTCAATCAGTAGTAGCGGCAGTATAGCACAGTGAATAGGCCCACAAACATTGGAACCAGAGGTGGTCTGGAATATCTGCTGTACATGTTACTAGCTTTGAGACCTTGAACAAATTACTTAATCTCTCCGTGCCTCATTTTTCTTATCTATAAAATGAAAATTCATAATACCTACCTCATACGGTTGTTTTAAGGATATAATGAGTTGATATATGTGAAAAACTTAGAACATAATATACTAAGCATAATGTGTTAGCTATTATTCTGTATCTTGCTTTTTTTACATAACATTTTTGAGATTTATCCATGTTGAAACATGTAGCATGAGTTCATTTTCACTACAACATAGTATTCTATCATATGAATTTACTGCAATTTATCTACTCTTCTGTGATGGACACTTAGGTTGTTTTCATTACAAAAAGTGTTGCAATAAACATCCTATTACATATCTTCCTGTGCTCATATATGAGAAAATTTCTCTAGAGTTCTTCATCTTTAATTAACTATTTCTAGAAAGAACATTTTTATAAAATATGGCTTTTCTTTTTCACAGGCAAAGGAACTATGTGTCCCATCCATTCCAATGTCTTCAAAATTAACAGTGTTTGTGACTTTCTGAATGTTTGTAGCTATCCTTTTGAGCATCAAAATCACAATTTGGTTGAAGTAATGATGCCATGACAGCAAATACTGGTCTTATTAATTAATTTTGATTGCTTTTTAATTTTTACATACTGCTATCTGAAAATTGAAGAATAGAATCTGACCTCCAAGCAAACAGCATATCATCTTATACTATGTATAAAAAAATCTAATTGATCATTATACTTCAAAGGTTTCTGAGGTCTATGTCACAACAGTAGTAACTAATGAATGGCTTTTCAAACTCAGACTGCTTTGTTATTTTGTCTTGGGAACAGAATGAATTGGTCAAGTAGGTGTTTTATTGGTCTTAACTTGCTGAATGGTAGGCTGTAAACCTTAAGTATGTTTCAACAACTCATAAAGGAATAAAGACCCCAGTTAAAAAGTCTCTGATGATTGAGATCACAGACTATTAACCTCATTAATTTTCATCTGGCAGTCCTTTCAAAAATTTATTTAAATTTTATCATTTTTCTCACTCTGAAGATTGTAAGAAAGTGCTATTTTTAAAAACTGGGGGAAAAAAAACTTCTGATAGACTTTTTTTGTTCATTTTCTTGTGCTACTAAGTGATATACTTCTCCTTTAAGAATATTTAAATATCTAAATGGCTATAATGTTTTGCCCTGTAAAGTGACTTTAAATTGATTCTCAAAGTATTCAATAAATCATATTTAAATCTGAAAGAATAAAACCTCAGTACAGACTCTAAATCTGATCTCATTTTATAATTTGGCATCTAGACATTTGGATGTCTCACCCTCTGTGAAAAAAGTCATCTATTTCATTGTTGGTAGCCAGTTCTTCTTTTACAACTCTAAGAAAATACGTCTCAGGCTTTATAGTTTCATAAATAAGTCAAAAAGCATCTTTGAAAAAAAACTACGTGAAAGGCATTCCAAACTAATGGATATATGTAGTGTTTATTGAGCACCAAGTTTTATTTATTGAGGATCTACTGTGCTAGATAGGTGTTTCTACTCTCGAAATGAGTAAGCTTATTAAGTTTGGCCAGGAAGCAGAAGACTATGATCCAATATCTAAAACTGGTCTGGAAAGTGTGTTCTCTAGTGGTGGAGAGAAATAATAGCCCAGGGCTTGGGGATGAGAGGACTAGGGTGCTGCTCCTAACACTGTCACTGGACATTGTGTTAATGGGGTTGTGAGTGGGGGGGGGAGGCGGTGTTTATCTCTTGACTCTTCAGTTTCTCCTCTGAAAAATGAGAGGGTTGATCTGAATGCTCTTCCATGCATTTTCCACACAATTCTATGAACTGTAAGGAAGGGACCAATGTTGAATGTGGTATTCAAGAGGAACCTTATGGAGAACGTGGGGCTTCACAAAGTCCCATGGAGGATTTAGAGGCAAGCAGTGTTTAGGCATAACTAATCTGGTTCCTATTGTTAGATATGTGATTGCTTTTAGTTTACAGTGTACAATAAATAATTACAAAACGAGGATAATGGATGTATTTACCTACTTTCTTGGGAAGGTAAGTTTGAAAGGTTTTTAGGTGATTAGAGAATGGCATATTAAAATATGTTATTATTTATTATTGTGTAGGTTATTTTTGAACATATCAACTTAGGTTAAAAACAAAATAGAATAACCCATCAGTTATAACAACACAAAAATTTCACGAATCTGAACATTATCTTTGATTTTGATCCATGGCAAATATGTCTTAACAACTGGCTCTCCAGATCTCCCTGGTCTATAGCATGTGCTGATTTTTATGATGTAAATGTTCTCACCATGGCTGATTTCACATTCCCAATGTGAGGTAACTAACTGGAGTTGGGAAGACACGTGCACAATCAGCTCTTGTGAGACAGTGCTAGCAGGCTCCAGCACACCACCAAAATATATAATGTGTACATAAGGAATATATTTACCTTTCTTTCTGAACCAGTTAAATTGATGACATAATGCCCCCTTTACCCTTAAATATGCCAGTGTATATCTCTTAAGAATGAAGACATCCTCCTAATAACCATAATACAATGATCAAAAACAGAAAATTAACACTGACATAGTATTATAATATAATCTACTAGACCTTATTGAAATTTTGCCAATTTTCCCAATAATGTCCTTTATAGCTTTAAAAAGATTGTGCCCAGAGTCTAATCCAGTATTGTCTATATTTTTGAGATAAAAATGTATTTTCTCAGAAGTTTCTATCTCTAGCCCTCTTCCACTTTGTAAATCCCCCTTCATCCTTTCTTCACACCTCTTAATCTTTCCATAAGCAATTATAGCATTAACTTCTAGTGTCTAACATTAGAAGTGCTATCAAAGTATAATGGTAAATGTGTTACCAATGATAGACATCAAATTCTGACAGTGGTTCTAGTGTTCAAATTTTATTTAATGTTGATAAGTTACTAGTAACAAATACTGCACTTAAATTCAGGGAGTAGTCTTTGTTGTTATTAAAGTTCCTGTCCCTCTTAGTTATTAATATGACCTTGGCTTTATATGTTTGCATGTGTGCCAATAAAAGAGTCTTATTGGAGGTTCTGGGCAATGCTAATTTTATTTTATTTTTCTGAGAACTTTTATAAGACTTTATTTGAGCCAAACTGATAACATATGCTGGGAAACAAGATCTCAGATGCTCTGGCTGGGCAATACTAACTTTAACCAATTCACTTTCAGCAATATAGGGAAATAACTTAAAAATGTTTATTTTGTGTGTGTGTGTGTATGTTATTCTGCTAACAATATTTTTTCTGTTTCCAAAAACTATTGCTATTTCTATAAAAACTAATACCGAGCAACAATGTCACAACAGCAACAAATAAAATAAAGAATAATGTAATCATTAAATGTTTATGGGTTTAAAATGATAAATGTCTCCTGAACATTTAAAAAAATCCCACATCACAATAGGACCTTCAAAGTAATCCATAAGTCTGAGTTGATAGGTCTGCCCATGCCTTATTCAGTCCTTTTTGTTGGTGTTTATTGAATGTTGGCATTCAAAAAATAATGCAAAAGTCATCTGTCTACACAAAGAAATCCTATGACATGTTTAACTTAAATACAAATAACTAGGACCAGTGCCATCATTAAGGGATAAAAGAATTAGTTGCTGATATGAATGAATTATTTTGGCTAGTAATTCTCAAGTGATGTAAGCAGACAGCAGAATACAGTTTTTTCTTTGAGATTTCTAGATATTCATACCAAGTTTTACTTTGCTTCCATGGAGATCTGGCCATTTAGTGAAAAAAAATAGGAAAGAAAAAAAACAGGAAAATCGAATGGATTATGAAATAAAGACAAAACAAAAATGTTCACTGTAATTACCATCTAATTTCAGTCTACGAAGCACATGTACCCTAAGCCTTGACTACATTTTCACTGCCAGTGCTTAGTGCAAGCCCCATGCCCTCTCAGACTGTCTATCCCTTTCTACTTCATCACCCAGAGACATCGTTCTACAATGTCAGACTGAACGTGTTGCATCCATGGCTCTCCATTGCCTACAGGATACCACACTCCTACCTTAGGGATGCCTTTCCAAGGGCTCTCTGTGATTGGGCTCCTGCCTGTGTCTTTAGCATAAACGTCTCCAGGTCTCCTTTTGATAGAGCTTTCTGCCCTCCACTTCCTAGGTGTTAGCCAAAGGAACTACTTATAGTTCCAGGAGGAGAGGGGCTCTTGTTTTGACTTTCCATGGTTTTGTTCACACTCTGCCCTGGGCAAAGCTCTTTATTTTTTGTTTGCCTAATGAATACTATGTTATTTCAACTCTTATCTTCCTTATAAACCCCTTTATGACTCCTGCCCGCATTCACCTTTGTACATACATTCTACTTGGTCAGTAGTCTATAATAGCAACTACAACACTTAATTGGATTTATTTGATCCTGCCTATCTTCTCTTACTAGGTTGCAAGCTCTTTGAGGACAAGGACCATAAATTATTCATCTTTGAATCACCAGCCTCTAGTCTATTCTGTTGCATAGGAGGCACTCAATAAATACTGTAGAATAAAGAACAAATCTAACTTGAATTATCTAGATTAACGGTTCCCAATCTTTTTAGCACCAGGGACCCATGCACCCATGAGAATCTAACGTATGATGATCTGAGGAGGAGCTGAGGCGATGCGATGATCCATGAGCCACTGGGGAGTGGCTGCCAATATAGATAAAACTTCACCTGCTTGCCAGCTGCTTACCGCCTGCTGTGTGGCCTGGCTCCTAACAGGCCACAGACTGGAACTGGTCCACAGCCCAGGGGTTGGGGACCCCTGATCTAGATAACCACTGTCCAATAATACATAGCCACTAGCCACATGTGGCTATTTACATTTAAATTTTAATTAAAATTAAAAATTCAGTTCCACTAGTCACATTTCAAGTGCTCAATAGCTACTTGTAGCTATCATACTGGACAGCACAGATTATAAAAACTGCCATCATCACAAAAGATCTAATATCTAGTGCTGATCTAGATAATTCTTCATTCTCTCATTTCAATCTAATAAGCATTGATTTCTACTATATGCTAACATTTGTGCCAGGCATGATGGTTATAGCAAATATGAATAAAACATGAATATTATTATGATTATTATTTGCAAGGCATTGAAAATCTGGTAGGGAGAAACCTTGTAAAATGAGAGAGATTATTTCCATATTGAGACATCAGGGAAGACCTTTATAAACATTTTCTTCTTTAAACTGGGTACTGAAGGATGGAGAGAATTTGAATGGGGCCAGTCTTGGGAAAGGAGAGAAAATAGTGTGAACAAATGTACAGAAGTGGGAAAGTACTAGAAAAATAGGAAATAACTTTGTTTAGAATGGATGGCATCTGAGCAGGGAGTAGTTGTTTAGTTTATATATTCATTCCTTCATTCTGTAAATATTGGAGCACCTATCCTGTCTTAGGCTCTATGCTAAGCACTGGGGATACAATGGTGACCTGTACAGACATTGCCCCAGCAGAGTTCACATTTATGAGTGATGAGATTTGGATAAGACTATGGAAGGCGCTGAAAGCTACCCTACAGACTCTGTACTTTGTTCCTTAGGCTTTCATACTCAAAGTGTGGACTTTAGAACAGCAACATGCGCTGGGCATGACCGGAGAGTTTGTTAGAAATGCAGAATCTCAGGTCCCACCCTAAGCCTTAGACTTATTGAATCAGAATTTGCATTTTAGCAAGATCCCTAGGTTATTCTTAAGCACAGTAACCTTTGAGGAGCATTATTGTAGGCCATCTGAGCTAATAAGATAGTGAATTACATTAAGTAAAGGAGTAAGAAGGTAGCAAGTGAGTAAGCATAAAAGAGAGGAAGGAAGGTAGTATTCTAATCAGTATTGGATGTAAAAGAAATGGGACATAGGATTATTACTGTGGCTTAGATGAGAAGTGGGAGGGTTTGTATGTGAGAGACATTGAATCTTTTGCATATAGATAGCTTCAGTTCCATTAACTCGTAATGGAAATATTATATATTATTCAAAGTAAAAAAAATCAGCAAATTCAGTAATATGGTATTTGAAATGTCTTAGAAAGGTGCCAGCTACTTTAGACAGGGCATATTGGTATGTCTATTTCCTATTGACGCCACAGGTCCATCATCTACTCCTGAGTACTGAAGTATGAGGCCCTTAATTGTACAAGTTCATATAGGGGTGATGATAAAGACCCCAGAAATTAAGTTATTATATCTAAGTTCACAAGAAGCTGATTTGTAAGCTAGAAAATCAATTTATTAATTTACAATGGCATAATTATCTTTCCGCTAACCAGAGATTTTTTTTATTACCGGCATTACATTTTTATAACAACTTTTAATTTTGAAATATTTTAAAAACTCATGAGAAGTTGCAAAAGTAATACAGAGAATTCCCATGTACCCTTCACGCAGGTTTCTCCAATGATAATAGCTTATACAACTGTAGAATTTGTCAATCCCAGGAAATCAACAGTGATACAATACTGCTAATTTGAGTACAGACCTTATTCGGACTTCACCAGGTTTTTCATATTTTTTTGTGTGCTTTTTTTCTATAAAATTTTATGACATGTGTAGATTTAAGTAAACATCACCATGATCAGGAAACAACTGTTCCATCACCACGAAGAAACTCCCTCCTATTAGTTCTTAATAGTTTCACCCTTTCCCTAAACTTAACCCTTGGCTATCACTGATCTGTTCTCCATTACTATAATTTTATCATTGTGTATAACTCTTTGAGATCAGCTTTTTCCACTAAGCATAATGCCTTTGAGGTCCACCCAAGTCGTTGCATCTATCAGTAGTTTCTTTTTATTGCTGAGTAGTATTCTATTGTATGAATGTACTACAGTTTGTTTAACCGCTTACTAGTTGATGGACATTTGGGTTGTTTCCTGTTTTAGGCTAGCATAGGTAAATATGCTATGAGCATTTGTGTACAGGTTTTTGTGTAAGCATAAGTTTTCATTTCTCTATAATGAACACTCAGGAGTAAGATTCTGGGTCATATGGTAAGTGTATGTTTAACTTCATAAGAAAGTGCCAAATTGTTTTCCAGAGTAACCAGAATAAGATCTTAAAAATTACATAAGTAATTTATGTAAAATTACGAGTCACTGTAAAAAATTAACATAAGGTGGCAATATATAAAGTGAAAAGCAAAATTACAAGCCCTGGAATCCTACACCATTTCTTTCATGAGAGGTAACTGTTGTTTTTTCTGTATATTCTTCAAGGTTTTATGCATATGCAAGCACATATATGTAGGTGAAAATACATATATTCACAAATGGGATCACACTATATAAGCTTTTTGCAATTTGATTGTTTTTACTTAACATCTCTTAGACATATTTGTGTATCAGTAAATAAACACATACTTAATTGTTTTCATGGTACTCCATTGTACGCCCAGTCCCTTAAGGATGCCTTTTCTATTGTTGTCAGTTTCTCTTTATGACAAAGCTATAATGAAAATCTTTCTACATATATCTTTCTGTAATCTGCATGAGTATAACTGTATGATAGATTCCTAGAAATGGAAATGCTAGGTTAATTTTACATGTTGAGATACCTTTTTTAAAGTTTATACTTACACCAATGGTATATGAGAATTTTCAATTCTTCACCAACACTGAGTATTATCCAAATTTTAAACCTCTGCCAATCTGGTAGAAGTGGAATTTAATTTGCACATCTTAGTGGGAAATGAAGTTAGTGCTCTTTTATATATTTATTAGCCATCTGCATTTCTTTTTAAATCTTATTTAATTATTTCTTATGGTGACATTGGTTAACGAAATCCAGTAAGTTTCAAGTGTACAATTCAACAATAAGTCATATATATATCACATTGTGTTCACCACCCATAAATTTCTTTGTCACCACATACTTGACCCCTTTTACTCCATCTACCTCTCCCTTTCCCCACTACCTCCAATAAGTTAGTAGACTTCATATCCTTTGTCAATTTTTTCCATTAGAGTATTTTTATCTTATTGATTTGTGAGAGTTGTGTATATTAAGAAAGTTAGCCTTTTTCATTCATGTAGCAAATATTTTCTCACAGTTTACAGTTTATCTTTTGATTTTGTTTTGGTATTTTGATATACATAATTTTTAAATTTCTATAGACTCAAATTTATCCATCTTTAGGCTTTCTGGATTTTTGGTCCCGTTTAGATTGGTATCAGAAAATACAAAATATATATGTATGCTGTCTAGAATAAGAGACTATCTGGAAAACCTGATTTATAACCAGAAGCTTGATTCATTTGTATGGAGTCAGAGCAAAGAGAATTGTGGGATGCTTTATTTTGACTATTTGACTAAGGCTGCTACACTGTGGGATATGCATTTCTAGTGACCAGAATATTTTTGAATTAGTGTCTTGCCCCTTACACTGTATCAAATGTTCTAACTATTCAACTTTCCTCTTTCAGTATTTATCAGGCACCAAAAGCTGCCATTATAATATCATTTCATGAAGGACATGCTACAAATAATTAAATGAAAGCTTATTTTACATTAGCTACATATTTCATCAGATGGCATTTTCTCAATTTTGTCCTCAAATCCTTAGGGTGTCTTCTTTGGTCTTTCAGTACTCTATGAAATAGATTCCACTCGTTAGAATAGGACTGAGGCACATAGCACTGTGATCTGCATATCGAAGGCTCAATAAATATTTTTTCAATGAGTTCTAGAAAAAAGAGGGGTTACTGTGAAACAATCGTAAATATCAGTATAAATCTGCTATAAAATTTTTCTGATGTTATAACAGTTAGTTATTCTTCTTCAGTGGTATTTTCACAAAATGAAAGTAAGTTTACTAAACAGGCATTTTTCAATTTTGTTCAAAGTATAAAACTGTTCAAAGCCTCAGGTGCTACATAATCAGCTGAGAATGTAAATTTATAAAATAGATGAAAAACTGCACCATGTGCTAGGAATGTGATGTTTAGAGTAGAAAATCAGTAGTTTCCAGCTAATACTAAAACAGGAAATCATTTAATATCAATTGATATTAAATTGGCACAATTGAACTAAATTAATGTAAAATGACTTGGTACAGAGCCCAATTTTTCTATTACTTTAAGTGGAATTTTGCATTAACTTATATAACTGTAAATTTTCTACTACTTCCTATTTAATGTTCTGGCCGCATCATTCTGTAACTTGAACCTATTAAAAACTGTGTAACATCCTACCAAAGAGAGTCCATAAAAGAAATGGAAATTTATTTTGAATAGTATTGCACTCTCCAAAGCTTTAGAAGTGAAAATGTCTTCAATTTTATTTCTTGCTGATATTTAGATCTTTCTGTTTAACTTTTATGGTTCAGTTGATTGATTAAATATTATTTTTAAAGTTGTGGAGAAAAAACCAGTAAGCACAGAAGATGGGAGATAAACTAAGACACAGACGTGGAAGGAATATAATTTAAGTGCTGAAAATAATCATTATATAGCATTAGGAATGCTTTAGACGTGATATCGGATGAAATCTCAACTTACACGGACTTGCAATATTTGTCATTTGGAAAGTTTGTCTTGTTATTAAGTACATTTACTCCTTTTCCTCTAATTGAAAAGTAATTTGGTATGAAATATTTTAACCAAAAATATTTAAAGGAAACAGAAACGAATAGCTCTGAACTAAACGATTGTATGAATCTGGGAACTTCTATAACAGCAATGGAGACAACTGTAATAGGTCACTTCTTCCCGTCCTAGGAAAAGCGACACTTCGGAGGGGACAGGCCCTCCCCGAGTTTATCTCCCCCGCGTGAAAGAGCCTGGCAGTCAAAGGGCCGGGAAAACTGGATTCGAAACAAACATACAAATGGTGATTCAGACTTGAATTAGCTAAGGTCGAGGAAGCGGAAAGGGTCCGTTCTCACTTCAAACACCTGGGGGAAGGGGTAAGGGGTAAGGAGGCAGTATAAGAAGGAACCAGAATTCTTTAAATCATGAGGCCACCCTGCCCATGTTTCCAGGAAGAACGTGGGTGAGGGGGGAAGTGGAGGAAGTCCGGGTAGGTCCCCCTCCACTTCTTGGGTAACCAAATTTCGATATCCCCTCCACTTCACTCCGCACCCCCCTCACCTGCCTCAAGAGTCGACAATAAATTGGTCCAGCGCCGGGCCTAGCCCAGTAGCCCAGCTCCTAGCGTCTTCCAGACCCCCGAGAGACAGACCACGTTTTCTGGGAGACGGGAATCGTGAGTTGTCAAGAATAATTTTTTTTTCCCCCATTGCCAGGTCTTCCTGGTAGAGAATCAGCTTGCTTTCTCTCTACACCCGGAGCAAAAAGCACACACAAAAAACTCAAAACACAAAAAACCCTTAAATCATTTAGGATCAAGTGCCAGAGTTAACAAGAGCGGAGTCCTTTTGGTGGTGAGGAGTAGGGGCCACGGTTCGGGAACTAGGGCCAAGGTTCCTCGCTGGGGCGTGTCAGAGGGGACATCGCAGGGTGATGTCCAACTCGGCCGCCACTTCGGGCTGCGCGGGGGGCGGAGGGGCCCAGGGAACGAGTCCCGAGCGAGCCCGGTTTCCGACTTCCCACGGCCGGGTGCTGCGCCGAACATTCCTTTCTCCGTCTGGTCGACCCCCGCCTCTGGCCCCAATAAAGAAAGAGGAAACACGGCCCTATCAGGTCCCGGGCGGAAGCGCTGCCAAACGAATGAGTAAGTCAAGCGCGGGCACGGCACCTTGTTTACCCCACTCGGCGGCGCGCCCCTGCGGGCGCCTCGTTTGGCGGTGGCGTCCGAGACGCTGCACCCAGAAGGCGGCCAGCCGCGATTGGCTGGTGACTGGGAGGAGTACGCGGGGTGGGAGGGGTGGGAGCCCCGCGCTGCAGTGCCAGCACGCTGACGCTAGATGCCGCTCCCTCCCAACGGGAGCCGAGCGCGGGTTCGTGGCCGACAGATGGCGCCTGCGCGTTCCATTCGCCTCCAAGTCGCCGAAGAGCGAACACCCCAAACAATCCCGAAGCGCCACCAAAAAAAAAAAAAAAAAAAAAAAGAAAAAAAAGAAAAAAAAAACCCGCCGGATCCGACCGCCACTTTCAAAACCCCCCACCGCTCTAGAACCGCGGGAGCTTCCGTCCCTGAGTAGAATTCGAGGGTGTAAAGAAGAGGAAGGGGAAAATATCTTGTACCAGCCCAGGGGTGAAGAAGCCCCCGGCCTGAGAAAGAAGGAAGGAGTGGGGGAGGCGAACAGTCTCGTTGCTGCCTCTGTGTACGCTGAGGGGGGAGGTAAGTTATAAAATGGCGGAGGCGAAGCTTCTAGAAGTTTGGAGGGGCACCCGGACGGCGCGGGGCCCACCGTGAGGTGTGTACGGTTGAAACAGGGCGCGAGAGAGGAGTTGGGAGGAAAAGCGATTGGGCGCTCCGTTGCCATTTAATTTCCCTTCTTCCTTTGCCCCCAGCGGGGCCGGCCGTAGAGCGGGTGGCCAAGTCAAGGCGGGGGTTCTCGTCATCCCCGCATAACCCCTGGCCCTTTTCTCCGTGGTACCAAGTCGCTACGTCCACACCGTCAAGGAACTTCCAGCCGCCTCCTTCCCTACCTCCTACTCCTAGAGTGGCTTCCTACCGCAGGACTCTTCTTTTCGACTACCCTCCCTGAAGATTTTCTCTTCCTTCCCTCGCCCCGCTCTCCCTCGGGGCCTCTACGGAGACCACCCCCCTCCCCCCAAGGGTGGCCCAAAATGGAGAACGCAGAGCAGCGCAAGATGGAGGCTCCGCTTCTCTGTGTAGCATTAGATTTAGGTGTCTTTTCCCTGGCAGGCTCTTGAGGCTGGGAGAGTCAGAACTGGAGGTGGGGTGGAGTGCGAGCCGTGCTCGGGGGAGGCAAGCCGGGGAGGCTGTGGTTGGGTGGGGAGAGCGCGGTATCGTGGTGAGGGGAAGGAAGAGAGCAAAATGGTGGTGCTAGGAACCTGGGGGAGGGGAGGAGAGGAGGCTCAGTTGTGTATATTTGGGCCTCGGACCGAGGGAGGCGAGGGAAAATCTACTCTGATCACACCCCTCCCTCGTGCCCCCTCCCTTCTCCCTTCCCCTCCTTCCTTTCCTCCCTCCCTCCTCTCCCTCCCTCTCTTCCTCCCTTCCTAGAGAGGGAACAACATTCATGTGACGGGCCCCTCTGCTTCTCCCCCGCCCCATCATCTCCAGCGCGTGGTGGGGAACTGCTGGGGAAAGCGATTGGCAATCGATCTCTGCATCCCTTCCGAGGCCCGACTTCGGTCAGTTTTCTTCGGACAACAATTTTATAAATAGGTTGGGTCTGGCGGCGTTGTCCCCCGCGTGCAGCCCTTGCCCCGAAGGGGGCCCTGCCCGGCTGGCATGGGAGGAGGGGGGAAGGGCGGGAGTGGAAGGCTGTTTGTTGGGGGTTTTGGCGCCACTTTTGTTTTAGTTTTAGTGCTGCTTTTCGTTCCCACCCCCACCCGCGCTGTCTTTCTCAAGACACGAACTGATCTGATCCTTGCCCCAGGTAGGCAGCTTCTGCTTTTTCCCTCCACACTTTTATTCTGGCGGGGGGTTGACTTTTTCCTCTCTCTCACCCGCTGGTCTGTGGACGGCGATTTTAGGGACGGAAAGGGTCGTATGGGCCATTGGCGAGAGACGGTGTGGGAAACAGCATCAAGTAGTTTCGCAAAAACTTTGAGCCCCGTTCCCATTCTGGCCTACATTGTAAACGTATTGTTGATTTCTGCCCTTTTTTTTCCGTCGCGAGAATGTCTTGTTTTGCTTTTAGTTTTTAATAAGACGCTGTACTTTCGACATTTAGTTTCCGCTGCCCCTTGGCGTACATGTCATTTTATTTTTAATCCTAAACTGTAACGGGTTTTGTCGTGTGATTTTTTTTTTCGTGCTGCTGTGTTCAGCTTTAATTTTTAATATCTCATTAGTAGTTTCATCCGGTTTGTGACTTTCTCCGTGGCCTAGAAATGTTTTATACGTTGTTGCCTATCACCTCCCTCCTTTCTCTTGGATGGACTTTTTCAATTGGGGGTCACGGTGTTTGATTAATTTCTTTTTTTAACAGTTCACATGATATATCTATTAGAAACTTTTTATCTATAGGATTAGGTTGAAGTAAATGAAAAGCTTGTGTTGGTTAGAAATGGTTCCTTAAAATGCTCCCCCCGCCCGCCCCGTGAAGCCCCATCTTCCTCTCACACTGGAGTGTAAATTCCATACCCCTTTTCTCCCACGGACCGCCGTATTTCACAGCAGCCACACCCTGTATTTGTCTCGGTGGATTGGACTCATTATCAGCTAATTTAGTGACTCTTAAACCACCATGATGGAACTTGCTTAAGCACGAAGCTTCCTTTCCTGTTTAGTCCTAGTGGTTAGTGTCGAAAGAGGAATAATCGAGGTTTCTTGATGAATCCTGGTGCAGTCCAACCTCTGCCTTTTTTCTGTTGTCTTTTTCCTACTCCGGGCTGTTGGCGGTGTCAGCACCGCTGCTGGGGGCGGGGGGTGGAGGGGAGAAAGAGTCGGGTTACCGAAGTGCGTCATTCCTGGCTCTAGCAGGGCCTGCTCGGGAGCTGCTGGTGTTTGTTACTGTCCTCGCAGCACTTTCCTGCCAACCTTCTCTCTGCGTATTGGTTAGGAGCTAAAGCAGGAGGCGGTCTCCTAATTCTATCTGTAGACTAGCGCGTTGCGTTTAAGGGTATATGTGAACTTATTTAAAAAAAAAAAAAGACCGGCCCTGGTAAAATGGATACATTTTTGTTTAATGACACATAATTCAGGTAGTTTAGACTTGCTTTCATATATTTTACCAATGAACGGTGGAGTTGATTTTGAACATTTTAAACCACTTAACGTTAAAATGCCTGGTTTTCTTTCTACATTGATATGTATAATTAGGGATCCGGAGGATCAGTTAAGGCATAAGTAAGTGTTCAGCGGTCTTTCAAGTGGTTGAATTGTAATTTTATGACACATTATGTTAAACAGTCTTTTTTCCCCATTTTGAGCCAGGGTGCTACATAGCTGCAAGGTAATTGCACGTGTTAAAAGTTCATTTTCATCACGTATTCCTATTTATCCTTTTAGATATAATTTTAAATATGCCCTTAGGATCTTACAGACGTCATTAAAGATGGCTATTTTTGTTGTTGTTGTTTTTGACTGAATTCTTAAATATACCACGTAACAAGGAGTTGTGTAGAGTGGCTGTATAGCTACCCTATTAGATTCTTGTCTTCTTGCTAGTCTTAGATACTTGCTAGTGTTATCTTTGGATTTTTTCTCGGTGTACTTCCGGAGCACACTGTCTTCCTCTTAATTCTTTTCTGAAGATAATAATTGGGGGAGGAAGTGGTGGAAGGTAGAGATCAAGCAAAAGTAGCCTTGAGTTGATGTTTGTAGCTGGGTGGTGAGTACAGAACTTGAAAAATTTTTAAATTGTCTTGCAATTTTGTTGTAATGACTTAAATTTATATTTACATATCAGTTATTTGCATAGGAAACTTGTGCTTGTGTATAAGTAATTTCACAACGCTAATATATCAACTTACCAAAAGTATTTAATTCGAACCCGTGTAGAAAAGCAATATAAAAACTTATATAAATTGGTTGAACTTTAAATGTTTGTAACTTAGTCTGAATGTGCTCTAGTTTTAGTTTCTTTTTTAATCCTTTGAAAATAGGAAAATTTCATTTGCAAATTTTGTAAATTCTGCTTGGTGTCTATTTCATTAAGTTGGAGTTACAGTGAGTCATCAGTATGAAAAGATTTACTATTAATAGGAGGGGCTTTGGCAGTTTGGAATAAGTGACAGTGGTTTCAGGTGCCCTAGGGAGCATTCCTGGTAGGAAGATTGAAGTGTAGGAGTTGAATTCAGTTTCAGTATTTGGTATTTAATGAATGGATAGAGAAAAGAATTGGAAAAGAAATGTCCTTACTAGCCATTCTTTCCCACCGTGAACAACTATAGCATTCTGAGGTATCAGAGACTGGCAGTGGGGGAGGGGAATTTTTTTTAACCCTTATGAAAATGGATGTTTGCATATGAAATAAGTTAACCTTCCCCAAGAATCTGGTGCTATAGTTAAAAGTTCATATGTAAAATATTTTAATGTTTCCTATTACAAAAATTCTGACCATTAACCCATCAACTAAAATAAAAGTGCAATGCAGTTAAAACCCTATCTCCTTAGTATATGTGTGAATTGCTTCTAAATTCTTTGGAGGTAAGTGCCTTACTTTCTGCAGTTTTGTGGTGTTCAATGTCAGGGTTTTTCTCCCCATATGATGTATTTTTGAATATATGTTAAAGTGCTAGAGAATCCAAAATAATGGATCTTTAATTTTGTTCGGTGAAGTGTGTTCCGTAATTGTGAAAACAAAATTACACCCTCCTCTGGGAACAGACATTTCATAACTGTTAATATTAGTCTGCATATTTCATATTCATTTTAGCTTTAGAAAGATGTTAAGTTACATATTTTGAATTCTTATTTGCAAATAATTTTAAATAGATGATGATTGTGGCTTCAGATTTACTGTGCTGAGGCAACAGCTAAAGTACTAAACCAACAAATTATGAGTTGGGTAACTTTGAAGTCTATTTAGTTAGGATTTTTTTTAAAGCCCAAACACTCAAGATTTTAATGAAATTAAGTTCTGCATTCCTTTTTCATTTGTTCTCTTAGACGTTATTGACTTCAGGACCCATGGCTTGAAGACCTGTGAATTAAAATGGGTGGTGAACAGGCACAAGCTCAAATTATCTTTTGGGAATATAGGGTTGGATGTGAAAATACCCTTTGGACAATTTAGTAATGCATGATATTCTGCATGTTTAACTGATGTCACCCACAGTCATGTGTGGGAAGGGAGTAAATAGTGTATAGCATGTTCTTCTTTGCTTTGGGTTCTTTATAATAGATGGAAGACTTCAGTTTTTTGATGCTGCAAGTTAACTTTTGAGCTTAAAATTTACATTAACATACACAGTGATCTATTACAGCTCAATGGGATAACAACGTTCATATCTCTTTAATGTGACTTTTTTGTCTCACTTTTTTTTTTTAAAAAAAAGCCTCTTGTATTAGTGCTCTAAAATTGCTATTAGGTTATTCAAAGCCTTGAACGTAACAGTTTTACTGTACAGTGGAGCACTGAGGTATATTTTTGGAGAGTTGGGGAGCGTAACAAAGGAAAGAGTTAATCTCAGGTAGGGGTATCAGTATATATGTGATTAATCATTGGAGTGTAAAGAAAAACCTTTATAGGTACAGGTTATTTTAAAAGTTCTTTACATTTTCCTTTTGTAATTTTCTACTTTTAATATATGTTTAAGACCTAATTTGTGGTTCATTAGTGATCCTGTGTAATATATCTCTAGCTATCATGAGCAGTTGTCACTGCATGTTCTGTTTGGCCAAAGATATGTGAGAAAACAAAATTGTCAGTTTGATTTTTTTTTTCAGTCTCCTGAGTTGCCTGCTTTGCATTTAATTTAACCAAATTTTATATATCTTCAGTGTATATGGTGTTGCTTGGTGGAGTCTTAATTTTTGTATGTGCACTTAAAAAAACAAAACAAAACGTCTTTTTAGCAGCTGTGGTAATCTGCCTGAATTGTGTTTTATTTATTTACTTATTTTTCTATTATGTTGAAACGGTAGTTATTTCTGAATTGTGTTTTTAATGTATGCTTACAGTTTTATATTTGATAGTAATCAATAGAAAACAAGAAGTCTTTACATAAGTCTTGTCTAGTCAAGAGATTATTGGAATTGTTTTAAACTCTCCCTCCACCAAAGGAAGGGAAAGTGAATAAGGTTAATGGTCTGTTCTTTTTTATTCTTTTAATTGGAAAATACATGACTAGGCTTGATGAGACAAACTAGGGAGATTTCTATAAACTCTGGATAATCTCTAATGTACAACTCGAAGGTAGAATTCTTTATAAAAAGTAGTTTAAATTCTGCTGGGGGTGGGAACAAGTTCTGTTTACACTTTTGCATGGATAATATTTGTTGTAATGGGATTTGACCTATAACTTGTTGATCCTGAGATATCCTAAGAAAGTCCTAATTTACTTGCCATTTGAGTTCCTTTTAAATGCCGAAAACTGCTATATGTTTTAACATGTATTGTGTAATCTTCTCAGCTACCTTGAAGGAGAGGTGGTTATTATCATTTTTCAGATGGGGAAATAGAGGCTCTCAGAGTAAATGACTTGTCACGTGGTAATAATTTGCAGCCTGAATTCACACCAGAATTAGCTTGGTTTCAAAACTTTTGTGCCTTTTTGTTAAGCTCAGTGGTTTCCCTTACCTGGTTTAGGTCTTGGGTTATCTATAACCAGAAAGCATGTGTCATTTTAATGTTATAAAATGATTTTTTCTTGTATAGTGCAAGATAAACTGGGTTAGATGGGTTGCTGCCTGATGAAAAGTCTAAATTGTGTTTTACACTATTAGTTGAAATAGTTGAAATAAATCTGAGTTTTGGTTTTGTTTGAGTATGCTCATTTTACAAAAGTTTGTGGGATAATATGTTGAATTTTTTTTGTCGTACTAAGGAAGGTAGAATGGTTTCGCTTTTTTCCCCCCTTTGGGTCATTTATACTCTACTGAATGTAGGCTAAGTGTGTCTGAGAATAGTTCTCCCCAATCATTCAACTTGTTTATTGAGTGGTTGGATTTGACATTAAAATTTAGGTGACTTTTTTATAATTCACTGCTCTGATTGGTTCTGTAGGGGGGATTATTTTTGTTATCTAATGGTACTTTCTACTCTAGTTCATCTTTTACTTTATTAAATTTTGTTTTTATTTTTATCAGGTAATAGATAATATCGGTGCTGCAGATTATTAGATTCATTAGTGATCAGAATTGATCTCGGCTTTCTTTGCTTTTCCTCTTCTTACTGTGTTTCATAAACTATAATTAGAATTTTTCTTATCTGAAGGAATGCTAGATGTTGGATATTTAGCCTAAGATAAATTAGTGGAGATGAAGTAAAACTGAATATATTAGTGCTTTTCATAGCCGTGAGTCAAATTTATATACTTTATGTTCATCATTCCCTTAAGCACCATTTTGTAGGAAATAATTTTTCCAGGTGATGCAGTGTTCTGTCCAGATGCTTTGTTCAATATTGAGTCTTTTCATCTGTGTTTTCCCTTTTGTACTCTAAGAATACCAAGACCCTGGTGTCCCAAGGTATCCATTGAATTAATTTCTCTCCAGTGCATTTAGAAAGATACCAATTATGTACTGTTCTTGGGAGTATTCAGGAAATTGTCACTCAAATCATTTTCTGAGTTCTGTGGTTAACATAAGGAACCCTGGTTGAGAAAGGCTGCTAGAATATTCAGGGACTTGGTTTGGCACTAACCAAATTTTTACTTTCAGTTCCTTTCCTGTCAGTAACTAATATAGTCTCTACTAAAATTTATGTGTGATAAAATGTGAATGCAATTGATAGTATTGCCATCTCTGTGGGATAAGTTGGTTAGTGTTGATTTCAAGCAGTTAATACTACTTAGTTGTTTTGAAGAATTGAATGTAGAGCGTTAAATGCCTAATTTTATTTGTAAAAAGGAATATTGTAGAAGCTGTTTATTATGCAATTCAAAACTTTTTATAAAGTCTTTGTCAGTGACTATAATATTAACAATAGCTAACACTAACTGAGGTCTCACTTTATGCCAGACACAGTTACAAATGTTTTATGTGTATTATTAGCTCCTTTAATCTTTATAACCTTACGGGGGTAGGATGAACATATGATTTATTGTTCAAACCAGCATACTTTTGAGACTGAAAGAGGGCACTAACCAGATGACATGCTGGGATGATAGTATAAACTAGGACTGTCCCAGAGAAAGTAGGATGTGTGATGACCCTAATTAATACCCACTTTTTCAGAAGAGGAAACCAAAGCATAGGGAGGCCAAGTAACTTGTCCAATTAGTAAGTGCTAGGAAGGGATTTGAAACCACTACAGAGATTTCTTTGGACATGAAAGTGATTTAAATTACTTTAGACTTCCATATTCTGAGAGTTTGTTTATTTTCACTCTTTTGGAGAAGTTTTTATTGGGACGGGGTCGATAGTAAAAGATGAGATAAAGTGTTTTTTTTTTTTTAAAGCTGGTAGAATTTCCAGTTGGCTTTTTTCAAGTGACTATTCAGACTTCAGTGATTATATGTCTTAATATTGAAAAGCAACTTCTCTGAGGTCTGCTTAAATAAAAAAAAGAGAACTCCAGGATAATTATTTTTACTGTTTATATCTGTTTGTTTCCCTTACATATTCAGACTCCTTTACCATTTTCTTAGGAGGAAACGTGAATTGTATAATGTGATATTTCATGGAGGTTCTTATGTGGAAAATGAAAAAAAACTGAAAGGAGTATTTTGTGACTAGAAAGAGTGGTATTAGAAAAGAGGAAAAGTTTCAGTTTAGGGACTTATCCGAAGTTAAAATGATTCGGTAACAATTTGAAAGTTAAGTCTTAAAGAGATTGATGTGTCATTTCATAAAATTAACAGTTCTCTTTTATTTTTGGTGACTTTTGTAGTTGCCTTGTATTCCTGGTCTATGTTTGTGGTACCTCCCCCCCCCCAATGATTACCGTAGGTAAATTCAAATATTTGGAGAAATAATTTCAGCATAATCACAGATTTACTATATTGTAAACTAAGATAGTTCCCCTATTTTTCTTTTAGTAGGTGTGAGCGGTTGAGATCTGATTTGAAGAAGACTTCAAGTTTTGTTTTCATACTTGGGTATTTTAATATTTCTTTGAGGAATTTGTGTTTTTATCCCCCTAGTTCACTTGGGGGTTTTGTTGATTTTTTTTTTTTAAATAACCAAGAGGTCAGTAAGTAGGTCTATTCAGTTTTTAGAAAGTATTTTATTTAATTTAGTTAATTAAAGCTGTCATGAAATTGAAAGGGATGTGGGGAACTGCATTTCTTACCAGATGAAAGAATTTGAGTGAATGGTAGGCAAAAGTTTATTTCTCATGTATTTGATCATATAAAAGTAATGGTTTTTAAAAAAGCTATTGCTGGTTTTTAATCTGGGGTCCATGGATAGGGAGGGTATAAGTGTGTGTGTCTGTCTGTCTGTCTTTGTGTCTGTGTGTGTTTTGTGTGTTCAGGTTCTCAAAAAGGTTTATTCATTGTTATATCAACTAGGACTGAAAGTGCCTACAGAATCGGGGATATACAGTGGTAAACTAGGTTATAAAGACTGCTCTCAGGAAGCATTGTCATTTGGGCTTTATCATGGGGAGGGGTTAAAAATAACCCTTTTAAAAAACATTACGTACTGGATTACTATATATTAAAGAATATTAGGCTAAAACCAATAGCCGTCAGTCAATACAGTTTTGTTAGCCCTGTCCTTAATTTGAGATTAGTGACAAGTATTTAAAAATAAGGATTACACTGGATAGCTGTGGGGGAAAAGAACAATTGAGGACTGTTAATGAAGCCTTGGAATGCTTCATTGTTTGGTAGTTGTTAAATTTAGTTAAAAAGAGCCCAGTTACTATAACCAGTTACTATTATCCAGTGGTTCGAGCCTTTCTAAATGTTATCATGTTTCTGTGTAAAAGCAAAAGGCTCAATCAACAATCACTTTATTATAGGACTCTTTATTTCACGTTCTAAATGCTTGCTTTAAAATAGGAATTTAAATTTATATATGCTTATAATTTACTTTTGGATTCTTTGTTGGAATGTTAGTTTGAATGTCTTCGTAACTATATGATTCTCATTAAATTAATTATATATGATATGTATGATGATTTAGGTTTGATATGTTTGAAGTATTTCCATTTCAGGTTTGGGATACATGATACCCTCTTTTCTTGGCTTTCTAACCTTTTTTTTCCTCTTCAAAACCAAGGAGAAATTTTCTGTACTCACCAGTGTGTCTACTGTCTTGTAGCTAATTTACAAATTTTATGGTGACTAGAATGGTATTACAAAGAACACGGTTAATATCCTCTTACTGAAAAAGGCCTTTTTTTGTGGTTTAAAGAAGTAGTATTAAAGATAGGAATGTGAGCCTTTGAGGATTTCCCTTCTTTACTAAAGAAGTAGAGAAAATGAAATATTAGCAAAGCCATAATGTTTTCCCTTTGGGATATGTCCCTCCCTGTTTCCACACTCATCCAGGCCAAAAGACATTCCTCAGACTTTATCCCTGGCAGGAGAATTGAAATTGAGGAAGTGGTGTTAGCTATGGCTGGCAGGGAAGCAGAAGCATGAAGGTATGTTTCTGAAAAGGAAATTTGTCAATGACAAACGGATTTTTCCAGCTCTGAGTATGTGTACTTTTTTGAGTTTTGATTAAATATCAATGCATAATGTGCTATTTATTGAAGGCTATTCAGTAGTTGGGTGTTCTAAATATACTCGAAAAATTTCAGAGAGATTATTTGGACAATACAGGATATTAGAAAAATTCCTTTTGTGGGGAATTATTTCCTAAACCTTTGAAGTTAGACTGAAACAGTCATCCAGGTTGCTGCAGAAAAAGAGCAAACCTAACTTGAGAGGTAATTATTTGTGTGTGTATTTATAAATATGTAGTGTTTTAATGTACAATATTGGTGAATATCCAAATTTGTCTCATAACAAGATTATTAACTTTTCCAGACTAGGAATTACATTTTTATCTGATTTTGAAACCTTGTCTCGTCGTGTAGTACACGTATACAGGCTCTCAAATAATTGAATTAAAACCTTAGTTTTCTAGAAATGTAACTTTGCATTATAATTACATTATTAATGTTCATATTAACTGTATATTGGAAGAGAAGTAGTCAATTAGTTTCTTCTAGTAGGCTTTGCATTAATGATAAGCTTTAAGTTTGTATCTACAGGATATTATGTACTAATTGTACTACACTCCTTAACACCATTTATTTTTATTTTTTACAACCCTGTAAGGTAGTTTGATGGTTATTTTCATTTATGAGGTTCAGAATGGTTAAGTGACTTGCCCAAGATAACTCAGCTAGTAAGTAGTAGAGCTTTCTTTTGAATCCAATTCTAAGTCCAGAATACTTTACACGGTGATACACTGCCTCCCAGTGGGATGATTTATAGATTTTGTAGTGGTAACTTTTTTGGAGGTAGAGAATTAAAGGAGACAATCCTAAATTGATAAGACTGAGGAGGAAGTTGAACTTCTCAAAGTAGTCAGAAAACTTTTGGAAATAAGGTAGGAGAAAGGCTTGTTTTCTATCAAGAGCTGATAGAGGATAAATCATTCTCGGTCTGAAGTTACACATGATATGTTTCATGTTTTATAATAACCATCGGCTAACAACTAAAAGAGGGATGGGGGAAGATGATAAAGTTTGTTATATTGTACTTGTTTTTTTAATTCTAATTTTTCAATATTTATTTTTTAATATTTTATTTTTTAATTCCCACCCTTTCCCCCTCCCCTCTCGTAACCACTAGTCCATTGTCCATGTCCATGAGTCTCTGTCTGTCTTGTTCATTTGTTGCTTTTAGGTTTATATCCCACATATGAGTGATATCATGTGATGTTCAACTTTTTCTGTCAGGCTTATTTCGCTTAGCATGATTATCTCAAGGTCCATCCATGTTGTTGCAAATGGCAGTTTTTCATCTCTTATGGTTGAGTAATATTCCATTGTATATATGTACTACAGCTTCTTTAGCCAATCATCTATCGTAGTGTACTTGTTTTAATCCTCAGTAAAGTGACATCTGAATTAATTTCAAGGAATTAAAGTTGTTACAAGATAAATTATGAAACAAAATGCTAGCCAGAGCATTGTTGGCATATGTCTCACGAGTAGTGTTCCTGCTAAAGGGCAATAATACTTACAGGAACAATCTGTTCAGGTAGATTGGTTTAAATGCAGGCAACATTATGATACTACTTTGTATTGTTCATTTGTTTCATTTTTCCCAGCTTCCCTTTTCTGCTGCTTTTCCATCTCCAGTATCTTTACAATTTCTAAAATTCTCCATGGAAAGTAGAAATGTTTTGATGGTAATTTCCTTTATCATTATTTTTTAAAACTTTTATACCATTACTGCTGACATTAGATAACTCTGTGCTAGGCACTGAAATGGAAGTCATTTCAAAATTAATCCATTTAATCCTCTCAGTAACCCTGTGAAATAGGTACTGTTATTTCCTATTTACTATGAGGAAACAGGTGCAGAGCAAAAACATAAAATTTCCCAAGGACACATACAGTAAGTCTTCACTTAATGTTGTTGATGGGTTCTTATAAACTGACTTTAAGAAATGACAAAAAATAAAACCAGTTTTACTACAGGCTAATTGATGTAAACGAGAATTAAATTCCTACAGCATATTTCTGGTCACAAAAACATCACCAAACTTCTAAATAAAGGCTCAAAACATTTCTAATATTAACCATTGAAATATATGTGAGCTATATATACATTTAAGAAAGATTAAGAAAACAAGAGAATTATTTTCCAACCCACTCCCTGCATCTCAGGGTGCAAGGTGGGACATACCCTGGACAGGATGCCCTCCCATCACTCACATACACCCACATTCACTCAGACTGGAATAATGTAGACATGCCAGTTCATCTCATGTGCACATCTTTGGGATGTGGGAGGAAAAGAGACCTCAAAGAATACTTAGGCAAACATGGGGAGAACGTGCAAAACTCAACACAGACAGTGATCCTGGCAGGAAATTTATTTTTTTTCCATCAACATAGCAAAACGATGTTGAATGAAATGGCATTTGAGAATCTGCTGTACCTAGTGGAGCCTTGATGAGAACAGGCAATTTGGCTATAGAGTCCATGTTCATAGCGCTACAGCACTATACTGCTGATTAGTTGATATTAATTTGAGTGGTTTCCTCATCCTGGCAATGTATTTAAGTCCTCTCTTTAATTGTGGAGTTATGTTTGTTCACCCTTATAGGAATTTTAGAGGTCAGCAGAGGATTAGGCAAATTTCTGATCTTCAGGTTCCCAAGCATAAAATAGGTATATATCCTATTTGCCTTATGTTATTAATGGAAGTTAGATAACAGTACCTTTTCTGAGTGTACCAAACAATATTATGAGGGTTTTGCAGACATGGTAGTCCCCAGGTAACTGTAATATTCTCATTCATTGAGTACATTTCTTGTGTCAGAGACCTGATGTACTATATACTATACTACCTTGGTCCCCAACCTTTTTGGCACCAGGGACCAGTGCTTCTATGAGAATGCCGGATGATCTGAGATGGAGCTGAGGCAGAGAAGGTAGCGCTGGGGAGCAGCTGCAAATACAGATGAAGCTTCGCCCACTTATCCACTGCTCACCTTCTGCTGTGAGGCTAGGCTGGAGACTGGTGCAGCCCCTGGCTCAGGGGTTGGGGACCCCTGGTGTAGGGGATATTATACCCATTTTACAGATGAGAAGAACGAGGTCCAAATAAATTAAGTAATTCACCTCAGGGCCTTTGTACTTGCTGGTTCCTCTGCCTGGCTTTGTTCCTTATTTCCTGAGGACATTTTGCCAAAGTAATTAGCCTTTCACTGAAGCATTCCTTGGCTATGCCATGTGAAATAATGTCCTTTGTCCCTAGCACTCCTTTTCCTCCTTACTCTGCTTTATTTCTTGGCAAGGCTCTTTTCACCATCAAATATAGCTTTACATGGATTGTCTCTTTCCCCATGCTAGAATGTAAAGTCAGTGGGGACAAGGATATTTGTCTTGTCTTATTCATTGTCTTAACCCTAGCACCTAGAACAGTGTTTGAGACATAGTATAGATTGTACAATAATGAGTGAATGCATTGTGTGGTATGCTGAGACTTGCTAGACTTACTTTCAAGCTGATCGTGAATTAAACTTGATTTAATTTTTTTATACTGATTTAATTTTAATGGACCAAGATGGGCATTCCCTGGAACAAAAGAAGTTGAGTGCTGTGGCATGTGCTCGGGCCTGTTTTGGTGTGGGAGTGGGGACACAGTTGAGTCTGAGTTGTAGTTCTTTGAAGCTTATTCTCATGAATTGCCTTGAATCCCAGGAGGAGTATGTGCCCTGGTCTTACTTCTAGGTTCTGTGAAGCCCTTTATCTCTTAGTAGAGGTCTGCCATCCAGCTTTTTTTACAGCTTAAATTTCAACCCCTCATTTTGCCTAAAGATTCATTCATTGACCAATTATGGTATATTAGTGATGTGTAGTTTCGAGCTAGATGTGAAGCAAGGAGTTAGTTGACTTAAACAGAATTCCTGGCTTTGTCATTTATAATTTAGTAGGAAATAACATACATAAACCACATGTATGTACATATGTTGTTTATATGTTTAAAAAACTGCTATGTATTGAAAGTTGCAATAATTATGTTTTAGTCAATGTTTTGATAGTGCATAAGTCATTATTTTCTGATGTCCTGGAAAACATACCTCTTTGTTTCTACTAAAAAAAATTTGCAATGTATGTAGTTGGAATGTAGTGATAGATAATGTTGTACTACTATGCTCTTACATTTAAATGGTAGCTGATTTTGGAGAGAGTTGAATTGTATTTTAGATACTTCAACCTTAAGCTGATATTATTGCATCTGGAGTTCAGCGTATAGAAGAGCAGGAGACAGGGATATACATTTGGGATCTCTATACATAGAGAATATAGGCTTTTAGAGCAGGGAACTCATAAATAAAAAGCCAGAGGGTCGGGGTTGAAAAAACCTCATTGCTATTTGGATGGGAGAAAGAAGTAGGACCATTGATAGAGTGGTCAGGTGAAATAGGAGAATATCTAGGAAAATGTAGCATGAAATCCATAAGCATCTCAAATTTGAAGAGAATCCTGATGACATGTTCTCTATGTGGGAGATGCTTTTAAATTGTATATGATATAAAAACTGTTCCAGTTATGTCAAGTTGAAATTATCTTTAAAGCTAGTATGATCAGTGGTTATCCTTGTGTACATTGTTTTCTTTGTGGCTTTTGGATATTGAGTTCTTCACACAGACCTAGGTTACCAAGAATAAGGATAAGCTGGGAAGTGGTCCAGGGCAAGGGAGGACCTATCTGGCTTATTGCATTCTAAAAAGTTAACTAAAACTTTATATTAGTGTGGAAAACAAAGAATTAATTGCACTTAAATATGTGAGTGGTATTAGATAATATACTGAAATTTATGTACTCTTCAAAATGCTGTGTTAATTATGATTGGATTTGCTGGAGTCTGTTTTGAAAAGGAAAACCTTTTTCTTTATTTTCATGAGTGTGTAGCCAACCACTACAGTTTTCTTCAGGTTTTATGGAAAAGTTAACCTTGGGTTGAAATAATGCCAGATATGAATATTTTATAAAATCTTATTAACTTTTCTGCTTCTTGGGAAAATATTTCCAAGAGAAATTATTGTTAACAATCTGAAAGGCCACTCATAATTCTACTTTCTTCATTCCAAAAATACTTATTTTAATTTTGGTAAGTATACATAAATTTTACCGTTTTAACCATTTTAAGTATAGAATTCAATGGCATTAAGTACCTTCACATTGGGCAAACATCACCACTATCCACCTCCAGAACTTCCTCACCCCATAATGAAACTGTTTACCCTTTGAAAATTCCCTGCCTTCACTCCAACCTCAGCGTCTAGTAACGAGTGTACTGCTTTGTGTCTCTATGTATTTGACTATTCTACATGCCTCATAGAAGAGGAAGCATAGAATAATTTTCCTTTAGTGACTGACTTATTTTACTTGGCATAATGTTTTCAAGGTTCATCTATGTTGTACATGTGTCAGTTTCCTTCCCTTTTAAGCCTGAATAATCTGTTGTATGTATAGGCCGCATTTTGTTCATCTATGATAAACACTTGGGTTGCTTCCACCTTTTCACAGTTGTAAAAACCCTGCTGGATCTACTTTCAGTTCTTTTGTGTATGTTCCCAGAAGTAGAATTGGCCCCAAAATATTTGAGTGTCTAGTATGTGGCAGGCACTGTGCTAAGCCCTCGAGGATATAACAATGAACAAGACAGGCCTGTTCCCTGCCCTCAAAGATTTTAAAGTCTAGTTAGTGGGAAAAGATTAAATAAACTGTACCATTAAATATGTTAAGTGTTCCAAAAGGGTAAGTACAGAGTGCCATGTGCATGTTTTATATGGTTATAATTATGTATATATTAAGTGAAAAGAATACAAAACATCAAATGATTTTCCATATTCCGATATAATCCCAATGCAGCACCCCACTTTGCTACCCACCGCTACATGGAGAATGCTCTTCTGCTTCTTTTCATATTTAAAATCTTAATGCACCTGGAATTTATTTTTTGACTATAATGTGAGGTAGGGCTATTGTGGTATTGTGATTTATAAGAAATATATATTTGGTCTTCCTCCCATTTCTGGTACAAAGCTCCCCAGATCCTTGGCATTTCTAAAGTACCGAGAATGAAAAGGTGTCTTTTATGTTAATGATGTGACTTTTGGAATGCACCTAAGGATGGGGTTTGGTTGGTTGCCAGTACTCCCAACCTGTGATAAGAGGGTTGGAACTTTCAGTCTTACCCCCCTCCCCTCCACCCCTATCTCCAGGGAGGGGAGAAGGGCTGGAGATGGAACTCAGTCACTAATGGCCAATGATTTAATCAGTCATGTCTATATAATGAAGCCTCCATTAGAACCCAGAAGAACAGGGTTCGGAGAATGATTTGGGGAGAATGGTGCACTCTGGGATGGCATGGCATGGAAGCTGCGAACCCTTTCCCCATACTTTGCCCAATGCATCTATTCCATCTGGCGTTTCTTTTATAATAAACTGGTGATCTAGTAAACAAAAGATTTCTCTTAAATTAATTGAACCTGAGAAAGGGGAACCTTGCCAGTCCCTCAGAAGCACAGGTAACAACCTGGAGTAGCCACTGGTGTCTGAAATGGTGAGGGAGGAAGTCTTGTAGGTCTTAACCCTTAATAAACTATAGAATCTGGTGCTATATCCAGCCCAGATAGTGTCAGAATTGAGTTGAATTGTATGACACCCAGCTGGAGAATTACTTGATGTGCTGTGTGGAAACCCCTGAACACACGTTGGAATTGGTTCTGACTGAGAACCAATGTCGCCATTCACATTTTTTTCTTTTTTCTCTTTTTTTTTTTTTTTTTTTTTTTGCGGGGTGGGGGGTGGGGTCTTTTATTTTGAGCCATACCATGAATTACTTAATTATTTTTCTTGCTGTACATTTGTCTCTTTCCCCTCTGATTTAGATGACATTGCTTCTCTGTGTAGCTTTGTATTTTCCCCTAATTATGTCCAGTGGGATCAAGCTGTCAGTCAGTGTGAAATTTTAAAGCTTTTTGTAAATGAACATGTATTGTTTTCCAATAGGGTTGTACTTACCTTACAGTGTTTCCATTGCTGTGGTATATGATAACCACATTATCCTTGCTTTGGCTATGTTATAAGCAGTTTGCTTGTGGTATTTATTTCAGGTTCCTTTAATTTGTGTTCTTTTAATAGCTAGAATGAATATTTCCCCTTATTTTTGAGCAAGGTATTTTGAATGTCACAGATAACACTTAAATTTAATCTGAGGGTCTTTTAATTATGAGTCTATAGTAGTTTCCTGGTTAATTACTGTTTTTTAATATTAGGTAAATGTATATAATTATTTTAAATTAGTTTTGTGTATTATTTTGTAATGCCTGTTAACATTATTCATGGTTTTAGTCCATTTCAGTTTATAGACAACAGTTGCTTAGGAAACCTGCAACAATCTCTGCATCCTTTTGTCTAGCCCAAGAGTGCTAGTTGCATTCAGTGGATAGTTTGTGGATGAACTGTGCTCAAGTGTTTTGTAAATTGTAAATAGAGTATGAGAAACCAGTGTGAAAAGCCCAGGTTTTTTTTTTAACTCACTGCTATGTAATCTTTTTAGCAATGAAGCATACAGTGAGGTTAAAATTTTGTTAGTAGTTCAGTATGTTTCTCGATAATGTATTTTTTAGTTATGAGCAGGCTAGAGAAAGTAAAATTGGCTGTTGGACATCATTCTTTAAGAAAACAATCACATGATTACATTTATGGTTATGCCAAATAGGAGTCCATAGATTTCCCCATCTGAGAATTTGTCAGTGCCAAGGCATTTGAAACCTTGGGCAAAGGTGCTTCTTTAGGATAGCTGAGAATGTTTGGGACTATCTAACTTTAGTGATTAAAGATATACTAGCAGCTTTGTAGTGAAAAAAAAAATTTAGATCTGGGGAGAGAAGTTCAGAGCAAGTGGAAATATAGAATAGTTAATTTTCAAACTCTATAGAGTAAGACTTATTTTAATTAGTTACAAAATGTACTTATAGCTTTGGTTAAAATGCTCATACATATTATGTTTAAATGTAGTAAATGGAGCCCTGTTGCCCTCGCAACACAGTCACCTTGTTTTATTTTCATGGTAGCACCACTACTTGGCATTTTCTTGTTTCTTTGCAGACTTTCTTCACCTTACTAAAATTTAAGCACAATGGAAGCAGGGAGTTTGCTGTTTTAATACTGTGACCTCGGTGTCTCTAACGGTGCCTGGCATTTAGTGGGTACTTAAGAAATATTTGTTGAATGAATTATTTAATACTTTATCTGGATACTGATTAAAATATTTAGAAATAAATTCAATCCTCGTTGTGAATGTAACTAAATGTCAACTTTAAGAAATCACTTGTTCGTTGTTGTTGTTGTTAAATCAGTTTGAGAAGTGGGAAAAAATTTTGAGACCTGAGGTGCTTATCAGTATTTCTCTAGAATGCATGAAATTAGAGGTAAGGGTAAAAAAAGATATTACTCTGCAAAGTTCATTAAATAAATCTTTTGCTGTATGTAACTATGATCTTATTATCTGAGTTATGACTATTAGCACATTATACTCTCATCAGTTTTATCTTCACAAGTTAGGACAGGGTTTTATTCTTAAGGATCTGATTCGGTGTATAAGTCCTCACTTAAAGTCTTGATAGGTTCTGTGAATTGGTGTATAATGAAATCAATTTTACCATAGGCTGATTGGTATAAATAAGAGTTAAGTTCTTACAGTTATCAAAGTTATAATGAAATGATGTTGGACAAAATGACGTTATTCAGAGACCTGCTGTATTTCTAAACTTAGAATAGTTTCTTTTGCAAGTTGCAGAAGTTAAAGGTGAGAAAAGAGTAGTTAGAAACTACAGTTGACCCTTGAGCAATGCAGGGATTAGGGGCACTGAACCTCTGTTGAATAACTGAGTATAAATTTTGACTCTCCTTAAAACTAAACTACTAAGAGCCTACTATTGACAAGAAGCCTTACCAATAACACAAACAGTATTGTATACTGTATTCTTAAAGTAAGCTAGATTAAAAATGTTATTAAGAAAATCTTGGAAATTCAGGTCAAGATGGCAGTAGACAAATGCTGTGCTTGCCTCCTCTCGTGATGACATAAAAACTTAAACTACAGAACAACCATTATTAGGAGTCGCCTGAGGTCTAGCTGAACAGAAGTCCTACATCTAGGGACATACAGAAGAGGCACCTCGAGAATGGTAGGAGGGGTGGAGACACCAAACAGACTGGTCCTACTACCCACATGTGGTAATTGCGAATCGGGAGGGATATCTCAGTTGTGAAGGTCCCCCCAGAGGAGCAAGAGGTCCCGGCCCCACATTGGGCTTCCCAGCCCAGGGTTCCTGTGCCAGGAAGAGAAGTCGCCACATCTTCTGGCTGTGAATACCAGTGGAAATTGTGGCTGAGTGAGACAGAGGGCCGCTGGAGCCACAGACATTCCTCTTAAGGAGCCCACGCGTGGACTGACGCACGGACTGACTGACTTGCTCTGAGCTCCAGCACATGGCAGCTGCTCGAAAAGCGCCAGGGACATAGAGGGAAGAACTGGGTTGTCTGACTTCAGGGTGAGGGCTGGAGGGGCATTTTCCCCCCAGACAGAGGTGCTGGCAGAATCCAGTGCCCCTTTGTTGAGTCTTCCCCACTCCCCAGCATGCAGACTGGTGATTCCCTGAGCCCCTGTCCCACCCAACTTGCGGGCCCACCCAAGCTGCGTCCAGTGGCTTTTCTATGTAAGTGGCCTGTCTTGGCTCATGCAGCGGACTTTCCTAAAATGTCTCAAAGGTTCACAAAACCCAGACAAGCCGCATCTGGCCTTGGCATATGTCGTACCTCTTGCTGAGCAGCCCCAAGCCGGGCACTAGGGGCAGCCAGCCTTGGTTCGCAGTTTGGTCTCTTGAGGCACCTCTAAGCACAGCACGGGTGATGGCCATCTGTGGATCATTTGGTGACTCTCGCTAGGTGGCCTCGGGTAGGGCACAGGCTGTGATTGAACTTGGCCTGCAGTGGGGCCCCTTACAGGAGGCCCCGGGGCCGTCACACTGGTGGCTGGCTTCTGTCCGAGCAGGAGCACCACCCGGGGTGGCATCCGAGGACAACACACCCAAAAGGCAGACTGGGCAGGCACCAGAGCCTGCTAAAGCAAAACCTGCTCCGGAGGGTCAGCCCTTCACAACCAATCGGCCTGACGGTCAGTCCCTCCCATTGATGTGCCAATAGCAACCAAGGCTCAAGTACAGCAGGAGGGCACACACAACCCATACAAGGGACACACCTGGAGCACCCGGGTCAGGTGACCAGGGAAGACTGTGCCACTGGGCCTCACAGGGCACCTACTACGTAAGGCCACTCTCATAAGACTGGGAGACTTAGGAGCCCTACCTAATACATGGAAACAAATACAGGGGGACAACCAAAATGGAGAGACAAAGAAACATGTCTCAAATGAAAGAACAGAACAAACCTCCAGAAAAAGAACTCAACAGCGTGAAGATAAGCAGTCTACCAGATGTAGAGTTCAGAACACTGGTGATAAGGATGCCAGTAAACTTAGGGCAAGAGTGGATGAACTCAGTGGGAACTTTTAATAGAGTGATATAGAAAACAAAAATGGAGACAGAAAACAAACCGGTCAGAATGAAGAAAACAGTAACTGAAATGAATACATTAGAAGGAATCAACAGTAGGTTACATGAAGCAGAGGACCGAATCAGCGAGTTTAGAAGATAAGGTAGCAGAAAACATCCAATCGGAACAGCAACAAGAAAAAAGAATTAAAAAAAAATGAGGATGGTTTAAGGGACCTCTGGGATATCAAGCGTACCAACATTCGCATCATAGGGATACCAGAAGTTGACGAGAGGGAGAGTGGAGAAGGGAGAACAGGAATTGAAAACCTATTTGAAGAAATGATGATGAAAAACTTCCCTAACCTGGTGAAGGGAATAGACATACAATACAAGCCCAGGAAGTACAGAGTCTCAAACAAGATGAACCCAAACAGGTCCACACAGACACATTATCATTAAAATGCCAAAGGTTTAAAGACAAAGAGAGACTCTTAAAAGGAGCAAGAGAAAAGCAGTTAGTTACCTACAAGGGAGCTCCCATAAGACTGTCAGCCGATTTCTCCACTGAAACTTTGCAGGCCAGAAGAGATTGGCGCAGAATATGCAAAGAGATGAAAGGCAAGGATCCTACAACCAAGATTGCCCAGCGAAGTTATCATTTAGAATCGAAGGACAGATAAAGAGCTGCTCGGTCAAGTAAAAGCTAAAGAAGTTCTTCAACAAACCAGTCAACAAACCAGTATTACAAGAAATGTTAGAGGGACGTCTTTATGAAGAAGAAGAAAAAGATCAAAAATATGAATAATCAGATGGCAATAAACTATCAACAATTACTTTACATGTAAATGGATTAAATGCTCTAGTTAAAAGATAAGGTGGCTGTTGGATAAGAAAATAAGATACATATGTTGCCTGCAAGATACTCACCTCAGATCAAAAGACGCCGTGAAAGTAACGTGAGGGAAAAAGATATTTCACGGAAATGGGGACAGACAAAAACTGGGGGCAGCAATACTTATCCCAGACAAAATAGACTGAAACAAAGGCTACATATAACAGGAGACAGAGAAGTATCCAGTAATCCCACTTCTGGGTATTTATCCGAAGAAACCCAAAACATTAATTTGAAAAGTCACATGTATTCATACATTCATTGCAGCATTTATTTACAATAGCCATGATATGGAGGCAACCTGGATGTCCATCAGTGGACAAATGGATAATGAAGAGGTGGTATATCTATAAAATGGACTGTTACTCAGCCATACAAATTTTTAAAAGAATGAAATCTTGCCGTCTGCAACAGCATGGTTGGGCCTAGAGGGTATTGTACTGAGTGGAATAATTCAGACAAAAGACGAATGCCGTGTATTCACTTACATGTGGAATGTAAAGAACAAAACAAAACAGGAAACTCGTAGATAGAGACAACATTTTGATGGTTGACAGAGGGGAGGGATTAATAACTATGAATGGATTCGGGACTTATCAGGGCGATTGCTTCATAATTATAAATGTCTAGCTACTATGTTGTACACCTGAAACTAATAATATTGTATGCCAGCTATAATTGAAAAATAAATGTATTTAAAAGATGTAATAGTAGTAATGATTCTACTATACTTTGTGCATTGTAGAGTTTACATAACATTTTCACTTTGTCCTCATAACTCTTTAGGGAGGGAGGTCTTTGAGGCAGTTGTGCTGTTTTACAAATGAGGAGTTAGTGTTTCAGAGGAGTCAAGCAACATGGCCCGAAGTCACACAACTAGAATTGGTTTAAAGAAACACTTTGAACATCTTTTTCCTTGATTCTGTTTGTGTTCCTTAGGACCATAGTATTTTTAGATCAGGATGAAGCCTTAACTGCAATCTCCTTTATATATGTATAGAAAATAATTTAACATTACAACGATAATGTGCTAAGATTACAGCCCAGGTCTTCTCAGGTCTGTTCCATATTGTTTCTCCTCTTCCTTGTCTTTGATGTTGGAAATGTGTATGCTACTGGATGAATGGCTGGCAGATAACCAAGGTACTTGGTTTTCTTAATAGTTTTCTGGTTCACGTTTATACTTACATTGGTTAATAGCTTCCAGAAAAATTTGAATGTATTTTGAGGCAGCTTGGGATAGTGGAAAGAAGGTTGTGAGGCTTAGATTCAAGCAGATTTAAGTTGGAATCCTATGACTCCTTATTAACTATGAAGTCTTGTGGAAATTAATTTCTTTTGTATTCTCATCTGTAAAATGAGCATATCATCTGGAAATATTTAAAGATGGTTAATTATGTTTCTGAAACGTAGAATGTGTTTGGTAATGTCAATTATTTTATAAAATGTCAGAGAAATGAAATTCATGTCTTTATGGTACAGAAAGGAACAAGTAAGATGAAAACAATTCTGGGAAAGCATTTAGAGCAAATAGGACCAAAGGTTTTATGTTACTTAGCATTCTTACAGATTGGTACGAACAGCTATTATGACCTTAAATGTTAGTAGACATGAAATTTTTAATACTATTTTTACCATTTATTGAGTCTTATTAAGTGCTAGGCACTAAGCTAGCTGAGTGTCATTGTAAATCCTTAGGTAGTAAGCATGTGAAGAAATCTCCGCATTTCGCAAATAGCAAAAAATTGTGGATGTGCACTATGTCTCTAAACAGGAGCCTTAAAATAAATATTGATCTACTTGGATCTAATAATGAGAAAATAACAGTCTATACACAGGAAGCAGTGTTATTATAATGAAATATTGCAGTCAATCTTAATGTCTAACAAGAAATATAAGTAGATTATGATATCACATCTGGTGGAATTTCATGAAACTATTAGAAGTTTTTATTATGACTTAGAAATGGTAGAAATGCAGGTAGAGATGAAAAATTATGCACAATAAGTATTCATTCATTGGTTATAGTTTTGAAAATTGACACCTAGGCATCCATGCATGCAGATAGGGATAAAGCCTGGGGTGAAAAATGAAACTAAGTGATTTATCAAGGTAATGGATGCTATGTGATTGTTCTGAGTTCTTTAAAGGTAATTTCGCGGGAACCAAGGTCATGTGCTTCCTGTGTAGTATGCACTGAGGAGCATTGTCTTTAAAGTGCTCAAAGGGTTTGACCTAGATGACGTGGTTCAGTATTGTTTCTTATTTCGGGTGGACTTTAATAGTTTCAACTACTGGCTGTTTATTCTTTTAGTAAACTCTGAACACACATTATCATTCAACCCATTGTATTTTATCATGAGAATTTTAATGTTATTCTTTTATTCGTCTTGAAAATTGTAGCCACAATAATTAAACCTATATATTATATAACTTATTTTTGTACCTCAGTGGATTTAAGAATCTTCAACTTGTTTGCGACATGAAAGAAGCATGTTTTTAAGCCCCAGATATATGTCCCATTATAATCTTCTATGCCCATTGCTTTTTGTGTAGCTTGTCTTGTCGATCAGCAAAGCAAAAACTTTATAGCTCTCTGCCTTCTGAATTACATCATATTTTACGGTTGATATATTTTATGGTATGTGTGTTCTTTTCTGTTTCATTGCTTCCATTAAAAAGACTGGTTTTGATGTTGATTTGAGTCCTCTTTTTCCCTTCATCTGTGAGTACTACAAGACATAGTGCACCATTGATTCTTGCATCTCTCATTTATATTCTGATTTTAAAAGAAGCTTGTTAGAAAGAATTTGGGTAAATGGTATGATGGTCTTGGTGGGTTGAAAACTTACCAGAGTACATTTTCAGTCATTTCTGTTCCAGTGAAGGGTACTGTTAAATTGATTCATATTTTCATTCTGTCTCTCTCTCTTCCCCTCCCTCCCTCCCTTTCTCCCACTCTCTCTTCATTCCTCCCTCTGCCTTTCTCTTCTTCCCCCGCCATGTGTGTGTGCCATTTGTTTTAAATTAATCTGCAGAGAGTAGTCTGCAAGTGAAACCATTGAGAATTACCTGTACTGTATTTCTTGGAATGTTTGCCTTTCTTGGTTGTGTATTTTATAGAAGCCGCATCTGGAAAACTTGTGGGTTCTGTAGCATGGTCCCCATGTCTTCAAAGGATTTTAAAACTATTTGGTGCAAACTGTTTCAAAAGAAGGAAGAACTTTATTATTACTTGTATAAAAATAATGATTACTGCCCTTGGTAAAAATGAGTCCAGAAGCGGGGGTGTAAGGTGAAAAATTACAATCCCTCCATTCCCAATTTTGAAAGGTAACCACTGCTGATAGTTTCTTTTTATCCTTCTAGAAAATTTCTAAGCATAAATGGATTGGATCAAATTTATATTTATTAGTCTTGATACTATCTTACATTTTATAATATCAGCACAGTTTTTAGCAGTATAAACTTTGTATTTATTAATCTAAGGATTCCCATGGCTTTTTAAACTGCATTTTTTTTTCTGGATATACTTAAAATCTAGTCTTTTTTCTTGCAGAAATTATTTTTCTACTAAGTTAGCCTAGACATTTCTTGTCGTGTGGGAAGTTCACAGAGATGTGATTTAGGGCATACTTTATGTCAAGAGAATACAATTTATTATAATGGTGTCTTTCAGAGTGAATTGTGTAATAAGGTGCAGTTTTTATCCATAGTCTTAATACAGAAGGTATGTAAGGAAACAAAAACATTAATATACAGGATCATTATTGTAATGATGGAAGCTTGTTTAAAGTAAACAGAAAGAGGTAGTAATTATCTGGGGGAATTCAGGGAATGTTCCTTACAAAAAGGAGGTAGTGATTGAGGTTCAGTAGGAGTTTATCAGGGCATTCCAAACCAGCCAACCTCCCCGCCCCACCTTTCCTTTGAGTAGTATCCAACTGCTCTTAGTTCTCTTAACATACCAACCTGCTTGACAGCTATATGTTTCTTTGCTTGAACCATTTCTGATGTCTAGAATACTCATGCACCCACTTGCCAGTATAACTGTACATGTCCTTCTGGATTTAGATGGGGGTCATTTGGAAACCACCTGAACTCCCCTTTCCCAGTTAGGAGACATTTCTCTGTGCCCTGGGACTTCCTATGCATATTTATGTCAGTGTACTTTCATGGTATTAATTGTAATTGCTTATGTGACAACTTTACTACTGTAAGCTCATGAGGGGGGTAGGGCACAACTATATTTTATAAATTTCCCTCAACATTTTATTATGGAAAGTTTCCAACATACATAATTGTACAGTGATTACCCATGTACCCACCACCTAGATTCTACCTTTAACATTTTGTTATATTTGCTTTGTCAAATATCCTTCTATCTGGTTATCACTCCTTTTTATCCATCAGTCATCCACTTTTCAATCATCCACTTTTTATTTATTTACTTTTTATTTATTTATTTTTTAGGTGAAGCAACCCTTGGTTGACTTCACAGATTGCAAGGGCCTTGTCAGCTTACAATCCCTTACTTTTTTTATTTCTTAAGCCTACAGCACCTGTTCTTCCTGGGTGGTCTCCCATCCAAGTACTAACCAGGCCTGACCCTACTTAGCTTCCAAGACCAGATGGGATTGCACTTGTTCAGGCTAGCATGGTTGTAGACTTCAATTATTCCTTTTTTAGATGTGTTTCAAAGTAAGTTGCAGACATTAGCACCTTTAACCCCTTAAAGACTTCAGCATTAAGGTCATTAAATGGAACTAATGTTTCATTCATTTTTAACCTTTTTCACATTTTGAAAACTGCATATTATTTTTAACATCAGGGCTATCACATTGCTAGTACAGAGGTGCTTAGCATTTGGCTTGAGATTTTGTGCATTTGACTAGAATTATATTGCAGTTGAAAGGAGCAATTCATTAAGGACTGGAGTAGAGAGAATTTCATGGAACGGGGATAATTATTATGAGTATTAGAATAATTTATTGTTCAAAGGTTGAAATAAATGCTAGGTAAACAGAAAAGGCCAGTCAGGCAATGGATTTAGGGATAGGTCAAGGTGGGGAGGGGATAGTTAGGTTGGGAGGATACCAGGAGCTGGTCTTAGAAGCTAGAATTTTAATTGGGCCTTAAAGAATTAGGTTGAGTAAAAGGGGTGGTTATGGTTACAGACTAGAAAAGCAGAGATGGGAATGAGCACCTTTCATGGAATAATGAGATGAGCATTGTAGTTGGAGCCATTAGTTCAGTTTCATTTATTAAGAAAGGATTGGATTTTGGTCTCTGCAGGATCTCATTGGGATTTCAAAGGTGCTTGATGGTGTTAAAATACAACAAGTGCCCAAAAAGGTTATCTTGCAATTTTCTTAAACTCACAGTTTAAAAATAAACTCTCTTTATCTGATGCTTTTTTCCAGTTGAGTAAACTTTTGTCCTGAGTTATTCATACTTCCTAGAAATTGGCAGTTCCTGGATAGGAATTAGAAAGAGGAAGATCCCAATGGCAAGTAGAAGTCTATATAGAATAAACTTCTGGAGATTTTCCATATCGGTTAGCTTCAACTTGAGCGGTTATCTTTTAGGAAAGAGATATTTGTTTCTTGTGGAAAGAAGAGTGGTGTGGTGACTGTTGGTAGCTTAGACTCTAGGAAACTTCTTAAGGACATTTTGGGGAAATACATCATTGAGCTGTGGGTTTCTGGCATTTGGGAGAATTAGGTTCAGATGAGTAGCCCAAGGCAGGCAGGGAGAAGTTTGTTTGCTTCTGTTCCCTAGCTACTCACGCCTTCTCTGTCTCTAAGACTGGGTCATTCTGTAATTCTGAGGTTGCCGATTCCATGACTTACAGCAGCTTTTCTTAAAGTGGAGTATGGACCCACCAACATGGGATTTGTGAGTAATACAGGTACCTGAGACTTGCAAACAGATCTAACGAATTGAGTCCCTATGTGTGCGTTCTGTAACTCTGCATTTTAGCAAGTATTTTTTATAATTCTTATGCACACTGGAATTTAAAGAGAGCCACTCTTATAGATAGAGTTTTCCATTCTTTATTAAGTGATCGCCTCTCTGTATATGGTGGAGCTACTGCTTTCCTTCAGGGAGGGACAATTACAGGCAACAAATACTTATAAGATTGCTGGTAAAGTGCAGCTGTTAGGGATTTTCCGCTGCTCAAGATTTTGCTAGAGATCATTTTGTGTACACAATTGTGAAGAAACTTGTTTTTATTGTATGTATTGAACAAGGTGTATATATCAGGGGTTTCTATGTGATAGCTTTAGACATTTACTAAATACAGTTGCAGGAAACTAATACCTGTCTTATACTTGAATTTGACTGATTCAGAAGACTTTAAGGGCATAATTTCATTTATGTTCTGAAGAGCTGATGTGCATTATCCCAACAAGACATCCATTTATATGAAGCAAATAATGCCTGAGATAGGTTCAAGATGAGATTTTTGCCTCTTACTATCTGTGTGACCTTGGACAAGTCTCTTGACCCTTTAAATAAGATTCAATGTAGATGAGTGTTTAGGAGAAGTTGATAATGTTGAAGAAACCATTTCATGACATTACTTGCTTAAGTATTTGCAATATCAGATACCTGGTCTTTCCGTGATGGTGTGTGGGCATTTTTTCTTGGGTGTAATACAGACATAACAAGGTGAGCAGGAAAAAAACCTCTGAACTATTTTTTTTAAAGCATACTTGGAGACAGATGAAACGTGCAGGTTACAAAAAAAAATGTTTAAGAAGAGGTAGGTAGTGTATCAGAGAAGAATGGAAAGTAGTAAGCTAGCACAGGATGGCTTATCTCAAATCTGAAGTCTAAAAGATAATATCCTTTGTGTGTGGCAATGGGGGCAGATAACAAGGTAAGCAGGCTGTAAAAGCCCTCGAGGACAAGATTTAGTCAAACTAGGAGAGATAGAAGGGTTGAACTTAACTATTGCACAAAGATGCAATATTACCAGGAAATAATTGTCTCTATGGAAGCAGCAGAGAGAATCTTTGGCTTATCAGGCTTGAAAGTCTATCCTAATACATAAAGAGTATTTTGAAATCAGCAAAAAAGACATCACCAGCCTGTTAGGAAAATGGGCAAATAACATAAGCAGAAAGTATATGGAAAAGATGCTGTTAGGAATGGCTCTTAAACATAAAGAAATAAGAGGAAAGCAAATTAAAACTACAAGTTATCCCTTCTTAGCCAGACCTATTTGATTCCTGATTTTCATTAGCAAGAGTTCAGATAATTATCCTAATCATGGTTTTTGAGTTTTGAATAACAGGGATTTATTGAAAATATATGTTTGGTTCCTGAGTTTATGAAGTGCAACTTCATTTAGGGAGATTCACCTATACCCTGAATTAACCATTTTTCACCTTAGATTGGCAAAAATTTGAAAGTCTTGACAGTGTTGTTAGTGAATGTACAAAAACAGATCCATAGATAGATTGCTGGTGGAGTACAAATTGGTATAACCTTTGTCCATGGAGGCCAATTTTGATATTATTTGTTAAAATTACAAATGTATATGGCCTTTGGTCAAAATCTTCAGTCACAAGTTAGTCGATATGAGGGATACTTATGTGTTGATTAAAATGACCAGAGCAACATGGAATTAAACATTGCTCAAGTGACTAAAACAGATAGTTTGTGAGTTCCAGTGTACACATTGAAAAAATTAGAAGAAAGCATTTGGGTGGTTGTGGGGGGAACACCACCGACGGACAGTTTTAAAATTTTTAAATTAAGGTATCATTTACGTAAAGTCTAATTCACTTGTTTTAGTATACAGTTCTGTGAGTTTTGACAAATAGTTGTAGAATCATCATCATAATCAAGATATAATACAGTTCCAATATCCTCTCCTACAAATTCCTCCAGTACTCCTTGGTGTAATCAGTCTTTCTCCCCAACCTGAGCCCCTGGCAACCATTGATCTGTTTTCCATTCATGGGTCATATAATGGAATCATAACAGTAAGTAGCCTATTGAGTCTGGCTTCTTTCACTTAGCATAATGCATTTGAGATTTAGCCTAGTCATGTGTGTCAGATATTTGTTCCTTTTTAGTACTGAGTCGTATTCCATTGTGTGGATTAACATAATTTGTATATCCATTCACCGGTTGAAGGACATTTGGGTTGTTTTCCACCTCTTGGTGATTACATATAAAGCCACCTTGAAGTCTTATAGTTTTTAAGTTTTTACATTTTAGTCTAGCATTCCTTTTGACTTAATTTTTGCATATGGTATAAAGGATGGATTAAGGAACTTTTTTTGCATGTGGATATCCAATTGTTTGAAAAGACTTTCTTACACATTAAAGTGCCTTGGTACCTTTATCAAAAGCCAAGTGACTAAATGTGTGTGGTCTGTTTCAAGTCACTTCCTTTGATCTATCTTAATCACCATTCACACCGTCTTGATTACTGTAGCTTTATAGTAAGCCTTGATATTATGTATAGTGTGAGTTCTCCTAATTTGTTCTCTTTCAAAATTGTTTTGCCTATTCTAATTCCTTTGCCTTTTCACCTGAAAATCAGTTTGTTGAATAAAAAAAGAAAACCTTGCTAGAATTTTGATTAGATATTTTAAAGTTTTACTTTGGTATAATACTAGATTCACAGGGAGGAGCAAAATAAAGGGGGGTCATATATACCCTTCACCTAACTTCCCTTCTTGCATAACTTTAGTACAATATCAAGACCAGTAAATTGACATTGGTGCAATCCACAAAGTTTATTCAGATTTTACAGTTACACATGCATTCATTTGTGTGACAGTATTTATAATTCTGTGCAATTTTATAGATGTATAGATGCTTTTAACCAACGCTACCAAGATACAGAACTGTTCCATTATCACAAAGACCCCTCCTGCTACTTTTTTATAATTAGACTCATTCTCTTCTCTCACCTTCCTCTATTCTGTCCCTAATCCCTGGCAACCACTAATCCGTTCTCCTTAATTTTGTCATTTTGGAGGCTATTATATAAATGGATATCATATGCTAAATAACCTGTTGAGATTGGCTTTTTTCCCACTCAAATAATCCAAGTTTTTGCATTCCAACAGTTAATTCCTTTGTATTGCTGAGTTGTATTCCATAGTATGGATGTGCCACATTTTTTTTAACCATTCACTCATTGAGCTGCCATAACAAAGTACCACAAACTGGGTGGCTTAAACAACAGGGACTGTTTCACAGTTCGGGAGGCTAGACATCCAAGACCAAGGTGTCAGCAGGGTTGGCTCCTTTTGTAGGCTGTGAGAATTGATTGCATGCCTCTTCCCTAGCTTCTGGTGGTTTGCTGGCAGTCTTTGGTGTTCTTGGTTTATAGAAGCATCACCCTGGTCTCTGCCTTCATCTTCACATGATCTCACTGTGTTGTGTTTATGTCTGTCACCAAGTTTCCTCTTATAAGGATTATAATCCAGTGATACTGGATTAGGACCCATATTAATGACCTCATTTTAACTTAATAACTTCGCTGTAAAGACTCTAACTCCAAATAAGGTTACATTCCAAGGTACTTGGGGCTAGGACTTCAAAATATGAATTTTGAGGTGACATAATTCAACCTATAACAAGAGTTGTTTGGCTAATACAAGCAGCTTCTGTGAACATTCTTTTTTTTCTTTTCTTTTTTTTTTTTTTTAGGTGAGGCAACACTTGGTTGACCTCACAGATTGTAAGGACCCTGTCATTTTACAGTCCCTTATTTTTTTTTATTTTTTACGCCTACAGCACCTGGTCTTCCTAGGTGGTCTCCCATCAAAGTACTGATCAGGCCCGACCCTGCTTAGCTTCCGAGATCAGGTGGGATCGGGTTTATTCAGGGTGGCATGGCTGTAGACGTGTGAACATTCTTGTACGCATTTTTGTGTGGACATATATTTTTATTTCTCTGGGTAAACGCTCAAGAGTAAGATTGCTGGCAAATATGTGTATGGTTTTTAAATTTACTTATTGAGATATAATTTCCATGTAACAAGTTTAAGCTGTACATGTTGATTGATACATTTATATATTGCAGTATGATGACCACAATAACCTGAACTAGCATTGCATAATTAAGCTTTTTTTTTGGGGGGGGGTGGTGAGTGTGTATGGTTTTTAGAAGAAAATTCTGGACTCTTTACCAGAGTGGCTGTACCATTTTACATTTCCACCAGTAGTAATATATGAGAATCAGTTTCTTTGCATCTTTGCTATCATTTGGTTTTGTCACTACTTTTTATTGTGGCCATTCTGACAGGTATAGTGATATCTCATTGTGGTTTTTATTTTGCATTTCCTTTAATTCAGTTTTATTAAAGATTTTTTTGATTATTTTTTCTCACACTTAAACTCTTGATTCTTAAATATCATTAACATGATCACTTATAGCTATCATATAGTAAAAAAATAACTTCAGAACAGAATCAGTACTGCAACAAACAACAAAACTATTAAGCAAGTAAAGCTTTATATTTTTATATTTCTTTTTGTCCTCAGATTCATCCCTCTAAAGATAAAGTGTTGTTTTTTAAACTCTCTTTTTATGTAAATGCTTTCTCTGTATGCTCATGTTATTTGTTTGATATACATGATTAGGTTTTTCTAATTTTTTTCAACTATAGGAATTTTAAAAACTTAGTTTTATTTTTTGAACAGGCGATTCATTTTCCTAAATCAAAAGTTAAGATTGTGTACATAGAAGTCTCCAGAGACTCCTGTCTCCTATATTCCTTTTTTCATCTCTTCCCCTATATAGACAACTTTTAAAAAATGTTTCTTGTTAATACCTCCAGTATTTCTTTTTGTGCAGACAAGCAAATGCATCCATATATATGTTTTTATTTTACACTTATGTCTTGAAAGTAGCATACTAATCAACACAATTTGTTGTAAACATTGATATTAAGTGCCAGACCTAACACATGTTAAGAGTTGTGTTGGTGATGTGTTTCATGGTGTGAGAGTGAATATGCCACACTGACTTTTGAACTATTTCATGATCTATAAGTTATGATCAATATGAATTAGTGAGGTAGGTTCACTAGGAACTATGTTAATGTTTATATAGCCACTTCAGCAGTGGAGAAACTGCTTGTTACTCTGTAAACTTTAGAAAGAAAAACACAGGTGAAACATTATTGAATAATTTGTTATTGCTAGCCAAAGCAGTTGATGCAGGAAGGATTGTGGGGGGGGGTGGCAAGGGGACAGCACATAATGAAGTAAAATTTCAGGTAAAATGATGTGACTGGGATGATTGGCAAACATTTGCTAGTTATTCTGCTGAATAATTTACAAGAAGCAGTTGGAGAAGGAAACTTTTTCCCTTGTTTGGAATATAATAATGAAGAAAGCTGAGTATAATTGCTGATGGTAGAGAGAGTGCTTTTCTTGATGAAAAGAGCATTTTGAGCATTTTTGCCAAAGTAATCATAGAATAAAATGGGAGACACTTGAATATGAAGAATGCCCTCATACATGTTCTCCGATTTTGCTACATTATTTGGCAGAAATCTTTTTGTGAAGTGGATCATTACAGCACATTTTTCTATAGAAAGAATTTTCTAATTGAGAAATGTCTTTCCTGACTAATGACTTAGCAGATAAATCATTGGTACAACAAATAATGTCTTACAAGCAAAGTTGCAGTAACTAAACCTATCCAATTTAAGATAGCAGTTTCAAGTTCTCTGCAGTATACTTTCAAGTAAGTATACCTAACACATATAACCATTAGTTCTAGTACATACTTGTATTTGTCTTTAATAATATATTGGTCTTAACATTAAATGTTTGCTGAATCATTATTTTGCTTCCTTTCTTAGCATTTAGATAATCCTTTTGGGGATATTTTGCAGTGTGCGTTAATATATTTTTAGTGGTTTAGAAATAACATAGTCTTTTGGTCTTAGTGCTCTAGGAAAGTTAAAGATTCAGTTTAGAGCTCGAATTCAGAGTTTTCTGTGTGCCGTCTGCATTGGCTGGAATACAAAAGTGGATGGATGGAGTACATTCATGGGTATATAAAAGGCATTGACAGTGGAAAAGGTTACAGGGCAAAATGTGGGAGCCCCTCATAATATCTAGTACCAGTAATCTAACTATACATATATGTAACATTATGATATCTCTTCTTACTGGACTATCCTTATAATGTACGCTAATAATCTTTTCCCAAGTGTAAATAGAATCACATGCTGCATTTTAGGGATCAGTAACTCTTAATTCCTAGTAGCATCACATGATGCCATTCTAGTAGCATGCTAGCCTTTGACTGTAGCTTGCCTGAATTGCTGCTAGAAAGTTCTTGTTGCCTTTTTCCAGCTTTAGGTTGTGTGCTGTTCTATTGCTGGTAACTGAGACTTGTACCATCAAATTTTAAACAAGGGAGAGCAATGTTGAACATTAAATGGGTTTCAATGATAGTTTTCATACCCTGTGATGAGTAACCTGTGGTGAGTAACTTTAAAAATGTAGCTGGGATTAGCTTGCATTGTTCAAGTACTTCCTTTTTTTTTTTTGTGGTAGTGGTTGTTGGGTTTGTCTGTTTGTTTTTTGGAAAAGCTAGATATCTCTGGATCTCTTGCCACACAGTTACATAAGCTTTGATTCATTTTCACCATATTAAATAGACAAAAAAATGTGTTTTGTCAAAATAGAGTGTAGATACCAATTATCAGTGTCTTAGTTTATAAAATTACATTTCAAAAGATATTAATTGTTAAGTATGCTTATTCAGTAGGAAGGTGTTCTCCAGTGATTGGTAAAATCTTGTGAGTATATAATATGAGGGAAGCTTGCTTGATAAAAGGGGGTTTACATTTAATTTTTTTATTGCGGTAAAAAACCCATAATATTTGCCATCTTAATCATTTTTAGGTGGACAGTTCAGTGTTAAGTAAATTGACATTATTGTGAAACATCTCTGGGACTTTTTTGTCTAGCAGATCTGAAATTATACCCATTAAACAACAAGTCTTCCTTTTCCCCTCCCTTCATGCCTTATTAACCACCATTCTACTTTCTGTTTCTATGACTTTACTACTTTAGATACTTCATGTAAGTAGAATCATACAGTATTTGTCTTTTTGTGACTGGCTTATTTCATTTATCATAATGTCCTGAAGTTTAATCCAAGTTGTAGTATGTGACAAGATTTCCTTCCTTGTTAAGGATGAGTAATATTCCATTATATGTATACATTGTATTTTCTTTATTCAGTTTTTGATGGACATGTGATCTGCTTCTAACTCTTGGCCATTGTGAATAGTGCTATGAATATGGGTGTGCAACTCTCTTTGAGACCCAGCTTTCAATTGTTTTGGATATATACCTGGGGATTTCTGGATCATATGGCAGTTCTATTGAAAAAATTTTGAGAAACCTCCTTGCTGTTTTCCATAGTAGTTGCATAATTTTACAATCCTACCAACAGTGCACAAATGTTCAATTTTTCCATATCCTTGCAGACACTTGTTATTGTGCATCTTTTTGATAGTAGGCATCCCAAAGGGTGTGAAATGATACCTCATTGTGGTTTTGATTCTAGTCCTTTGCCCATTTTTTATTTGGGTTATTTGAATTTTTGTTGCTGAGTTGTAGGAATTTTTTTTATCTATTCTGAATACTAACCTCTTAATCAGATACATGTTTTGTACATATTTCTCCCATTCTGTAGGTTGCCTTTTCACTCTGTTGATTGTGTCTTTTGTTGTGTAAAAGTTCTGTTTTTGCTTTTGTTACCCTGTATTTTAGGTGTCATAGCCAGAGATCGTTGCCACGTCCTGTGTCATGAAGCATTCCCTGTTTTTTCCTAGGAGTTTTATAGTTTTAGGTCTTAACATTTAAGTCTTTGATCCGTTTTGAATTAATTTTTGTATATATTGTGAGATAATTAATGCTCTGACTTCATTGTTTTGCATGTAGGTATCTAATTTTCCTAGTACCATTTGTTGAAGAGACTGTTCTTTCCCTATTGAGTGGTCTTGGCACCGTTGTCAAAAATTATTTGAATGTGTATGTGTGGGTTTATTTCTGGCCTCTCCATTCTATTCCATTGGTCTTTATGTCTGGTTTTATGCCAGTTTCACATTGTTTTAATTATTGTAGCTTTGTGATATGTTTTGAAGTTAGGAAATGTGATTCCTCCAACTTTGTTCCTTTTTGTTCTAAATTGTTTTAGTTATTTGGAGGCCCTTGAATTTTATGTTGTTTTTCTATTTCTGTAAAAAAGTGCTCTTGGGATTTTGATAGGGATTGCATTGAATCTGTATATTGCTTTGCGTAGTATGGACATTCTTAAAATACTAAGCCTTTCCACGACTTGGGTGTCTTTCCATTTATTTGTGTCTTTAATTTCATTCAGCAATATTTTATAATTTTCAGTGTATGAGTCTTGCACCTTCTTAGGTTTATTTCTAAGTAATTTATTCGTTTTGATGCTATCAGAAATAGAATTGTTTTCTTAATTTCCTTTTTGGATTGTTCCTTGTTAGCATATAGAAACAATTGATTTTTTGTGTGTTGAGTTTGTATCTTGCAACTTCGCCCAATTTGTTCTAAGAGGTTTTTCTTGTGTCTGATATCTGTAGGGTATTTTTTTAATACATATAAGAGCATGTCATTGTGAACAGAATTCATTTTACTTTTTTCTGTATAATTTGGATTCCTTTTATTTCTTTTTCTTGCCTACTTGTTTTGGGTAGGATTTCCAGTACTGTGTTGAATAGAAATGGCAAGAGCAGGCATCCTTGTCTCATTCCCAATCTTATAGGGAAAGCTTTCAGTTTTTTTATCATTCAGTATAATATCAGCTGTGATTCATAAGTGACCTTTATGATGTTGAGGTACTTTTCTTCCTAGTTTGTTGAGTGTTTTTTAATCATGAAAAAGTGTTGAATCTTAGCAAATGCTTCCCCCCACCATCAGTTGATGATCATGAGGTTTTTTGGTCTTTCATTCTCTTAATGTTGTGCATTACAATGACTGATTTTCGTATGTTGAACCAGTCTTGCATTCTGGGAATTAATCCCACTGAGTCATGGTATATAACACTTTCAATGTGATGTTGAATTCAGTTTGCTGGTATTTTGTAAAGAATTTTTGTATTGATACTCATCGGGAATATTGGTCTGTAGGTTTTTCGTAGTGTCTTTATCTGGCTCAAATTTAATTTTATAAAGGTAGTTTACATGTTTTAATCTTTATTTAGGAAAGCTTAAGGTTAGAGAGTTTTAAAATTTTAGAGTACAACATAGGTGTGACTCTCCTGTCATTGTGTGGAATTACCAAAGAACCAACCTCTTAGATGTGAAATAAGAAGTAGGTAATACCTATATTATGTTCATAAACTTCATTGTAGAAGTATATGTGGTTTCTCAACTTGAATATGAATATAATTTAAGCCTACGAATTGTGTACTGTGGATGTTAGAAAGGTTAGTGCTTTTTATCAAGTGGATACTAATTCTAGATATTTTGATAAGGTGTTATTTAATCAGAAGTAGATAGCCCCCAAATTAAATATGTAGCATGTATGTTGTATTTTGGGTTCCTGCTAAAATGAAAAAAATTATGCTTAGTAGTAATAACTGCAATTCTAAAATTTAGATTAAATTTTCCCATTGTCTATAAAGTGGTTTAATTTACACTTTGGTCTTATTATTTATTAACTGAATTATATGTCAGTTCGAATTATATATCCATCTTCATGTAAATTAATAAACACCAAATATTTTATTTACTTATTACCTTGAATAAATAAATGTGAAAGTTTGCTGTAGTCACTTTGAGAGTGTGTGAATAAAATTTGGATTTCCCTTCAAATCCAGGCAGGTTTATCTTCTCTTCATCTACTTTGCTATGAATTCTGTCTTGATATCTACTATTGCTCGAAATCTGTCAGTGAGCCAGTGGTGCCCATTGTGAAGTGGTTGTGATAGTTATAATGCACTGTGTTTATATTATGCAATGAACATTTACAAGTGTTAACGTGAATTTAGCTCATTGTTGTAAATTTGATTTTTTGATCTAGATATTCATTTATACCAGAGAATTTGGTCTCACCTCCGAAATGTTGATAGTTACTATACCCAGTTGTGATTACCACTGTTTATTCATGATGTCTTAACATGCAGAAAGTTATGTTAATGGCGGGCAGGTGGGGGGGGGGGAGGGGAGGAGAGAGAGAGAGAGAGGAGAGAGTGAGTGTGTGTGTGTGTGTGTGTGTGTGTGTGTGTTAACTCAGTGCAGAAAGCTAAATGCAGAGTATGGTATTCAGGTATAAGTGGGATGAGTGAGGATTAACAATACTTTTAAAAATTTCAAGATTTATCTGTTGACCTTGGCAGACTGAGATTGGTTTTAAGGTGATGTGGTATATAATGAAACAAATAGTTTACCTGTTTTGATATATATTTTGGATTAGGGCCAGATAATATCTAGTCAAGTGCAGCTTGTTAGGGCAAACTGGGAAATTAGAGACTTGTAATTAGATGCCTGATATATGTCCGATATCTGTCCATCAGGTATGATAGGTACCCAGTGCCTAGCAACAGCCAATGCCAGTATGGTAGATGAGAGGAGGACAGTATTGTGACATTCAGATTAGGACAACTGGAGAGACACAGGGAGACTGTTTGGAGAGTGGGTTTAGGGGCAGAATTCCAGGTCCTGGGGTGTGGGGTTGGGTAGATACATTGCAGCAAGATAAAGGCAGGGTATTGATCCTTGGATGATTCAGACACTGGATATAACTGAGTACAGGGTGATAGAATAGTGGATCTGCAGGAGTAAGGCAGAAGCTTTTCCTTAACTCCCTCCCCATTCAAAAGAAAAAAAAACCTACTTATTTGTTGTGAAGTTCATGAGGGATGGTGTGTTAGATTTTCCACAGAAATTAGAACTCATGGTCAAGAACTGAGGCAAGCTGAGTATGTGGGTTGGGCCAGGTCATTCCTAATTGTGCTTAGACTCGAGTCACATTTGGAAAGTATTGGGGTATATAGAAATGAGAAAGATTGCTGAGCACCTTCAATAGGAGGAAAACAAATAGATGGATGTTTCAGTTCTGTCTGGGTTTAGTTTCTAGCTGTGTATAGTGATGCCATATCTGTATAGACAGTGCCCTAGCTTGCTCCTTTCCCTCTTCCTGAAAGTATATTGTTGTTTTTGAAGTGTTTTGTTGGATGTTAGTGTGTCAGTTTTTCTACTTAGATTTTAGAAAGTCCTTTTGGCCTCCCTCTTCCTTTTGTATATTATTTTTTAGGTTTTTAAGGGCAGATATTTGACCTAACCTACAATTATTTAGGAAATGTAGGCGGGGTCATTAATTGTCCTTATATAAGCAGATTTCTTCTTGTCTTACTTTCTCCAGATTACCTGTTCCTGCACTATAGCAGGCACTATCATTAGAAATGGTAGCTCCATACAGTTGACCCTCTTTGTCCCTTCTGCAGTGAAAGGGGTGAAAGGGGGTCAGTTGTATGGTGATGGATAGTAATTAGACTTTTTGGAGTAATCACTTTGTAGTTTATACAGATGTCAAATTATAGTGTTGAACACTTGCAACTATTATATAAAAAAGGAAATTCTTTAGGACTCTACAAAGGTATTTGGAAGGGAAAATATATTTGCAAATGATATATGTGATAGCTGTAATGTGACTACGCTGTCAAGAAACTTTCAGGTTAAAGTTTGCTACTGGGCTGAGTATTCATGATCATTGATTGACTCGTCATTCTTTCCACCCTGTCACTTATTCAGAAGACTTTAGCAGAAATTGGGAAGATAAACAGAGGGAAGAAAAATCTCCTTTTGAGAAATCTTTTTAAAAGGTTATTAATAAAGGGGCAGTAGATTTCCATCTTTTGAAGATAGGTATGTATATCTAATTAAAATTTTTGATGAGCTTTTCATTTCTTGCCCTTTGTTCTCAAAGTTACCATCATTTGACATAAGGAATGATGGTGACTTTCCTGTTTTGATTAGGAGCTAGTCTGCCTTTTAATATTCACAGACTCAACCTAAATGACAAACTTTTGTCTCCTAAGAAAGTAGATAGGCTAATAAAAGGAACATATGTTTAGGTCTTGTCAGGAGTTTGTAAGAAAGTTTCTGTTCTCTGCTAATATTGAGTAGGTGAACATAATAAAGATAACTTTATGGTAGAACTCATAGTTTTTTTGTAGATGCCTAACTTTATGAGTTTAGGGACCTGAGATATAAATAAATCAGCTGTTAGCAGAAATAGTTTTGTAATTTCTCGGGTAGTTCAGATTTTAAAAGAAGACATTAAAAGTAAATTTCCATGTTTATAATTTACCTTTTTCATACTAACGATAAAATTGTAAATTAAAATATAAATTACATTTCACCACCCTTGTATAACTGTTTTCTCTTGCTTTTATATTGCATCCTAATATAGTGCTTGTAATAAACTACCCATGTTGCTACACAGTCATCATAAGTAGTTTCAGTGTATGAATGTTAATTACATTTTCTGCTACAAATTAATCCATGGCTGGACATTTTAGGTAGTTCCTATTTTCAAGTGTTTCTGTTATAATGATGTTGGCATTTCAGAAGGGTATATACATTTCCTAGTTGTGATCCTTACAGATAGAAGGGTGTCACCCTTTTGGGAGGGAGTGTTAAGATAAAGGGGCAGCATGTGTTGTATGTGCTGAATTTGTTTTGTTAGCTTTTAACAGTCGAATATTTCTGCAGTTTTAGGGAAAGAAGTAACACACCAGGTACTTTAAATGCTCCCCTCCACTTCTCAATAATACGTGGATTCTGAGGGACCTTATTTAGTGAATGGCTGTGTTTTATAGTTTATTTTCTATCTTGAGACCACTTGGTTTGAATTAAGAGAACTTTGAAACAATTATTTTATGAAAACCAAAATTTAAGATTTTTAGACAATATCAAAGAAAACCAGGTTTTTTTAGTGTTTTTACTTTTTCTGAGAGAGGAATTATAATGAATTTACCAAGTCATTATTTGGAATTAAAGATGCAAGCATAATTATGTATAATTTTTATATATTTATGTTTATATGCTACAGTAATAGGAATCCAACAGATTTTCAGAAGAGGAAGACGAAAGTTTTTTGTTACTGGATTAATTTAACATAGAACCTAAACTTTGAGTAACAGGCTATAAAGCAGGGCCTCTGAGTGTTTACTTGAATTTAACATATAGAATCAGTCTATAATGACCTATTACCTTTTAATCCAGTAATTATATATGAATATATACAACAAACCTTTAATGGCTGTATACTGTATACTTGAGCCTAAGGAAGTGATTGTATAGTATATTATGTAACCTATGTACCAACGTGTTTGCTTAGTTTTCAGTAAGCAGAAGCTAGTTGTTACTGGATGTATTTTTTCCCAAAAGGAAAAGAGTGATTGAGAGTTAAAGCAAATTTCATTTCTATGCTTTATCCTCCAAAGCAGTTGGAATGTTAACTCTTTAAAAGCAGTTATAGAGAATTGGTACAAGTGATAAAAATCTCAAAAGATTTTCCTTGACACTAGGTGAGAGCTCCACCTTGTGATCTTGGAGCATATTTTTTTAAAAATGAATAACCTACAGTAGGCCAGAAATGGTGTGGTAAGATAAAACTCACACTTTTATTGAGCATTACATATTCCTACAGTTTGAGGTTTCCCAATTTACATCAAATGGTATTAAGTACCTTTAAGGACTATGTGAATGTAAGATTTTTAATGTAAGTCTTTGAGGGAAGCAAATTATATTTATATACAACTGTAGACATTTAAAAAGGGGAAATTTCTCAGTTCTTCCTGCAGATAAAGTTTACATTCTTAACAAAAACAAAACCAAATGCTTACCCATTGATCCTGACGCTTATATTACAAAGCATCTTTAATATATATAATTTTTTAACTGAAGAACTTATTTTGGTGGCAAATTGGTTATTTAGAGAATGATTAAAATAGCATAAACTCAGATACATAGAACTTAGTATCTTATGTTTAATAATATTAGATGTCCGTAGAGGTAGGTGCCTTCTCATAGAAATAAACATATTTTCACACTTACTGTTAACACGTTCCATGAGGGCAAGGATCTCTCTCCTTTTCATCACTGTATTCCCAGTGCCCCACACTGCATTTAGCACATGGTAGATATTATTAATCGGTTGAATGGATTTTTAACATTTAGAAACATTTAAAAATACTGAGATAGGGAGTCGATTGATTTATTTTTTTCTAAATCTATCAGACGCTATTTCTTTTTAAAAATATAGGTGCTTTGGGATGGAAGACATCTTTATAAGTTCCATTTTCCTTTTGTGTGTGTTTTCTAATTATCAAATACATGTTAGTATAGTCCTACATTGAGCAAAATAATTTGACCTCATAATATTTCTTGTGCACTAGTAATTAGTTTGTGCTGTATAGAGGAATATAGTATATCACACAATATTAATTTTATTTAGTGCTCTCTACTTTTCAGAACTAATACATTCTTTTTGTCCCTTGAGAGAATGTATTTATGAACTATCTTTAAAATCTGTTTAAAAACTGTATATTTAAGGAATGCAGCAAGTTTGGTTTTATAAAATGCTCGGGATGAGTGGGGACTGGGAGGCAGACAGGCAAAGGTAGCATCTATTTCCATCTTGCCATCTAGATGACCTGACCTGTTGATTAGAACTTAATTAGCTCTATACCTCTCCAGTTCCCTTTAAAAAAACAAAACTGTTTTCTTTCTTGAAAAAATTGTATCCTTTTAAAATTAAGTTGAGAGTTTTATGAGATTAGGGTGTGTCTTACATATGATGACAAGAATTCTTATATACTACTTAAGATAACTCTTTAGGTTACAATAAGAATAAAACCAGATTAACAATTAGTGGTCTTGGAGGGGAACAATCCTGAGACCATAATTCGAGCAAGGAGGAGACCATACTAACAGTCATATCTAAATACATTATAATGTGAATGTTATTCAGAAACAAGATAAAGTAGAGCGGTGGTACAGACAACCCTTGATTGTTCAGGGCTTAATTTGTGGATTATTCATTCTTATTTCTCCTGTTGCTCATTATTTTGCAATTAATAGTAGCTTAATTAGAGTGAGCTAGGAAATGCTGTGTTTTGACTAGCCATTTATGATGTTTTTTATAGATTTAGAATTAATGCAAAAACTGAATTATCAGTTTTTTTGTTATAACGTCTGCTCTGTTGGAAGAGATCATTAAGAAGTTCATCAGTCTGTGATATTTGAATATTTTTGATTGGACATATTTCATCTTACCGTTTCTTTAGGTGGCCACCAAGTTCTAGATGCTCTTGAAAAGAAAAACAGAAGATAATTATAAAAGAAAGTTTAAGATTAAGAGCTTCAGACCTTTTTTGTTATGGGTTTGACATTTGCTCTTAGGTCATTCTTTCATTTAGGAAGTGCATCTTTTATCTTCAAAATTAGAAATAATACCTTTCCAATGGCCAAACTTACATTTACTTGGGTCACAAATGGCATAAATCTGTTGTCCATATGACATTATTGGTATTTAAATTGATTGTAAGTTCCTTGAGGGAATAGGGAATAGATCAGAACTAACATTTTTCCCCCCTTCCCTAATCAACACAATGTGATGTTATCATGAAGTGGTTATTTATTAATGAGCCAGGCTTCGGAGTGTATATTTATTCTACAGTAGAAGAACCTGCTTTTTTTAATTATATCTTAGATTTTTGAAAAGTTATAGAATTTTCAGACATATTATGGTTTAACTTGTAATAAAGATTTCAGGACCAGTAAAAGAGTCACATCATCCTAGTTAGGGTATATGTTTTTTAAAGCCAAACTAAAGAATCATAACAATTTAAAAATAATTTGTAATACAAGCATCTTTCTTTGTGTCTGTTGTTACTCTTGTGGGGCTGCAATAATTGTAATAAATCTGTATCAAGAAAGAGCAGTCAAATGCAAGGGAAAGAAATCTTATATACTGAAACACATTAGCAGGCACAGGGGGATTTAGTTTTTTTTTTTTTTTTTAATGTAGACACCCTTCCCAATATTTTTGGTATATTTTTAATAAATATGGCACTCCCCCTCCCAAAGGAATTATCTGTCTTAGAAGAAAGAAGCAAACCATCGTTTTACCCACGTAAATATATGAATATATTTCTGACATTGGGGCGTTCCAGAAGATGATAAAGAAATGATAGCAGCTCCAGAAATACCAACTGATTTTAATCTACTACAGTAAGTATATTATGATTTTTAAATGCTTGTTTTTCCACAAAATAAGAAATTTATTAACTTCAGTTAAAATTGCTCCTGCTTGAGATTTAATGTGTAAGATAAAGGATAGTAAGTATACTTTAAACAGTTTATATTAACACTCATTAGGTTCTATAAGAGGAATTATTCCATGCTTTTTTGCATTACATTTTCAATGTATTTTTTAATTTAGATACTGCACAGTTTATTACTTTTGCTGTGCAGTTGAGTCCATACTTGGTTTTACAAAATAGCAATTGCTTTGAGGGAGTGTCATGAAGTCTTACAAAGTTAAGCTTTCTCATTAGTGAGGAATATATACCATGCAGTATTATTTAAGATGGAATGTCAGCTTTCTATTATAAAATCAAATCATAGGCTAAAACAAATCTAAAAGGGTAGGACAAATTCTTTCCAACATCACCAAAAAGTTGAATAAGGAATATAGGCAGCTTTTAAGATGAAAGTGAAAAAAAAAAACCTATGATAAAGTCACTTTATGGCTCAATTATATGATTTGTTTCTTCAAAAATATGAAGAGTTTGTCCTACCCTTTTATATTTTTGCAGAAACAAATTATATGATTATTGAGCCATGAAGTGACTTAATCATAGGTCTTTTTTTCATTTCATCTTAAAGCTGCCTATATCTTTTATTCACTTTTTGTGATGTTGGAAAGAATTTGAACTACTAGTATAATAGTGGTTTTCTTACATAAGCCCCAGTTTCATGAGGTGCCTCAGTGAAAGATGAACCTTAAAACTGCTTGCAAATCCCTTTACTTCACAAACATACACCATATTAGATTTGCTATATAAAACACATTTGAAAGCAGTCCAATTGAGAAACATTTTGAAAAAGATAGATATCCTTGTACATAATGGCAGTCATTGTCTGCTTTTGATGGTATATAAAAAGTACTTTTTATTTTCACTGGAGATTAAGGATCTACTGGGATATTATTGCCATTATTTCAAAGTATGATTTCTAATGTGATTTCATTCCCAGTGTATATTGACTATTTTTAAGATTCTTGAGGAAAATTTCTTGTTTTACTGTTTGTTTGTGAGGGGGAGGATATGGGATAGTCTGAGAAAAATTAAATTTTGATTTGACTATTATAAACTTATCTTAGAAAATTTCTTAAATATGTTAAGATTAGAGACAATTAAAAAGATTTGTAATTTAAACTAGACCATTGACTATTAGACTGTCTTGAGTAATTAGGGTCTGAAATAGGATAATGGATAAGAAAGCATTGATCTGTACAGGTAAAATAGATAGCATTTGATTGGGTATGTAAGGTGGGGATGGGCAGGATAAAGAGAAAGGAGTGGAAGATTCAGGCTTGTGAAGGTGATTCATGAAGTTTCAGGCCACTCAAAGATTAAGCTAGTATGCTCCATCTGGCTTAATCTGGTGAAACATGTTTCACCTAGGATAGGTTTTAGTTGTTTTGATCTTAAAAGCAGAGGATAGCAATGGAGAAAGATTCGAGAATATTCTCTGGTTGAGGATATTTTAGACTCCTTTACTGATTACTACAGCTTTCTTCAGGTTTTCCCAGTTAGCAACCAAACCTTTAGTGGTTCATTCTTTTAATTGGGATATAGCCTGGAGATGAGGAGTAAGAGTGTAATTGAGCCTTTGATTACTCTGTGACCATTGAACTATTGCAAAGACTAGTAATTGCCGACTTTAGCAGTTACTGAGCTAGGAGAGCTGATGTCCCACAAAAGTCTTGGGCAGAAAGAAGTATTACTTATATACCAAGATGTTTAAAAATAGTTTCAATTTTTTTGTAAGGCCATGTAGGCATGTGAAAAGAATACTAATGATAGCAATCTTTAAGATGTTAACAGGAATGACTTTCAGGGTTAATATTAAAATAGTCATCGAGCTTTTGGTGCATTAACCCTGGGAAATGGGCCCTTTCTTTACAGCATTATAGGACATAGTTAGGATTGCTACTGTCTCCAATACATTGTTTGAATTACTTTGTAGGTAAGTGCTATAAATAGTAACTTCCCCGCAGCATCTTAACCCTTACAGCCTCTGGACAACTGGTTACTGTAGCAATAAAAATAGAAATAGAAGAAATCTAGTTAGAGAAGACTATCTTTAGAAAGATAGCCTTTCACTTTAGTTGTATATTTTAAGCAAATCTGTTACTAGGTTTGCATATTTAGAGTGGTAAAACCTTTATCTTCTGTGGTTGTGGGTCAATTCTAAAATACATTGTGACTCAAATATCGAGTATGCCTTGCCTTAAAGCATTTAAATGAGGGTATGTTACTACCATTTTGATAGATAGAGCTGTGTGAGCTTATATAGGAAGCATCACCCATGTATATTTAAATTAGTTTGCTTATGTGTGAGAAAATCCAGATTATTATACAAAGTCACCCCTCTTACTCCAAAAATAACAGACAATTCTTAGAACTGTAGATTTATATCATAGAGATGAAAGAGACTTCAAGATTTTATTTTTCCTGCATATACATTGTTTATAGATAAGATTGAAAGGTTGTCTCTTGTCTAAAGCACATAGTTTCTTAGTACCAGAGCAAGTTCTGACTATAACTCATCTCCTCTTTACTGCGTAAAGGATTTTGGGCAGTAAGCACAGTTCCCTGCTGTATTTCAAATGATTTAGTTTGTGAAAATGTTTTATACAACCTTTTAGAAATACATGTTTTGTATAGTTACACCTAGATTTGTAAATATTTTTTGATTGAGGTAGGAGAGGACAGAGTGTCTTTGTATCGCTAAAATTCCCTAATAAAATTCATCTAATAATGTCTAGTGTTAATACAGTTTTCTCTGAGCACTAGGTCTTTGAGTCAGAAAATTAAACCAGCCATTACAACAGAATACTATAGTTCCTAGGATTAAAATTTTGAGAGATACTGATTTTGTTTATGTGCTTTGGTTAAATGAACAAAATAAAATGTTTTGACATTTGTGTTATAGATTATTTTTTGTTGTCGTTGTTATGTAATTTTGTATATTTGGTGATGTGCTATGGCATGATTTAGAAAATCATCTTAATTACATTTAATGCTAATACGGAGTTTTGTAATGAGTTAACCAAACTTTTTTTTTTTTTTTTTTTTGGAAATATGGGAAAAACTAGAAACTCCATCTGTATTTCTAAGGAAAATTTTAAATAATTGCTTATCTTTCTGTCACAGGGAGTCAGAAACACATTTTTCTTCTGACACAGATTTTGAAGACATTGAAGGAAAAAACCAAAAGCAAAGCAAAGGAAAAGTATGTACAGAGTTTGTGGCTTTGTTTTCTTAAGTTCCTTCATATACGTGTGTGTGTGTGTTTGTGTACACACACACACACACACACTTATGTATATTATATAGTTTTTAGTTATATTTCAGATGTTATTGTCTTTTAAAAACTCCTTTTTTTTTCCCCAAAGTGTATGGTAAGCCTTCTGAACACATGTGGTTTCTTTGGCTTCTAGATCAAATATCATTTGATTATCTATTTCAATACTGTAAAGTTGAATTTAATAATACACCATTGTTTTTAGTAGTTTATTTTGTGAAGCACTGTATACTAAGCAAAATGTGATACTCTGTTGGCTTTTTTGTTTGTACATGAGTAGCCAAATGTAAAACAAAGCAGTAAATGTTCTTGCTCTAAAGCACTCAAAATGTAACCTACAATCAGCTTATATCTAATGGGTTACAAAGGACAGCTTTTTTTTTAAGTTAATGTCAAGGGTATAAACTAATAAAGTGAAGTTCTGAGTCAACAGAATGCAGTGTGAGAGTATGAGTGGGTAACCTGAGGGCTCTGGATAACTTGGTGAATGGTTAAATCATTCTGCTGTTTTGGAAAGTACATTGACTCAGTGCATGGGTGTAAATACATTGGACAAAATATGACTTTTTTTGTTCAGCATTTCCTTTCCCAAGATGAATTTTGGATTTGTATTTTCTCATAATACATTTACTTTTAAAAGTCTAAATACAGAAATGTGAAATTAACAAAATAAAAATTTTATATAAACCTATCGCCCAGAGGTAATTTATTCTTGAAACATTTTGATGAACTTGCTTTTGTACATGTACTTATCTATAAACATGTATTTAGAATTTTACTTAAATGGAATCGTACTATGCAGACTATTTAATTTTTTAAAAATTCAGTGGTATGTTGTCAGCAGCTTTCCTATCAGTGAATTTTTTTGGTCTCTGTTTTAATTGTGTCATAACATCCGGCTTTATGTATGAAACAGTTTGTTTAACTAGTTCAAAATAGTTTGTTTAACACGGAATACATTCTTAGAGGGCGTATAATTCATTTGTTTCCTAATTTTATATGCTTTCTTAATCCCTTTATTTAGTAAAAATTTTGATGAGATAGAAAAAGTGAATGAATAAAAATGTTAACTCATGGCTATCCCAAGACAGCCGTACATCTAGTGGGTAGTATGCGGTTATTCATTATACATTTTCTTGTTTTGTAACCATCTTGTAAAACTGAATCTCTACTTTTGACTTTGATTTAATTTACAAGTTGGGATAAGACTCACAGTGGCATCTGCATAGAGGACTCCCAAAGTTTTTGTGCTGAAGTTTGGTTAACTTTATATAGCCACTCCTGTGAGTGAGATGTTAGGGGTCAGATCAGGGATTTATGATAGTAACAAGAGCAACCATAGGATAGTTTGACACAGTCCTATATATGTTCCATGCACTGTGCCAATAATTTCATGTTATTTAATATTCAAATAACCCTGTGGATTAGAAAACTTCCTTATTTTATAGATAGGAAACAAAGGTCCAGAGAACTCAGTGGTTAAAGAATTTGAGCCCACATCTCTTGAAAGAAGGTGCTTTTAAGCCGCTATAGTATACTACCTCATAGTCTTTTTTTTTTAGAGATTTTTTCCTTTACACGATTGAACCCGTTAGCATGTTTACTGTATTGTATTATCACTCCTTGCATATCATTTTTTCCAGCACATCATATCCACTGAACCATTTTAATTGAATTAGTTTTTTATACCAACAGGGAATATTTGAGGCATATGATAGATAAATTGCAAATATATAGCTCCGTGTTAATTAACACTAACATTTTATATTTTTTTAGTGTATTCTTTGTAGTCGATATTTTTTTCACCCTTATTGCTGAAATTCCTTTTACTACTAGAGACAAAAAGCTTTTCATTTTACAATTAGGAATTAATAACAAGTTTATAAACACGTAATCTCTTAAATTAACAAGTAATATCTTCCAGTTGTTAGGAAGAGGGGGTCATTTAAAGTAGTTTTTAAGAGTAGGGTGGTTTTGTACTCTTGAAGGAAGAGGAAGGACCAGGACCCTTTAATGGAGAAAAATATGGAAACATACAGGCTTTCAGTGGAAGTAAATTTGTAGACCTGACTGTAGATAAGAGGTCTGCAAACTATGACCTGTTTTTGTACTCCCCACGAGCTAAGAATTGTTATTATATTTTTAAAGAGTTATAAAAAAGTAAAGAATATGTGGCAGACCGGTTATGTGACTTGCAAAGCATTCACTGTGTGGTACTTTACACAAAGTAAAGTTCTAGGTCATAGAAATGTTAGGTCTAAAAGAGACCTTAGAAATTATCTATTCTAATCTGTGGAGATCTTAGTACAACTCTGGGATTTATAAATGAGGACTCCGAGTTAGGAAATAACTTGTATTTCTATAACAAGGTATAAAAGCTGTGGGAGATATTTTATAACTCATGCATGTAGGCAACCTTTTAACTTATTTATGGAGCCCTCTCCTCCAAATTGGCAACTTTCTTATAAAGGGGCTTCATTTCCATTGTGTTCACATAAATTGAAATTTCATAATAAGTTAGTGTTGGAGGGAGGGTTCAGAACAAGAATGACGTTGATACACCTATTCATGCTGTTTAGAAATCCTTTGTCAACACACTACAGTGATTTATAAGGACTAAGAATATCATCAAGTTAAAATGTCAAACTAGGTATGAATTACTTACTTGATAAAGAGTTTTGTTGTTCTTGCTGTCTGCTCCAGTCTACACCTTAAAGCAGCAGTTCTATGAAAGAGTTTTATTCTCACTTTGCAAATTAGAAATCTCTCTGAAGCACAGTGTCGTCAAGTAACTTGCCTGAGATCATCACTCAGCTAATAGGAATAGAAGTTTGGTCCCATGTAGTCTGTCATTCTGCTGAGGCTGTGATCCTAACTCCAATGTCATGTGAGGTGTAAGGTAGTATAAATGAACAAATTGATACTCAAAGAGGCTGTCACAATCATATGTCACAACTATATGAATGTGAAATGGTATCCCTTTAGGATTAAGCATAATGAAGTACCTATCAGCTGCTTCTATAGTCTTATTTTGAACTCTCAAAGATAATGAGATAATGATATAACTTAACTAACTTGTACTTTTACACAGACTTGCAAAAAGGCAAAAAGGGCCCAGGAGAAAAGGGCAAAGGCGGAAATGGAGGAGGAAAACCTCCTTCTGGTCCAAACCGAATGAATGGTCATCACCAGCAGAATGGAGTGGAAACATGATGTTGTTTGAAGTTGTTAAAATGGGCAAGAGTGCTATGCAGGTGATGTTTATTGTGTTCTTCCCAGTTTATATTTTTTACATTTTAAACATTATATATTTTACATGAGTTATATAAAATATATCTCTGATTTTTCTAATTGTTTTTAAACTTTTCTAACACTCCTTATTAGAAAAAAGCAGCAAACTAGTCAGAAAACTAGGGATGTGTCTATTCAGACATAAGACCTTTAAGCCATGTCTTGAGTCATTTTCCACTGCATTATTTTCTTTTAATGGCACCAAATAAAAACTTATTTGGTAAAAAATATGCCTATGTAAAAAATATGCCTACGAAGTTTCAATTTTCCCTGAATTTATATAGTTGCCATTAAAATATGAAGTTCTTTGCCTATATAGAATTCTTGATTGAATGACCAAAAGAGTTAAAAAGTGGAGTTATATCCATGTCAAATCATCCTAATTCTGTTTCTTCATAATTTTATGACAGTAGCATTTATTCTTTATAATGGAGGTTAAATCCATATAGTTGTAAAATATTTAATAAACAACTCAAAGAATATACATGTTTAATAAAATTATTTAATTTATAAAAGTTACAGGGAATAGTTTTCGCCTTCATAGAATTAACTTTAATCAACAAAAGACACACATGGTTGATTTAGGGAGAGCTAGCCACTTAAATTTTTTGTTAACAAATAGCCGAAATGCAAATCTTGTTTATAAATAATAGACTTATTTAAATATGTGTAATTTTGTAAATTTTAAAATATCAATTGGGACTAATAAAGATCATTTTTGCATGTAAAGTCAAAAAGAATTTTAGTTTTTGAATTATTACCAGTTGTGTAGAGTAGCATATTTTCTCAAATTCGATTTCACTTTCATTTATCTGTATGTGGTTTGCTTTCATGTATTTGTGATTAGGGTGTGGATTTTGTATAATGTTTCAATTGATTATTTGTGGCACATTTGATATTAAAAAATAATGTCATGTTACTGTGCTATGGTTTTAGTCATTTCCTATTTAAAAAACTATCCCCCTTTCTCTAGTTCCCATTTTGGGTTAATTTTATCAAAGGGATAAACTATCTCAGTTATATACCATTTAGTTGCTTTCCTTTTTTTAAATTTTAATTGCTTTCCTTTTTATTTTTGTTATACTTTTTTTCTATGATATTTGTTCTAAGTATTAGATGCATTAATCTTCGATACCTTTCACTTTTGTTAACATCAGAAATCTCAACTCATATCCATGCTAATTAGGCTCTTCTATTTTCATTTAGTCTATAGGGTTTTTGTTAATGTTTTGGCTCATTGAAATTTTTAAACACAAAATGCGAAGGTTTAGCTTTATATTTAATTCTTTTTGTTAATGGTATCTCTGTTTAAAGAATAAACATTTTTCCTTGTTTTTGTGTTGCTTATGGTTTATCATATATTGATTGTACCTCTGTGCCATTTGTTTTTGTTTCCAAATGTGCTTTCTCCCTTAAAAGCATAATGTCCACAGTAGCTCTGCACTGATTCCTCTGAATCCTCTGCCCAGTTTATTTTATGTGTTTCCACTTGTGTTATCTTTCTAACACCAAATTTGATCAAGGAAATCTTCTGTTAACTTTCTCTAGCAGATTTTACTTACTAAAAGTTGCCACTCAGGTTCCCTTTTGGGATACTTGATGTTTTCCAGCCACAGTATATGCTCTGTCCCCAGACCTTTCTTTTTCTTTTTCTCTTTGCCTAGAATAGCCTTTTCTTCCTCCCTTCCATATCACATAAGATTGACTAAACTAAATGTCAGTGCTTTTGAGAAGCATTCTTGGGCTCTTTCTCCTCCCATTTAGTCTATTTCTGACTCTTGTCTTTCCATTAGAGCACTTAGTATATTGTATTACATTTATGTATATGTCTGGATTTACTTCTAGATTGTTAATTTCTTGATCAGGTACCATGTATAATTCACTTTTTGTATCCCAGGATATACCCATCTTAGTAATTATAAATGGGAGCAAATAAGTACAAGACCGGCTGTTGGTTTTTAATTAGCTCTTAACATTTTAAGAAAGGCAAAACCATGCATATGCCCCTAGTTCTGTTAGATAATAGATATTAAATTTTATTGAATAAGTACATAGCATATTATTTGGTAATTAAAATTTTTAAATATATTTCAGTGTGATAGCTTGTATTACTTTTATTACAGCAGCCTTGTATTCCTAGTATAAACTCTACTCGATCTTTAATAACTTTTAATATGATGTGATGATATTTTTAATGTGATGTAATCTTTTTGTAAGATTTCATTAAATTTTTTGTATCTTTATTGATGAGAATAACCCTTGTTCCAGGTACTTATTGCTATATAACGAACCACCCCCAAACTTAGTGACTTGAAAGAACAACCATTTTTTAACATAATGGTTTTATGGGCCTAGAATACAGACCGAACTAAGTAGAGATGGCTCATCTGTGTATGCATCCATGATATCTGGGGCCTGAGCTGAGACAACTTCACTGCCTAGAGCTGACATAAACATTCAGGAACTATAGTCACCTGGAGACTTATTTATTTATGTTTGGTGCCTAGTCTACAGTGACTTGAAGGTTGACCTCAGTTTGAACTTTTACCTAGAAAATCTACAAATGCTCCTTCCATGTAGCTTGCGCTTCTTACAGCATGGCTTCTGGGTTTGGAGAGAGTATCCTGAGGAGGAGTGTCTATTTCTTCAGTGCTCCAAGAACCCAATGTAAAAGCTGAATGGCCTTCTGTGATCTAGTATTGGAAGCATTATTTCTATTGCACTCTGTTCTAGAAAAGGGGACATAGACCCCACTTCTTAATGGGGACAATGTCAAACAGTTTGGGGCCATGTTTTAAAACTCTCACACTTGCATAATACATTCTCTTGATATTTATTTCCCATACCATATTTAGGAATAATCTTAAACATGTTTCTTTCATATATTGAGTTGGATAATATACGCAAACTGTTGTAAAATAATAGAAAAGGACAAAAATCTAGAAATTTGGTAAAGTTTTAGAATATCTCCAGTCAGTCTCTCTGAGCCTGGTAATTCTTAGATAATATTTCATTTTCTTTTATGTATTGTGTAGTCATGTTATTTGTTTTTATACATCAAGTTGTACATATTTTATTCATTCATTTTGTACCTGGTTTCATATTTATTGGTCTATAAATTAAAACATCTTTCTCTCCCGACTTTTTGTTTTTATATTAGCGATTTTTCATCTCAATTTTTAGTTTGATTTATTTAAAAATTGTTATCTATTTCATGTTTTTTTATGCCCCCAAAGGAATAAAGTACTGCTTTTATTTTTTAGTTCATATTTTTAAAAAATTACTATATTGAGATATACGTCACATACCATAGAAGTCACCCTTTTAAAGTATAAATTCAGTGGTTTTTAGTATATCCAGAGTTGTTTTGCTATCACAATCAAATTTTAGAATATTTTTCAGTGCCCCAGAAAGAAACCTCTTGCTCCTTAGTTAGCACTTTCTCCTCACATGCCCAGGTCTAGGCAACCACTAATCTACATTCTATAAATTTTTTTTCGGGCTTTATTGAAATATAATAGACAATTAGTTGCTCATATTTACATTATACAATTCAATGAGTCTTCTTTCAATTATAGTTGGCATACAATAATATATTAGTTTCAGTTGTATAGCATAGTTATTAAAGGTCTATGTGACTTACAAAGTGATCACCTCACTAAATTTAGTACCCTTTTCCCCTCTTACATATTTATTACGTTATTAACTTTCCGTATGCTACACTTTATATCTACATGTCTGTTTTGTAACTATCCAATTGTACTTTTTAATCTCTTTGCCGTTTTCACCATCTCAACCCTCCTCCATTTAGTAACCCTCAAAATATTCTCTATGAGTTTGTCTCTATATTTGTTATTGTTTTGTTCTTTTAGATTCCACTTGCATGTGCATGATATTTGTCTTTCTCTGACTTCATTCACCACAATACTTTCTAGGTACATCAAAGCAATATCTTTTTTCCATTTCTTTCCTTTTATTCTGTGTTTGTCTTTTACTCAGAAGTGAGTCTCTTATAGGCAGCGTTCATATGTAGGGGTCTTGCTTTCTTATCCATTCAGCCACTCTAACTTTTGATTGGAGCACTTAATTCTTTTTCTATTTGAGATACTTGTTGATGGGAATGTAGTTATTACCATTCTTTATTCCTGTGTTTGAAACATTTTTTTTCTTCATAAAGAAGTCCCTCCAACATGTCCTGTAATACTGGCTTGGTGGTGATACATTCCTTTAGCTTATTTTTGTCTGGGAAGCTCTTTATCTGTCCTTCAACTCTAAATGATAGCTTTGCAGGATGAAGTATTCCTGCTGTAGATCCTGGGTTTTCATCACATTGAATATTTTCTGCCAAGCCCTTCTGTCCTGCATAATTTCTTTTGAGAAATCATCGGCCAGTCTTACGAGTGCTCTCTTGTGGATAACTAACTGCTTTTCTCTTGCTGCCTTTCAGATTCTCTCTTTGACTTTAACCTTTGGCATTTTAAACATGATGTGTCTTAGTGTGGGCCTCTTTGGGTTCCTCTTTCTTGGTACTCTCTGAGCCTCCCGGGGTTGTATGTCTCTTTCCTTCAACAGGTGAGGGAAGTTTTCCATCATTATTTCTTCAAATAGCTCTTCAACATCTTTTTTTCCCTTCAGGTGCCCCTATGACATGGATATTTTTACATTTAATTGTGTCTCATAGTCTCCTTAAATTATCATTATAGTCTTGGTTACTTTCTTCTTGCTATTCTGGTTGGGTGTCCTTGGCTTCCCCATCCTCTATATCAGTGGTTCGAGCCTCTTCTTTATCCACTCTGTTGATATCCTCTAAAATACTCTTCATCTCAGATAATGTGTTCTTCATTTCTGACTGGTTCCGTTTTACAATTTCCATTTCCATTTTTACATTTTTTATCTCTTTGTTGAAGTTCTCACTGAATTCAACTACATTTCCCCTGTGTTTGTTGAGCATCTTTATAACCAGTGTTTTGAACTCTGCATCTGTCAGATTGCTTGACTCCATTTTTCTTCAGTCTCTGTTCTGTTCTCTCATATGGTTTCTGTTTCTTTCTCTCCACACTTTGTCTGCCTTTCTGTGTCTGTTTCTATGTACTAATCAAAGCTCCAAAGTTTCCCGGTCTTATTATCGTGGCTTTGTGTAGTAGGTGTCCAAGGGCACAGTTCTGAGAAGGGTTTAGCTTTGAGGCCAAGTTTAGCCCTAGCCTGTGCTCCTCCAGGGCCACCTGTTCAGATTCAGCAAGCAATACACAGATGCTGTGTTTGAGGCCAGCTGCTACCAGTGTGGGTCTTGGGGTTGGCTCAGTAAGGAGCACCTGACTTACCGAGGAAACAACTGGATGTGGGTTGGGTGGGGTTGCGAGTTGGGGGAGGCAGAGTTTTAGGGAATGCTCTGGGCAGAGCAACCTTTGTTATCTGTTATCTAGTACGATGATCGATGATCGACTCAACTATGGCTGAGCTGTGTCCCAGCACTGGGAGAGGGGAGGGCTCAACAGAGGAACAATGGATACCACCTCCACTTCCATTCCGGAGAGGGCCTCTCCTTCTTCCCTTACGTCAAGAACTGAGTGTTCCCTATAAGTCCCTGGTGGCTCCCGAGCAGCCCACCCGGCGCGCTGGTGCTCAGAGGAGCAGGTTCGTCACTGTGGACGTCTGCTCGCGGTCACGGCCCCTTTAAGAGGCGTGTACCGCAGCTGGCTGCCGCTGCAGTTACCTTGGTCCCACCCAGCCACTGGGGATTGGGCAGCCTAGCATCTTCACTCCCTCCTACCTTCTACAGTTACAGGTTGATTAATTATTTCTCTCCGTAGTTGTTGTGCTTCTGTTTTTGTCTAGATCCCCAGTGACTTTTCCTTGCTGTTTGCTCTGTGTTTTTGTCACAACTTTAATTTGGTTGCCAGAAGATGAACAAAGCTTCTATCATCTGCACCATTTTTCCTCTCAACAACCTATTTTCTATAATTTTTTTTTTCTAGACAGTTCATATAAATGGGATCATGCACTATGTGGTCTTTTCTGAGTGGTTTATTTGACTTAGCATTATGTTTTCAAGATTCATCCCTGTTGTGGCATGTGTTATAATATAACTTCATTCTCTTATTGCTGAATACCCTTGTATGGATTTATCATATTATTTATCCATTCATCCCTTTATGGACATATGGTTTGTTTTTACTTTTTGGCTTTAAGAGTGAATAGTGCTGTTAAGAGTATTCTTGTACAAATTTTTGTTTGGATGTATGTTTTCATTTCTCTCCGGTAATACTTACCTAGGATTTGAGTTACAGGGTCACCTGTTAACTATTTAATTCTTTGAGGAGCTGCCAAACTGTTCTCAAAGTGGCAGCAGCATTTTACATTCTCACCAGATGTGTTTTAGCATTGCATTTCCACCAATATTTGTTATTGTCTTTATATAGAACTGCCTATTCAGATCCCTTGCCTATATTTTTAATTGGGTTATTTGCCTTTTTAAAATGATTGGATTCTGAGTTCTTTATATATTTTGGACACAAATCCCTTAGTAGATATACAGTTTGCAGATATTTTCTCCCATTCTATGGGTTGTCTTTTCACGTCCTTGATAGAGTCCTTTGAAACACAAAAAGTTTTTAATTATGAATAAGTGAAATTCATTTTTTCTTTTGTCTCTTATGCTTTTGGTCTAATGTGTAAGAATGCTTTGCTTAATGCACAGTTATGAAGATTTACCTCTGTGTTTTAGGGTTTTAGCTCTTATATTTAGATCTTTGATCCATTTTGTGTATGTAAAATAGGGTCCAGTTGTCCCAGTACCATTGTTGAGAAGACTAGTCTTTTTCTCCATTGATTTGTCATGGCATCTTTGTCAAATATCAAATGACCATCAATGTAAGGGTTTATTTCTAGACTCTCAGTTTTAGTCCTTTGACTCTTACCTGTTCTTATGTTAGCACTATACTGTTCTGATTACTGTAGCTTTGTAGTAAGTCTGAAATCATGAAATATGAGTTCTCCAACTTTGTTCTTTTTTTCAAGATTGCTAGACTATTCTGGATCCCTTGCATCATCCTAAACATTTAGGATTGGCTTTCCATTTTCTATTAAGAAGCTAGCTAATAGGGATTGCATTGAGTCTGTACATCAATTCGGTGTATATTGTTATCTAACTATATTAAATCTCCAGATCTATGAACTGTCTGTCCTTTCTTTTGATGTTTGTTTAGCCTTCAGTTTGCCTTTCTTATTAATACAGAACTATTAGGGCTTACTGTTAAAAAGTTGTTATTTTGGTCTGCATTTCTTCATTGACCCAGGCATTCACTTCTTTTTAATGTGTTTTAATTTTCATTCCATTACAGTGTTAATATTTAAATATTATTTAGTACAATATTTTAGTCCAAAGTGGTATGGTGTGAATTTTAATATTTTATTGGATATCATTGTCACTAAGAATAAAAAGTATGCTTTATCAGGTGATAATTTTACTAAGTTTGATTCTATTTTATTGTTAAAATTCAGTTAAAAATTTTAGTATATGTTAATTGAATTAATGTAATACCACTTGTTGAATTTTAATGAGTTTAATCAAACGTCATTCTTAGAACATTAGAAAAAGCTAATTTTTTTCCCCCCTCTACTGTAGTCGGTGGTAGATGATTGGATAGAGTCATACAAGCATGACCGAGATATAGCACTTCTTGACCTCATCAACTTTTTTATTCAGTGTTCAGGCTGTAAAGGTAAGATACATTTATTATGGAAGCAGAATGTTCTCAAATGATCTCTTCTGTTTTGTTCGACCTAAAGATATATTAGCACTTCATACGGAAAATAATGCCAAGATATTGAGTTGTTTGCATTATAACCATACAAGTATAAGGAGAAAAGAGCAAAGAACACAAGTGAGAGAGAAACTATGTTGAGAAAGTTGTGTTCATATTTCAATGAAATTAATGAAAACCTTGGCAGTTTATAATTGTTATGTTACTTTTATTAGATATGTTTTCCACTTTCAGTATCTGGTTTTAGGAACAGAGAAATGGATTAAGAAGGGAGGAGGAAGATAATGAAGAGATACAGGTTCAAATGGCAGGGAACTGTTAAGTTTAGGGAATTAAAATGTGCCGTGAGTAACATTAAGTAAGTAAGTAAATAAGTAACTAAGTTAAAAAAGGTATTGGTGAAATTTTCAGTTTTCCTTCTTAAAGGTAGAGAAACTGGATTGGGGAATGGGATCTTGTTTAAAATGTTTTTTGTTAGTTTACTTTATTTAGAAAAGATTTTGAAGTAGGAATGGGAAAATATAGAAATGTCTTCCGTGGGACAAAAATAGTACAGACATTTATCAGGGGAACAAAATTACGTGAGATTGAAGAGTCATACATCCTGATCTGGATCAGTAAATGAGTCAGTCAAGGTCATGGGCAGGTTCTGATTTATTCCGTGTCTCCCTAATACTTATTCCATTCTTGAAATTCTAGAAAATGCCTCGGCAAATAAATGTTACAAAGTTTTCCAAGGGCATTACATTTTTTAATGAAAATGGCACCAAAACACAGGCACTAGAAGTCAAGAGGGGAGAAGGTTGCTTAAAAATAGATTTAAAAGTTAAGATGCTAAAGAATGATTGACTTAAACAAATCTGAAGAATCCCAAGAAGCAATTTACTTAGGTGTACTCCTTTAATTCTTTTTTAAAATATATAAACAATATTCATGTTTAGCTTTTTTTCCTGCTTTAAATTTATAATACTCCTTTAAAAATACTGTCATTGGAAATGAAGAAGTACATTATAAGAACTGTTGCATTTTATTTAAGGTTGATCTCAACATTCAGTGCAGCATGCATATTAACTGTTATGTATATGAGGCCAGATAAACAAATTAGTAACTTCTCAAGTCTGTGATCTTCATAATGCTATTAATGTGGTCAATTTTCAGTAAACTTTAATTGTCTTTAGAGTACAAAGAGTTGCCTAGTTTCCTTCTTAGCTAAAGGTAGCTGCAAATCAATATTAGAAAATTCTACTGACCGCTCAGCGAGTGTTGTAATGAAAATATGATGAACCATATTAATTTTTAAAAATAAAATGTTAATGTTATTTTTATTTTGCCTACGTCCAGTCCATCTTTCTGTAGTAGAAATGTACAAGTACCTGTTTGTTATGTAATCAAGGGCTCTGTCCATTCTCTTTATATTCTTTGAAAATGGAAGGTTCATTGCAGAACAATGAATGAGTACCAAAAATAATTTGATGAGTTCAAATTCTAATTTTTATCTTCAGTCTTTTCTATTATACCATAGATTGATCAGTATTAGTTTCCTAATTTTGCTTCTGAATTGTAGTTTTAAAACAAGACCATAGTCAGAGCGCTTTCCTTTTATCAGATTCATTCCTTCCTTGCATCAGTGTTTTTGTACTTCAGGAGCTTGCCAACTCAACATTTGATTATACCTTGTCACAAACTAGATTATCAAGATTTTTAAAATTTGAAAGTATTAAAAACTTAAATTATCAGGTAGGTTTAAATACCGCCATAATGCATATGTATATATTTTTGACTCAAAGCTCGATAAAAGGGAATTTATCATATAGTCAAAGTTAAGGTCATTAAATACTTTAAAAACACATTCAAAATTATTTAGATAGAATTCTTTTATAGTTGAGTTAGAAATTCTTTAAGTACATACAATGTACTTTAACCTTTTTCCTGTTGCCTCAGGATTGTCAGTATGAGCATCAGTTATTTTACTTTAGTTATGCCTTCTGCAGCTATTGAAGTGTGGAGGGAATTTGACCCCTGGACTGAATGGCTCCAGATTGCTCTGTGGTTGGGGAATCTGTGGTCAGTGGTCCCCCCCGCCCCCCGCTCTTTTCTTTCTTGGTCAGCTCTCACTTTTTAGTTTACCAGTTTTTAGCAGGCTCACTTCATGTCCCCCACACTTTTCAGGCAGTGAGCTCTGGTCTGATGTCCTAATGGCGCCTTGACACCTGCCTCAGGAGTTACGTGCGTGGAGTTTGCGACAGCTACTTTTCTGCTTATTTTTTGGGGTTTTGGCTGTTAGTCTCTTTTCTCAAGTTCTTCCTCTCATCTCATAGACTATGTCAAAATGTATACAATATGTTTGCTTTGAAATTTATTTGTTTATAAATATATTTTTTTATTTTTTATATTTTTTGACACTTATAGCACCTGGTATTCCCAGGTGGTCTCTCATCCAAGTACTGATCAGGCCCAACCCTGCTTAGCTTCCGAGATTAGATGGGATCGGGCACGTTCAGGGTGGCATGGCCGTAGACTGTATATAAATATTTAATAGAAATTGTTTCAGGAGTTGATTTACTTGTTCTCTAGCACAGCCACGTTTACAACACCTGAGTATATAAAGTATGGGGAGTTCTGAAGATATATCCATGACTCTAAATTAAAATAAAAAACCTTTCAAAGGGTTACTTGAGAATGTACTTCTTTAGCCAAGGAAGTGGTGGTTTCTTCCAAATTTGTTATACTTTAAAACAATTATTTCGTTCTTTAATGTTGTGTTAAGTAAGGAGTCTTCTACAGCACTAGAAATTGATTGCATTGGGGTGGGCAGCATGATGTAGATGAATAATGTCAGGCAAATTATTTAACTTCTTTCTGCCTTAACCATAGCTTCTTTATCTGTAAAGCTGGGATTATATAGTACCTGTCTCACAGGCTTGTTACCAAGGCTAAACATATGTGAAGTAGCTGGCATGCATAGTAGGCTCAATCAGTGTTAGTTCCTGGTCTATCGTGTTGGCTTTGTTATGCTACTGGGAAGTCTTAAGTTGTATATATCTATAGAGAAGCAGCTCAAGCATTACTTTTTCTTTTCAGGTTTGGGGTTGGAAAAGAGCATGATGTTTTATTGTTTTTAAATTTATATATATATATATATATATTATATATATATATATATATAAACACCACACACAAGTACATGAATATAGAAAATATAGCTTGGCCAATTGAAATAAATCTATTATATCTAGTTTTTATAATCTCATCTTTCTGTGCTAAGACATTCTTCTTTTAGATATTACAGTATTTATAGTATTCCTAGTGATGAGAATAGCAAGGAATAAATAATCCAGCAGTAGAAATATGATTTTGAAAATCCATTTTTTACATTTTTTTGTTGTTGTTGTTTGTTCTTTTTTTTTTTTAATCTGACATTCCACCAGTGAGAAATTCATGTAGATATTTTCCCTGAATTGTCTCTTATAACTTTTTCCTATAAATTCCTTTCTGATATTTGATTTCTACCTGGCTAATTTTTACTGCTTCATGTAATGTGCCTTTCTCCTCTCCCACCCTCCTTTAAAATTCTAAATGTTCTTATCAAATATCTTCTCTGTGAAACACCTGACTTATGCTAATCTTTTTTTTTTTCTTCAGTTTGAACTATAGCCTGCTTTGTTATAGCATTACCACTCATTAGGACACTTATTACATACCACCTTTAATATTTTATTTTTCCCTTCCTTTCTCTTTTGGGTTATTCTTTATTTAAATTTCCATCTAGGTTATAGACTTCTGGATGGGCAGGAACTACAACTTATGTTTATTTAAAGGTCTTTTAGAGGATGATGGGATGTAGTTGCCTTATATCTAGTAGTGCTTAATAAAGAAATCCGATTAAAGTAAACTGCCTATTACACTTTCCCTTATCTTCAGGTTCTTCCTCAAGATTTTAAATGTTACCCTAGTTACTGCCTCATCTTGATGACATGTTTTATATTAATGAGACTAAGGCAGTATACATATTATAGACATGAGTAAAGTAAGTCAGGTAGAAATGGCAAAGGCTCATTGTGCTAGGAAAAACGATGTCAGAGTGTGGGGCTGTTCTCTTGTGCACATTGAGATTGGGATTTGTGTTTTATAGGGTTGAGTATCATGGTAAAGATCATATTAAGTATGCCTTATTGTGTGACTATAGACTTTTAAGTATCAGAGACTGACTTAGAAGTTCTCTTTATTTTTATTTTACCATAAATTAACTTTATAACACTTGCAAATTTCAGGAGTTGTCACAGCAGAAATGTTTAGACACATGCAGAACTCTGAAATAATTCGAAAAATGACTGAAGAGTTTGATGAGGTAACATTACCCTAAATATTTTGATAATTTTATGCATGTTGATCTTGATTTACTCTTGAAAGTATTCTTAAATTCTGAGTATTCATGTTGTGGTTAAGGGCTTTGGCATCAGATTCAGCCAAATGATGGCTTTGTGACCATGGGCAAGTTGGCTTATCAGTTCCATCATCTGTAAAATGGGGCTAATAACACTTATAAGGCTGTTAATTTAGTAATATTTGAAAAATTCCTTAGCATTTTATAATGCCTGGCACATAGTAAGAACTGGTCAGTGGCCTGTTAGGAACTGGGCCACATAGCAGGAGGTGAGCAGCGGGGGAGTGAGCAAAGCTTCCATCTGTATTTTACAGCTGCTCCCTAGTGCTAGCATCACTTAGCTCTACCCCAGATTATCAAGCATTACATTCTCATAGGAGCACCGGTCTCTGGTGCCAAAAAGGTTGGGGACAGCTGTTCTAAAAGATAGACAAATTGTTAAAATGGCTTTGATGATCACTAAGTGCTATTCCTCAGTCTCCAAGTAGTTGAGGTAATTATGAGTAATGTGTTAGTATTTTAACCTTTTAATATTAAATGTTTTAGTGAGAACCTTCTTATTAAAAGGAAACAGCCATTTGAGATAAGAATCCTGAAATATAGTTTGAAAATAATCAGAAAACCAAGTCGTTAACAATTGAGATGATACATTTCAATATAGTCAGTCACTAAATGAGTCAATCAGAAAATGTGAAAGAAAACCTTTTTGTGGAGTATTAGGATCTTATTCTCAGATGAGAAATAGTTCTACTTATATATCGCACAACTTAAAATAAAAAACATTGTTCTAATGACAAAATTTAATTGTTAAAAAATTTACTAACCTGTACTGATAAAGTGATCTAAAGTCTCTAGGATGCTCTTGTCAGAAACTCTTTTAGAAGTTCTCTGTAGTATTGGTCTCTTATTTTTAAGGACTTGTTTGTTTTTGATTATTAATGGAGAATTTCAATGTGACTATGTTGAAGAATACCCTACTTATATAGAAGAGTGCTCGAGTATCAGTATTTCCAGGCAATTTAGCTATATTTCCATTCCTTTTTAAAATTATCTGTTGACTAGTTGATGTCCTGAAACTAATGAAGACATACATTGTAATCTTTTGATTATTTATATATCATATACCAGTCTATTATACTGTCTCAGAATATGATTTCATCATCTTGAATTCATTTGGAAATATAACTTTGCTTTGTATATCTTTGCTTATCAGACTAATGTTTTGGTTTGATGGGAGAGGCTATTTATTTTTAACCAGAGTAATTGGCATATATTTGCATTGGTTAATGTGAATTCAGAATATCCGTTTTGGTCTTAAATAAAAGCAGAAGTGATCAAAGGTACCTCTACTTTTCCATATTGTTCTGCTTACTTTCAGGATTTTATTGGAGAATAAAGGTGAGATAAAGGAGTCATTTCAGCTTCTGCTTAGGATATTTCAAAAACCAGTAAAATTTTATTGTCATGTATTTTAAATAAAATTGCCATTTACATTTTTCGTTTTAGGATAGTGGAGATTATCCACTTACCATGGCCGGTCCTCAGTGGAAGAAATTCAAATCCAGTTTTTTGTGAATTCATTGGTGTATTAGTGCGGCAGTGTCAGTATAGTATCATATATGATGAATATATGATGGATACGGTCATTTCACTTCTTACAGGATTGTCTGACTCACAAGTCAGAGCATTTCGACATACAAGCACCCTGGCAGGTCAGTATTTAGAAATATTTTTTTGTGTGTATTTCCTACAGTTAGAGATGAAAACAATTTCCATTAAAAGAAATGAAATAATAGTGTCATAAATTAATTTTGTTTATAAAGTTACCACTAGGAGGACACTCAACCAATCCTCCAACTCCCATGAATTGCTCGGAATGGGATGATATTTTCAAATTTCGATTCTGTGAAGGCACATTATAGTTAGTGTATAATGATTTTCTTATAGTAAACATACTTGATTATTAATCCACAGAAAAGGAAAAGAGGCGGATAGGAATGTATTGGGTTCTTAAAAGATGAGATGTTTTATCAGGGAGGATATTGACAGCAAATTGTGGGAGACTCAGTCATTTTGGATATGTAGTCTTAATGACCCTTATTTTGTCACTGGTATGAGTAAGTCTCCCTCATAGTATGATGGTCCCTACAGGATGATGTTTACTGTTTAACCACATCACAAAAAGTTGATTTTTCTTATGTTTCTTAGTAACTTGCGGCTGAGTCAAATTCTTTGATCTTTAAATTTTAATGAAACGTGTTACATTTTTAAGTCTCACACGGTTAATTCTAGAACAGTGAATTTTGGTGTTGATGTTGATAAAATCTTTTGTCTTCTCATTTGCGCTAAAGGTAAAATTGTACTGTTATTGAATATGTGCTTTTTGATTTGAGTTTGAATAAATCAGGTGCTAATTTTTACTATAGTATTTTAAGACTTAATGATAGAATATTTTGGTATGTACAAAATTTTTGGTTTTCTAAGTGTGGGGATTTTTTTTTTCCCTTTAGAATTAAAACTACGGTTAGATATATTTCTGATATGTCCTCCATTTTAAAAAATAAAACTCAGATAATCCCCTGTAAGTTATTGTTTTTAGATTCAAAGTCACAAAAAATGAATGTGATCTTGCTCTATGAACTTAGTTGGTATTTAATGTTAAGAATTTGATGGCTAAAGTAAATTAAAACAAGTATGATGGTAGAAGGTGAATAATTTTAGATCAGAATGACATACTGGTTTGCTGAAGGTGTAGAATAGTTTAGAGCAGAAAATTATAGGACTCTGTTTTAAAGAGAGCCAGTAGACACAAATTAAGATTTAGTCTTGTGTTGATCTGTCATGGAATGAACAAGATCTGAGAATAGTTGAGTGAGCTAAAGAAAGCATAAAATGGTCAGATATTTCTTTTAATAAGTTTTAAATAACAGGCAGTGAGTTTTGTTTCAGAAGCAAGAGTTCAGTAACAGAAGGTATGGGAATCTGGAGGAGGTCTGATTTTAAAAATACCACTTTATTGAGTGATACTTTGCCCTTTGTATTTACAACTTTTCATCTAGATCTGTTCTTCATAATTTCATCTTTGTCTTTATGATGATATGTAATAGAGTAGAATTAAAGGAAATCAAATACTGATAAAATTCACCAGCATTTTTACACATTTTTGATATAAAGCACTTAAGCTCCCTCTCCTTTTGGTTACTGAAATAGCTAAATGACTGCTGTTGAGCCACAGTTTACTTAGAAGGTGAATCATGATTTCTGGAAAAGATCATTGTAGGGGACCTACCTATAGAATACGGGATTTGAGCATAGTCTAGAGACAGATTACCTAGTTTTAAATCCTGGTTTAACTACTTATATGAACTGTGTAATCTGAGGCAGATTTCTTGATCTCCCAGAGTTTGTTTCCTCATGAATGAAATGAGAATAGTACTTAATTTTGAAAACTCTTGTGAGGATTAGGAAATAATCTGTGAAAAGCATGTAATATAGGTAACTGACTGATGTTCAATAAGTATTTAATACATATTAGCTGTCGTTTTATTATTGTTGTCATTTGTAGCAGCTGTACCTTTTCTGTTAGAAGCAGAACAGATCATTTTCGTTTTTAATTTCTCTTGATCTTAAATTTTAAAATTTTGCATCTGTGAGACTAATGTCAGCATTTTTCCCTTTAAAAATAGCTATGAAGTTGATGACAGCTTTGGTGAATGTGGCACTAAATCTTAGCATTAATATGGATAATACACAAAGACAGTATGAGGCAGAACGGAATAAAATGATTGGAAAACGAGCCAGTGAGAGGCTAGAACTCCTACTGCAAAAGCGGAAAGAGGTAAACTTTAAATATCGACCATTTAAGCTATTAATATGTGACTAACTTGGTCACCATTAATTATGATATAACTTTGCTAGTTTATCATTTAAAATTTTTCGAAAGATTTAAATTTAAAAAACATATTTCAGGTATTTATTTGTCTAACTTAGTTTTTGTCGATTATTCATGCAAACAGGACCTTTTACATGTATTTTTTTCTGTGTGGACTTACATTAAAAGTTCAAGGCTTTTAAGTAAGGAATCCTGGCAAGTCTGACAAGTGCTTTTAAGCCTTAATGTTATTTATCTCTAATGTGAATATATCTCTCTTAACTTCCTCCTTCAGCTTGTTAGGAAAAAATAAGGTTTCACTTATGTGAAATCACTTTGAAAAACAACTTATAAGCCATTTATGGTGTCTCAGTTGGTGGCTTTTTTGTATGCATAATGTAGAGGCACTTGGTTAACATTAATGACTGACCACTAAATTCAACTTTGAAGAAAATATTTTTTCAGCCTTATGCTAATAGTAAATAAAATCTTTCGATTGTGTATTTGTGACTTAAATTTCTTCTTCATTGATGATATAATATTTTGCTATCTTATATTGAGGGTGCTAATTTTTATTTCTAATAGGCAAAGTTCGATGTTTAAAAAATATTAGTAATTAATTAGTAATTAATGTTTGCTATGATAATCCATAAATTAATTACTTGATTTTGACATTGGTTGGGGGAGGGAGTGGTAGCTGTAAGTTTTAGTTATTTCTGAGTTAATAACTTTTAAAAATGCCTCGACTCAAGAAAAGCCATAAAAATCTTGCCAGTTTTTCCCCAATGCCTAAATACCTCATTGTTTTTATGTAGTTTGAAATAAAGAATTGACCTACTTGTCCTTTAATATAGTAAATAAATTTCATCAGATGATTTATTAGGTGAACATAATATGTCTTAGTCCTTGAAATTATGGCCTAATTCTTGGACGTATATTTAAGATTGAGAATACAATGAGTGGATCTATAGGGTAAAGGATTTTGAGATTAAAGTTCCTATACAAATAAAATAATACTTCTAGGTTAGGGTTAAATTTTTACACATGTTGAAAACCACCTGTACCTTCAACTATTTACCTGTGCTAATGAACATAAGAAGTACATGTCCTTGTTAGCATTATTTGGAAAGGCAAGATCATATTCATGAAAAGAAAAAGAAACATTTTACAAAGCACATAACGTAATCTAAAAGCTAATTGATGCTTAGATTGTGAAAGATTTTTCTCTTAACTCTCAAGCTCTGAAACAGTTTTCAGACACAAGCTCTGAATTGAAACTATATTAGAGTAGATTAGTCAACCAAGATTTGAAATGTTAACTTTATTATTTCAGGCAAGCCTTGTTTTCCTCAAAAGAATTTTCAGGGAGACAGGTATTTTTCACCATTATTTTACTCTAATCCCTTTTGTTTTTTGAGCAGGCACTAGTTAATACAACTCTTCTTTTTCAGAAGATAAAGACCAAAGTAATTATGCTTTTTGATATGAACATAAATATTACATAGTAATCTGTATTACAATACACTACTTACTTATCAGATTTCTTTATGTACCCTTATACAGTGGAAATTTGTGAGCATTCGAAGAAATTAATCTACCAGCCAAATATTAAAAGCCAAGTCAAATATTCCAGGTATCAAGGGACATTGGCTACCTGATACATAACATTTTCTATGTGATTACTGTTGTCTAGTGAAATTAAAAATTAGATGTAACCACCAAAATACTGGAGAAACCTGCATTTGTACTTTTAAAACTTTGAGATGTTCTTTTGGTTGTCTTCATTACAATTGAAAAGATACTATGTGTTTTTTTTTTCAGCTTCAAGAAAATCAAGATGAAATAGAAAATATGATGAATGCAATATTTAAGGGAGTGTTTGTACATAGATACCGGTAATTAAGGACATTTTTGTTCCTTTGTAATTCTTATCCAAGTTTGGAAGGGGCTTAGGCAGTATAAGTTAGTAGAAAGAACGCTGGAGTAAGATCATTGTTAGAATCTATGTCTTCCACTGATTGAGACACTCAGGATAAGCTATTTAACTACTCTGAACTTGATGTTTTCTACTTGAAAAATTGTGTAGTGTTGTTCTTGACTTGTAGCTGCCCAGCAAATGGAGGCTACTGCTATGAGTCAGGGTATATAGAATATTTCATTACTTTTGATGGATATATTATATTGGAAGACACTATACATGCTGACTTCTAACTTTCTTTTTCCATTTGAATATCAGTGGAAAAATTTGGATAGATGTGAGACATTTTCTTTTGCTATTTTGAATGAATAGAGGAAAGAAATAGATTATCTCACCACCATTTCTACTTTAACCTATTCTTTAAATGTTGGTGGCATTCTTATTCAACTTCTCCCTCATTTCCTCAACGTGGCAGTTACTGAGTCAGGTTAATACTTCTTTGTAATGTCCCTTTGTCCATTCTTACCTTTTTATTTCTGTGTCATTACCTTAGTCTATTCCTTCATCATTCCCCTGCCTAGAGATTTTTGAAGTCTCCTTAAAATGTTTTTTCATCGCATTATTTCTCTGCACAAAAGCCTTCAGTGACTCACCAGTACCTACAGGAAGAATTAAAAAATAATTTAGTCTGACATTCAAATACAAACTGAGCTTGGCCTCAGTGATATGTGTTATTAATTCTCACCTGGAAAATTATTCTCTAACCAGACTAGTGTGCATGCTGTCTTCTGAATATACCATGTCCAACAGTTGTGAGCTAAGGCTGGGATATGGCATGGTGTAAAAGGTGGAGATTGGATTTTGTAGGTAGTTTTATTTATTTTTAAATATTTATGTGGTGATAATTATGCTTTGACAACTAGACTGTGAACATTTGGCATTCAGGGGCCATGCTTCAGTTCTACTTTTAAATCTCCAGTAGTACTTAGGTTTGAATTATTTGGCATCTCTTGAATAACCGCAAGTTATATGGTATAGTGGCACTAATATGCATAATTTTTCCTTTCTCCATTCAGTGATGCAATAGCTGAAATCCGAGCTATTTGTATTGAAGAAATTGGCATCTGGATGAAAATGTATAGTGATGCCTTTCTTAATGACAGTTATTTAAAATATGTTGGTTGGACTATGCATGATAAGGTAAGGTATGCCCTACAGACAGTTTGTCTACACATAGGCAGCATAGCTATCTGCAGTTCTCATTCATAAAGTTATCTGCATGTAGGTACGCCTGGAACCACATTCCTGTAGGTCTCTCTGCTTCATTCTGTTCTATCTGCTCCATGAAAACATCATCTCTATCACATAAAGTCTTGTAGATTTTTGAATCTTGGCCACTGGTTTAGCTTTCAATCTTGACCTATTTTTTTGTACTGAAATATTAGAATCATATAGGTTGTGGTGAGGCATTTCTTAGAGCAGTAAGAAAAGTCCTTACATAGTTGGTACATGAATGCTGTATTTTTTAAATTCCTCTTTTGACAAATATGTGTTAGATTGTAAGTTACAACTTGGCCTCTGACCTTTTTTATTTGTTTTTATTTTTTTTATTAATCTACCTTTCTCTGTGGTTGCCTCTTCACTGGCCTTGAAGTTCCCTTATAAATAGTAGTTTTGTAAAGGTAAACTTACTGTGAAATATGCTATTGTCATCTTTTACAATAGTATTTCTTGGAACAAATTTTCAAAAATTTTTCATTTGACTTACAGAAATAGTAACTCCAAAGGTATTTAGTCTTAAATGTATGTATAGATTCCAATTTTTGTATTGTCACAGAAGAGTTTCTGAAGAAATGTTATTATATAGAACATATTTAAAATTTTAAAGTAGGAATTATTGTATATATCTTGAGTATTCAGGTTGAAAATATGTGAAATTTATTGCATTTTCTCTTCTTGTTTCATTTAGCAAGGTGAAGTAAGACTCAAATGTCTCACTGCTCTACAAGGGCTTTATTATAACAAAGAGCTTAATTCCAAACTGGAACTTTTCACCAGTCGGTTCAAGGTTAGTGTTACTTTAAGAATTTAAAAATTACATGTTAATTTGAAAGTATTTTTCTCTTTTCCTTTAAAAAATCTTTATTTTTTTGTCCTTAGGATAGAATTGTGTCTATGACCCTTGACAAAGAATATGATGTTGCAGTACAAGCAATAAAATTACTCACTCTTGTTTTACAGTAAGTATATACTTATTGTATATTCCTAATGTCTAGATATCTAAATAATACATTAGAGGACTTGGTTTAAATTTATCTAACTCTGAATTTTAATAACTTTAAGTCATGAGGTTTTACAAGTTTAGTTTTCTTGTGTAAAGTTGAGAAAATAGAAGAAACCGTTGAACTAGAAAATTCCAAGCTAGGAATTCATGTGTTCCCATTTTCTTGGTCAGTTTCCCTTGCATTTTACTGTCTTCATTGCTCTTGAAATAGTTAAATACGAGTATATTTAAGTGTGCTTATATTTTGTCACACTTTTAAAAATTAGTATTTACTGAAACTTATATGTAAACAGTCTGAATTTAAACATATTCTATCATGTTAAGATAATAGTGATGCAATTCTTTTTTCCTTTTAAAAAACATGTTTATATATATATAACAATTTACCATTTTAAACTATTTAAGTGTACCGTTTAGTGGGATAATTTATATCATTCCCATTGTTCAGTCATCACAATTATCTATCTCTAGAACTCTTATCATCTCATACTGATCTCTGTACTCATTAACTCCTCATTCCTCCCTCCCCTCCAGTCCCTGGTGACCACTGTTCTACTTCCTAGCTCTATGAATTTGACTGTTTTAAGTACCACATGTATGTGGCATCATGCAAATTTGTGATTTTATATCTACTTTATTTCACTTAGCATAATATTTTTAGAGCCTGTCCATGTTGTAGCATGTATCAGAGTTTCATTCCTTTTGAGGCTCAGTAATGTTCCATTGTATGTTTAAATTACATTTTATTAATTCCTTCATCTGTCAGTGAACCACTGATTGTTAACACCATCTAAATAATCGTAAAAGGATCTCTTTTTAATCATAGCATTCTCATTCTGATGCTAATATGAAAGATTCATTGTGTAAGAATATCTAGTGAAATTCTAATGAAAACTAATGAGAGATGACTACTCAATATGATCTTAAGTCATATTGTAAGCCATAGTAAATTATTAAATTTTGGTACTGGTGCATGAATAGTCAGAGATCAGTGGCACAGAATAAAGAATACCGTAACACAAATACACATACATCCAGGAACCTAATATGAAGGTGAGGGTGGTATTTCCCATCAGACAATAATGATTCTGTGACATATAGGTTCTATTTGGGGAAAAATTAAATTGGATTCCTAATTTCTTATTTAAAAACAATTGCAGATGGCTGAACTGTTTAAATGCAATTAAATGAAACCATTACAGTACTAGATGAAAACTTGGGGAAGATTAAAATTTTATATACAATGACCAAGTAAAGCTTTCAGAGCATGACAAAATCTAGACATAAAATCACTGAATTACCTGCATAAAAAAACTAAAAATATGTACTGTATAAAATACCATAAACTTAAAAAATGAAGAACAGACAGGGCAAAATATTTGTAGCATATAAGTCGATTTCAATAAATCAGTAAGAGCAGAAAATAGTCAAATATTAGTAACCAAATCATTGACAGAGAAGAAAATAAAAATTATAGTATATTAAAAGGTGTTTAGGGCTTACAGTCAAGATGATGGAGAAGGTAAAAACTGTGATTGCCTCATCTCACAAACACATGAAAATTAGAACTAAACTACGGAAAAACATTGAAGCCAACTGAAGTCTAGCTGAACAGAAGTCCTACATCTAGGACATCAGAAGAGGCACCTCGAGAATGGTAGGAGGGGTGGAGACACCAAACAGACTGGTCCTACTACCCACATGTGGTAATTGCGAATCGGGAGGGATATCTCAGTTGTGAAGGTCCCCCCAGAGGAGCAAGAGGTCCCGGCCCCACATTGGGCTTCCCAGCCCAGGGTTCCAGTGCCAGGAAGAGAAGTCGCCACATCTTCTGGCTGTGAATACCAGTGGAAATTGTGGCTGAGTGAGACAGAGGGCCGCTGGAGCCACAGACATTCCTCTTAAGGAGCCCACGCGTGGACTGACGCACGGACTGACTGACTTGCTCTGAGCTCCAGCACATGGCAGCTGCTCGAAAAGCGCCAGGGACATAGAGGGAAGAACTGGGTTGTCTGACTTCAGGGTGAGGGCTGGAGGGGCATTTTCCCCCCAGACAGAGGTGCTGGCAGAATCCAGTGCCCCTTTGTTGAGTCTTCCCCACTCCCCAGCATGCAGACTGGTGATTCCCTGAGCCCCTGTCCCACCCAACTTGCGGGCCCACCCAAGCTGCGTCCAGTGGCTTTTCTATGTAAGTGGCCTGTCTTGGCTCATGCAGCGGACTTTCCTAAAATGTCTCAAAGGTTCACAAAACCCAGACAAGCCGCATCTGGCCTTGGCATATGTCGTACCTCTTGCTGAGCAGCCCCAAGCCGGGCACTAGGGGCAGCCAGCCTTGGTTCGCAGTTTGGTCTCTTGAGGCGCCTCTAAGCACAGCACGGGTGATGGCCATCTGTGATCATTTGGTGACTCTCGCTAGGTGGCCTCGGGTAGGGCACAGGCTATGATTGAACTTGGCCTGCAGTGGGGCCCCTTACAGGAGGCCCCGGGGCCGTCACACTGGTGGCTGGCTTCTGTCCGAGCAGGAGCACCACCCGGGGTGGCATCCGAGGACAACACACCCAAAAGGCAGACTGGGCAGGCACCAGAGCCTGCTAAAGCAAAACCTGCTCCGGAGGGTCAGCCCTTCACAACCAATCGGCCTGACGGTCAGTCCCTCCCATTGATGTGCCAATAGCAACCAAGGCTCAAGTACAGCAGGAGGGCACACACAACCCATACAAGGGACACACCTGGAGCACCCGGGTCAGGTGACCAGGGAAGACTGTGCCACTGGGCCTCACAGGGCACCTACTACGTAAGGCCACTCTCATAAGACTGGGAGGCTTAGGAGCCCTACCTAATACATGGAAACAAATACAGGGGGACAACCAAAATGGAGAGACAAAGAAACATGTCTCAAATGAAAGAACAGAACAAACCTCCAGAAAAAGAACTCAACAGCGTGAAGATAAGCAGTCTACCAGATGTAGAGTTCAGAACACTGGTGATAAGGATGCCAATAAACTTAGGGCAAGAGTGGATGAACTCAGTGGGAACTTTTAATAGAGTGATATAGAAAACAAAAATGGAGACAGAAAACAAACCGGTCAGAATGAAGAAAACAGTAACTGAAATGAATACATTAGAAGGAATCAACAGTAGGTTACATGAAGCAGAGGACCGAATCAGCGAGTTTAGAAGATAAGGTAGCAGAAAACATCCAATCGGAACAGCAACAAGAAAAAAGAATTAAAAAAAAATGAGGATGGTTTAAGGGACCTCTGGGATATCAAGCGTACCAACATTCGCATCATAGGGATACCAGAAGTTGACGAGAGGGAGAGTGGAGAAGGGAGAACAGGAATTGAAAACCTATTTGAAGAAATGATGATGAAAAACTTCCCTAACCTGGTGAAGGGAATAGACATACAATACAAGCCCAGGAAGTACAGAGTCTCAAACAAGATGAACCCAAACAGGTCCACACAGACACATTATCATTAAAATGCCAAAGGTTTAAAGACAAAGAGAGACTCTTAAAAAGGAGCAAGAGAAAAGCAGTTAGTTACCTACAAGGGAGCTCCCATAAGACTGTCAGCCGATTTCTCCACTGAAACTTTGCAGGCCAGAAGAGATTGGCGCAGAATATGCAAAGAGATGAAAGGCAAGGATCCTACAACCAAGATTGCCCAGCGAAGTTATCATTTAGAATCGAAGGACAGATAAAGAGCTGCTCGGTCAAGTAAAAGCTAAAGAAGTTCTTCAACAAACCAGTCAACAAACCAGTATTACAAGAAATGTTAGAGGGACGTCTTTATGAAGAAGAAGAAAAAGATCAAAAATATGAATAATCAGATGGCAATAAACTATCAACAATTACTTTACATGTAAATGGATTAAATGCTCTAGTTAAAAGATAAGGTGGCTGTTGGATAAGAAAATAAGATACATATGTTGCCTGCAAGATACTCACCTCAGATCAAAAGACGCAGTGAAAGTAACGTGAGGGAAAAAGATATTTCACGGAAATGGGGACAGACAAAAACTGGGGCAGCAATACTTATCCCAGACAAAATAGACTGAAACAAAGGCTACATATAACAGGAGACAGAGAAGTATCCAGTAATCCCACTTCTGGGTATTTATCCGAAGAAACCCAAAACATTAATTTGAAAAGTCACATGTATTCATACATTCATTGCAGCATTATTTACAATAGCCATGATATGGAGGCAACCTGGATGTCCATCAGTGGACGAATGGATAATGAAGAGGTGGTATATCTATAAAATGGACTGTTACTCAGCCATACAAATTTTTAAAAGAATGAAATCTTGCCGTCTGCAACAACATGGTTGGGCCTAGAGGGTATTGTGCTGAGTGGGTTAATTCAGACAAAAGATGAATGCCGTGTAATTCACTTACATGAGGAATGTAAAGAACAAAACAAAACAAAAACTCATAGAGAACATTTTGATGGTTGACAGAGGGGAGGGATTGACAAAGGGAAAGTGGTTAAGAAGTACAAATTGGTAGTTACAAAATATTCCTGGAGATGTTAAGTATAACTTAGGGAATATAGTCAATAATGTTGTAATAAGTGTATAGTGTCAGATTGGTACTAATTTTATCGGCCTGATTACTGTAAGATAATATAACTAATCGTATTGTACCGCTGAAACTAATGTAATACTGTATGCCAAGTGTAATTGAAAATTTAAAAAAAAAAATAGAAAAAAGAAAAGGTATGACAAACTGTAAACTGGCTAAGGAAATGAATAAAATGAAAAAAAATGAATAAAAAGGAAAAGATGGGAGGAGGAAAGAAATGGCTTAGATGATAGATGCTCTGTTCATTCATATGGCGATCAAATCAAAGTTGTGATGGAAACAAGGAGCAAGTAGCAAGAAAAAAACCTCCTGGGATCTAGATGAACAAGCCCTACAACTAAGGAGAGAAATAAGAAATCATCCTGCAATGGTAGAAAGTAGAACAGGGTGAGAACGCAAGGCTGCTGGATCTCGAGTGACTGAGTGAGAAGGAGGTTGTGGCAGCAGCAGCGGCAGCAGACTCTTAAAGGGGCTGTGTCCATGAGCAGATTTTTGCGATGATGGACCTGCTCGCTCTGAGCACCAGATTTGGCTGCATGTAGGCTGCACCAGTGACTTACAGGGAGACATTGTTTGAAGTGAGGGTCAAGGCAAGACTTGTGTACTGAAGTGCTGGCAGTATCCATTGTTCTCTGTTGAGCCCTCCTCCCTCTCGGTGCAGGGACACAGAGCTGCCATAGCCCAGACGACATCAAACTGGATAAGAGAGGTCGCTCAGCCCAGAGGATTCCCTGAAACCCCACCTCCCCCAACTCGCTGCCCCATCCAAGCCATATCCAGGTATATCCTAATCCAGTCAGGTGCTCCTTGCTGAGCAGCGCCTAGATTCACACTGGAGGCAGCTGGCCTCAGTTTCTGATGAGGTCTTTTGAGGCAACTATAAGCACTATAGCATCTGTGGACTGCTTGTTGAATCTTAGAATCTTATCAGGTGACCCCAAAGGGGCAGAGGCTTGGGTTAAATTAGGCCTGCAGCTGAACTCCTCTCAGAAATGTGCCACGCTGATAAGACCAGAAGCCTTAGGAGCTTTGCTTAGTCCATAGATACACACAGAAAGGCTGCCAAAATGGAAAGAACAAGCAGCAAATCATATATGAGAGAACAGAGCAGAGATCCAGATATAATGGAGTCAAGCAATCTAATGGATGCGGAGTTCAAAACACTGGTGATGAAGACGCTCAATGAACTTTTGGAAAGTGTAGATAAATTCATTGAGAACTTCATAAAAAACAAGAAATGGAAATGGAAATTATAAAAGGGAACCAGTCTGAAATGGAGAACACGTTTTCTGAGATGAGAAGTATATTCAATGGAATAAACAAAAGTGAATAAAGAAAAGGATCAAATGCCTTATCTAAAGGACAGGAAAGCCAAGGAAGGACGTGCAAACAGAACGGCAAGAGGTAAGGTGCTAAGACTATAACATAATTTAAGGAGCATATGGGACACTATTAAGGGTCCAAATATCTGTGTGATTGGCGTAACTGAAGAGGATCAAGATGTTGAACAGCTGTTTGAAGAAATAATGTTGGAAAACTTCCCCAACTGGTGAAGGAAATGGACAAAGAACTCCAAGAAGCTCAGAGAATCCCCAAAATCTGGAATCCAAAGAGGCCCACACTAAATACATCATAATTAAAATACCAAAGTTAAATACAAAGAAAGAATATTAAAAGCTGCAAGAGAAAAACAGATAGTTACTTAAAAGGAAACACCCATAAGACTGGCAGCTGATTTCTCTTAAGAAATTATGCAGGACAGAGGGTCTTGGCAAAAAATATTCGACAGTACAAAGACCCAGGGTCTACAACCAAGAATACTTTATCCAGCATAGCTATCATTTAGAGTTGAAGGACAGATAAAGAGCTTCCCAGGCAAAAACAAGCCAGTATTACAGGAAATGTTGGAGGTACTTTTTTAAGTACCTCCTGTATCAAAAACTGGAATAAAGAATGGTAACAGCTATGTTTCTATCAATAAGTACCTTAAATGGAAAAAGAGTGAAATGTTCCAATCAAAAGACAGAGTGGCTGAAATGATAAGAACAAGACCCCTACATATGCTGCTTATAAGAGATTCATTTCATATTAAAAGACAGATGCAGACTAAAAGGAAGGGAATGGAAAAAAATATTGTTTTGATGGATCTGGAGGGTATTTAAGTCAGAGAAAGATAAACACTATATGGTTTCACTTACACATGGAATCTAAGAAATAAAAAGAATAATCAAAAACAGACACAAATATAGTGGACTCTGGTGATGGACAGAGGAAGGAGGGGTTTGGAGGAGGGGCCAGGAGAATGGGGTGAAGAGTTAAAGAAGTACAAATTAGTAGCTGATGGATGGTTACGGGGATGGGGTAGCTGATGGATGGTTACGGGGATGGGGAGCACATCATAGGGAATGCAGGTAGCATTAATAACATTGGGTAGGTCGTAGGTCAGGGGAGGGAGGGAGCAATTGGATCATTTTATGATCTATATAGCTGTGTAACCAATGTACTATATACTTGAAACTAAAATAACTAAGAAATAATAAAAGTGAAAAAAGAAAAATTAAGTACAATCAAATAAATTGAATGAAGTAAAGAAGGAAAAGATGTTTAGCCACACTTCAGGGAACTTTGTATTAGAATGAGACTTTTTTGCCTGTTGCTTGACAGAGATCCAAAAATGTCTGGTAGTATACTGTGTTGTTGAGACTGCAGAAACAGGCCTTATGTGGGGTTTGGGGACTATAAAAAGTTGTATAATCTCTGGAGAAACATTTTGCAGTAACTTTTTAAAATTAAAAATGCTCAGATTCTCTAACAGCATTGTTTGTAATAGCCTAGATGATTATCAGTAGAATTCATATATAAGATAAATAGCTAATATAAACACCTTTTATGGCTCATCTCATTTTATTAAAGTAAAATTAATAACTGAGATGGTGGTGGTCATCCACATTTATATGAAATGGACTACATTGTAGTCACTAACAAGACCACTCTAGATATACTGATAAAATTTTTTGATAATTCACTTATCTGTTGGCATTTTGAGTAGTCTCAAGGATTGTATTTAAAAATTTTTTAAATCATTTAAAAATTATAAATACTATATATACATTATTTAAAAATATTGAAAAATTCCTGCAATAGAATGTAATAGTACGCTATATATATTTTTGTAGCTTCTTCTCCCTTCCTTCATAATAGGTGTTTTTTGCTTGCTTTTAACACTGATATTTTTATGAAGGGTCATAGCCATTTATGTTGGTTCGGTCATGTAAATAACTTTGAAAGTTGTATGGAACATTTCTTTTCAGATAGTTAAAATGAGGTAAATACTACACATTTACTATAATTTAATTTGATTCAGTGTTCTTTTCATTGTAAACAAATGATTTTCCCCCAAACGATCCAGTATTATATTTAGAGTAATTTAAATCAAGTGCTTTTGAAACTTGAATTTGAACATTTTGGTTTCGTTTCTCTCTCTCTCTCTCTCTCTCTCTCTCACACACACACACACACACACGTAATATTTCCTTAGACATTAGACTTTTGGAAACCTTGAGCATAGCAGAAAACCAAAAAGATCTTATATCTAATGTACCTAGGCTTCTCTTTCTGGTGGTGTGGTCCTGTGATTCTTAAATTGCGTATGATGGTAAAATCATAGATTGTTTATCTCACAATAGAGTAAAAGCATATTAGGAAGAATAGAGGTGCCAGAAGCTAGGACCCTGAATGCAGAATCCACAAAGGAAGAACCCATCCAAGTTTACCCTGGGGTCCTAATAATGACTGATTTATTACCAAGAAAAATTTTGTTAGGTTTATTTAATTTTAACATAAGGTCAAGGAAATGAGCACTATATTTTAGTAAGATTTTCCCAATGATAGGTTGTAATTAACTGTCTTTGTCTCTTAAATTTTAATTAATTAGTAAATGTTTCCATTGCCTTATATGGTATTAGGTACATGGTGGATGAAGTATTCTTCATCACCGTGTGATAGCTTGGGTGTTAGTATATTTTGTTATTGCAATATTGCCTCTTAATATTGCTATGAAATATATGCAAAGTGTTCTCTGTGATTATTAACTCTAAGCTCTGAGCACGCCGCCATTTTATTTTCTACATTAGTTTATATTCTTTTTTTCCTTTACCTTCAGTATCCTTGTCACATTATTACTTCTTTTTCACCACGTGTGTCTTTACTTAATTGACTCTGATTTTGCCTCCCATTGTTTTTAGATGTTAACAAAATAATCAGGTCTTTTGGTAGGGCAAGCTTTTACTTACAGATGATAATCATAGAAGGTTGATTTCTTTTTTATTTTTCTTAACACAAATTAATGAAAATGAGCATGGATTTTTATACTCAATATGCCTAAAATTATGACACTACTGAAAAGAACTACTGCTTCTTTTTTAGGAGTAGTGAAGAAGTTCTTACTGCAAGAAGATTGTGAAAATGTCTATCATTTGGTTTATTCAGCTCATCGGCCAGTAGCAGTGGCAGCTGGAGAATTTCTCTACAAAAAGTAAATCTGTATTTCTGTTATTTATTTTCTAAAGTATACGTTTATGAAAGTAACTTATCATTTAGTAATTCATATTAAAATATAACTTATTTTTTTTAATTTAGTACAGGTAAATTAAAGTTTTGATTTCCTTTCTCCAATTCCTTTGATTTATTTAAGTTAAATATGTAAAAGGAAATGTACTGATGTCTTTTACTGGATGTGCTTGGAAATCTACCTGATTATATCATACTAAGATTGACCTCTTCCTAATTTTTCACTCTTTCCTCTAATGTCAGCTTCCAAACAAAACAAAACAAACAAAAACAAAACAAAAAAAAACAAAAAACAAAAAACAAAACCGCCTCTTTGGTGTGAAACACTTAATTAGAAAGCTGTGCTGTAAAATATTCACACTACAGTTTTCTATTCATTGTTATCCAGTGATAGTTCTCTTGTTATTTATAAGAAAAACAACCATGATATCCATAGAAAGAGGCCACTAAGTTCAGTCTTAGAGGTAATTGTGCAAGAATAGAAGGAAAACATGTTTAGTTTTAAAGAGAAGAATAGTTATAATAGATTTTATATGCATAAATGGGTGTGGGTTAGTCATTGTAATACTTTTTTGAAGGGAGATGGTTGGAAAACATGCACTAAGGTTTGTAAAAAGAAAATTCAGAACTTGGTAAAATTAACTTAAAGTTAATTTAAGCAGGCTTGTAAGTACCATTAACTGTAAAATGAATAAGATTTATGGCAATTATTTATTTTAGTATAATGTTGGATGATAATATAACTACCCAGCTCCTATTTAATTTACTTCATTGTTAGGTGCTTAAATATGGAATCCAGTTTTTTAAATTAGGAAATATTGGTTTTTTTGTTTGAAAAGTAAATATTTTGCATTGATCACAGGCTCTTCAGTCGTAGAGATCCAGAGGAGGATGGAATGGTGAAAAGAAGGGGACGACAGGGTCCAAATGCTAACCTTGTTAAGACACTGGTGTTTTTCTTCCTGGAAAGTGAGGTTAGTTGACATTGTTCATTTTATACTTCTGCCAAATTTTTGAAGATATTTCCTCTATGTCCATGCAGGATGTTGATCTCTCCATACTGTTTGCAACATTTTTGATAGGTTTTGGTGTTATGGTAATGCTGGTCCCCTAAAATAAGTTGGCAAACTCAAGGGTTATTTAAGCTTCACAGAATGAAGAGAAATAATTTGCTTGTGTATTGAATTGATAAGTAAATATGTATTTTATTTTAAGTAATCATCACTACCATTAAATTAATGTAAATTCATTATGTTTTATAATTGAGAGTGGTTAACTCATGTAATATTATTTTCAAATAGACACTAAAAATGTATGCATGCGTTTCTTCAAAATAATTTTCATGTTAATGATTTAGTGATTATTGTCAGAAATGTTCCATGAGTCCGTGACCATGCTACCCTGAACAAGCCCAATCCCGTTTGATCTTGGAAGCTAAGCTGGATCGGGCCCAGTTATGCTTGGATAGGAGAGCACCTAAGAAGACCAGGTGCTGTAGGCATAAAAAATAAAATAAAAAAATAAGGAATTGTAAGATGACAAGGTCCTTGCAATCTGTGAGGTCAACCAAGGGTTGCCTCGCCTTTAAAAAAAAAAAAGAAAAGAAAAATGTTTAATGATACTACCTAACACAGTTTACTTATACACAGCAAGCTAAGGCAGTTTCTTCTCTGCCATTTCTTCCATTTGGCCTCAAAAAACAGATAGCTGCGTGAGTTTGTACGTGGTGCCCATAAAGCTTCCATTCTTTTGAGTTAGGGCTAGTTTGCTATTTGTCTAAGAATACATTTTTTTCTTTTTTAATTTTAGTTGCATGAGCATGCAGCATACCTTGTGGATAGCATGTGGGACTGTGCTACTGAGCTGCTGAAAGACTGGGAATGTATGAATAGTTTGTTGTTGGAAGAGCCACTTAGTGGAGAAGAAGGTAAGGATGTTTAATTATGGCATTTTTGTTGTCTGGACAGTTTTGAAAATAGATTTTATTAATTCCATTTGTTGATATTTTAGTATTAAAATAATTGTGTGAAAACCTTGCGAATAATTTTGTTTTCATACACATGAATGTTATGCTATGTAGAAAGATGTAGTTGTCAACGTTCTTGTTTTCTTTTTTCTTTGTATCTGTGTTTATACTTTCTTGATCAAATTGTGGATCAGCAATGTACAGATTCGTAATGTTTAGGAAGTTTTAACTTGTTTTGATCTTTTCCGTGATAATAGTAGTGGGATTTTCTTCAGTACATTATATAATAGGTCTGATTCTATCACAGGCAGAATGAACTGTTTTAATTATAAATGGCATATAGGGAAAAGAAATAGGTTAACTCTTTCTGATTATTTTTTCAGCACTAACAGATAGACAAGAGAGTGCTCTGATTGAAATAATGCTTTGTACCATTAGACAAGCAGCTGAATGTCATCCTCCTGTGGGAAGAGGGACAGGAAAAAGGGTATGCCGATGTATTTTCAGTATTAAATTATATTCCTCTTTTTTTCATTATCTTTCATAAAATTCTTATTTGTAACCATAGAATCAAAATTTTTGAACCTTACATTTTTTTTTCAGATGATCTTTTAGAAATATGTGTTAGAAGTAAATTTTAAAGCATTAGTAATTTGGGAAATTTGAATTTTTCCACAAGATACTTGTTAGTTACTACAGGAGATAAAGTGATTGACAGTTCTTGCCTTCAAGAATGAATGTAGTGCACCATTTTAGAGTGGTGCATTTGTCTGTTCTGGTTTATTTATAGATTTGCCTTCTTTTTCTTTTAATAAAATAAATAAAAAATAATTATTCGTTGAAATGGGGAAATTCCTATTTCCTGGGATAATTTTTAATGTATTGCAAAGTTTTCATGTATTTGCCTCATAGACCAACAATTCCACAGGCTTTCAAACTTTTTTGATTAAGTACAAAAAAACATTTTTTATGTTGTGACTTAAAAAACACATTATATCTTTATGTTTGTGTGTAACTAAAACAAAATTTGATCACATAATCTGAAACTTATGGTATGTGATGCATTCCGTTTTCTTGTTTTCTGGGCTTTTTTTTTTTTAATTTTCATTTTTTAATTGCTGATAGTAACATGTTGACTTCATAACCCATTGATCATGGCCCACAGCTTAAAGTAGGCTGAAATGCTACTCAGCCCATTATTATATAAGCTCCTAAACTATATTTCTTGTTCTAAGTACTTCTCCTTTCATCTAAAGGGTAGATTTGGTTAGTGTAATTGGTCATCGATTTTGACTCTAGAATTACCCAGGTGGTGGTGGTGGTGGTTGTTATTTTAGGTGGTGGCATTTTCTTATATACACATTATTCTCTTTGTTACTTTTGGGTTTCAAGTTTATAGTAAAAATGCCTATCCATCATTGAAAATGTACTTTTATTACTAATTTGTATATCTTAAACTTGAGCAGGGAACAGTATTAATAATAAATACATAGTTACTTTATTGTGTTACTTTAGGTGCTAACTGCAAAGGAGAAGAAGACCCAGTTGGATGACAGGACAAAAATCACTGAACTTTTTGCTGTGGCCCTCCCTCAGTTATTAGCTAAAGTAAGTTTGTGTCAATATCAGAATGTTACTAAGAAATTACAGGTTTGGAAATGCCACACAGAATTTTATAATATTTATTTACCGTTACTGTGATGTTTTTGACGTGCTTTTTTTTTTTTTAATTCAAAGTACTCTATAGATGCAGAAAAGGTGACAAACCTGTTGCAGTTGCCTCAGTACTTTGATTTGGAAATATATACCACTGGACGATTAGAAAAGGTATAGTGTTTTCTGTGTATTAAACCTTGGGGGGAAACTTTGAAGGAAAATTATTAGTTTAGTTCATCCCATCATATTGTTTATATTTTTCTAAATGTTTTTTTTGTAATTGCTAATGGGAAAGGAAACATACTTTACGTGCCTTCTATGTTTTAGATAAGTTAGATTTAGAGAATGGCACTAATGAGACTTCCCTTCGATTCATGCCCACAGCCATACCCCTCATTCCTAGCTGTTATGCGACTGTCACTGGTCATTTATGGAGAATGGGGTGGGTAACTGGACAATAGTAATTACAAAACGAAAGTAGTTAATATCCAGTGGATACTTTTACTATGTCTCAGAAACTATTGTAAGTTCTTTGCAAATGTGTTAACATTCTCACCAAAGCCCTGTGAAATAGCTGTTATTCCTGTTAACGTTGACAAAGTAAGTATGGGTGGGTTAGTGTATTTATTTACCATAACTAGAAAACTACTTTAAAATGTGTGTCCTACTGGTTGTAGAGTTACTTTATTTGAATATTTTCACCATGGGGTATAGTTGTTTATGCTACCATGTATACCTTAGTTTTAATGGAAAAAAAACTTTGATTTTAAGCAGCATTTGGATGCCTTATTACGACAGATCCGGAATATTGTAGAGAGCACACAGATACAGATGTTTTGGAAGCATGTTCTAAAACCTATCATGCACTCTGTAATGAAGAGTCACAATCTTCAACAGAGTAGATATTTCAAGAAGTCAGCTGATAGATGAGTTGGCAGATAAATTTAACCGGCTTCTTGAAGATTTTCTGCAAGAGGTATAATATACAAGTATTTTGTCAATTGGGCCACTCCCCTTCAGTAACTGAATTAGTCACCAGTCCTGGTGATAGTTGCTAGCAGTATATTGAAAAGAATGTTCAACTTTTTGTCTGTGATTCATCATGCTCCTATTATTCACCAACATAGGATGGTGGTAAAACTTTGTGACTTGGGAAGGTGAACACAAAATTAACATCTTCCTTTTTAAAATAAAAAATTTTAAAGAAATGATCTGGGAGGTTCCCAGGGTTTAGTTTGAAGAAGCTGTAGGAAACGGTGTTAATGAAACAGAAATTAGAGCTGACTGTGTCATGTAGCTGAGAAGAGGGTTTTTTCTTAGTGTTTTTGGCAGTGTTAAGTGAGGAAAGGCAGTGATTGGTCTTTGATATTTAAAGTCTTGAGAAACTGCGTACAGTCAATGTTAATTTTTGGGTTTCCTTTATTTTCTGTTGTATTTCCAAATAGGCTTAAAGCATGGCACTCAAAATACACTTGTATTTTTATTGTGATTTTTATCTTTCTGGAAAATACTAACAATTTCATTGATTGCATAAAATAATTCATATTCTCAAGTAATACGTAAATGCTAAAGACTTTTCTACATCATTTTTATCATTAATGCTGCAAAAATCATGGAGTTTGTAATTTCCAGTTTCTGTTTAAGACTTACTTTTTTAACTTGTTATTCTTTTTCGTGTGTGTAACATTCCATGCTTACTAAGTTTTTTTTCTTTTTCCAGCTTTATTGAACTATAATAGTTAGTTGCTTATGTTTTACATTGTATCAATTCAAGAGTTTTTTCAATTATAAGTTGATATGCAATAATATATAGTTTCAGTTGTACAGCATAGTGATTAGAGATCTATATAACTCACAAAGTGATACTACACTAAGTCTAAGTACCCCTCTCCCCTTACATATTTATTACATATATTGACTATTTTCCTTATACTACATTTTATATCTCCATGACTCTTTTGTAACTATCCATTTGTACTTCTTAATCCCTTTGCCTTTTTCACCGTCCCCCAACCCCGCTCCCATCTAGTAGCCACAAAATATTCTCTGTATTTATGAGTTTATGTTTTTTATTTCATTCTTTAGCTTCCACTGTACATGAAATCATGTGTGTTTGTCTTTCTCCCTGACTTCATTCAGAGCAATACCTCCTAGGTTCATCAAGGCAATACCTTTTTCCTATCCTCTTCTTTTAGTCTGTGTGTGTGTCTCTTGTAGGTAGCATATGCAGGAGTATTGTCTTCTTATCCATTCAGCTACCCTCTTTTGGTTGGAGCACTTAATTTTTTTTTCCGTTTGAGGTACTTGTTGATAAATATGTTGTTATTACCATTCTTTATTTGTGACTTTGATATAATTTTTTTTTCTTAAAGAAGTCTCTCCACATTTTTTCTAAATACTGGTTTCATGTTGATGAGTTCCTTTAGCTTATTTTTTGTTGTGAAGCCCTTTATCTGCCTTTGACTTTAAGTGATAGTTTTGCTGGATAAAGTATTATTGGTTGTAGATCCCAGGTTTTCATCACAGTGAATATTTTGTTCCAAGCCCTTCTGTCCTGCATAGTTTCTTTTGAGAAATCACCTGCCAGTCTTATGGGTACTCCTTTGTAGGTAACTGCTTTTCCTCTTGCTGCTGTTAGATGCTCTCTTTGTATTTAACCTTTGGCATTTTAATGATGATGTGTCTTGGTGTGGGCCTCTTTGGATCCCTGATTTTTGGGATCTCTGAGCTTCCTGGGTTGTCGTCCATTTCTTCACCAGGTTAGGAAGTTTTTTCATCATTATTCTTCAAATAGCTCTTCAACTTCTTTTTTCCTTCAGGTACCCCTGTGGCACAGAATATTTTATAATTTAATGTGTCCCATAGGTTCCTTAAAATGATTATTATAGTCTTGGCTTCTTTCTTACCATTTTTGGTTGAGTGACCTTGGCTTCTCCCTCCCCTATATTGGTTGTTCGATCCTCTTATCCACTCTGTTGATTTCCTCTAATATACTTTTCATCTCAGATAATGTGTTATCCATATCTGATGGGTACCCTTTTATAATTTCCATTTTCCATTTTTATGTTTTTTTTAATCTCTGTTAAAGTTATCACTGAGTTCATATACTCTTTCCCAAAGTTCATTGAGTGTCTTTATAACCAGTATTTTGAATTCTGCATCTGTTAGATTGCTGACTTCATTTTTTCCTTGACTTGTGTTCTGTTCTTTCATATGGCTTCTGTTTCTTTGCCCTTCCGAATTTGGCTGCCTTTTCTGTGGCTATTTCTATGTAATAATCAAAGCTCCTAATAAGTCCCCCAGTCTTATTAGTGTGGCTTCACGTAAGTAGGTGTGCAGTGGCACAGTCTTAAGAGGGTTCAGCGCAGGCCAAGTTTAGCCCGCAGCCTGTGTGCCTTACGGGGACACCTGTTAAGATTCAGCAAGCAATTCACAGATACTGTACTTATAGTTGACTCAAGAGGCCACGCCAGAAACCAAGGTCAGCGAGTGAGTCCGTCACTGTGAAAGTCTGGTCATGGACATGGCCCCTTTAAGAGGCATCTGCAGCTGCCGGCTGCCGCTCAGGACTAGGGAGCCTCACATCTTCGCCCCCTCCTACCTTCTACTGTTGCAGGTTGATGTTTTATTTTTCTCCCTAGTTGTAGTGCTTCTGTTCATTTAGACCCCCAGGCGACTTGCTGTTTGCTCCGTGTTTCTGTCACACTTTTGGTGTGGTTGCGAGAGAGGATGAATAAAACCTCTATCATCTACGCCATCTTTCCCGGTCTCTCCATGTTTAATAGGTTTTGCTTATTTGGAAGTTTCTACAAATATGGTGATGTACAATGATCGCATTCTTAGTTAAAATTTTTAATGGCTCTACTCTTGGCTGGATATGATTGTGATAAGGACAAGTTAATTTAAAATCAAGCAGTGTTTTGTTAATTTGGTTTAATTATTTTGTAGAAAAATTAAAGTTTAAAAACAACTAAGTGCTTTTTGAGAGACCTGGGGTTCAATAAATACACCAAGTCGATAGTATATAACAAACTTTATAAGTTTCATGTATTAAGACTCATAAAATTTTCAAAAACTTAAGTTATTCTAAATTTTAGAGTTGATACCCAGAAAGGACTAGTATATCTAATCCTTACTCAGAGGTTTTTTTCCAGATTAAATGTGATTGGTCTGATATATCTTTGGAGTGCTGTATTATATTTATGTAGTTTTTGTCCTTTAGGTGTTTTTATGATGTCTTGCTTGTCCTAATGTATTTTTCTTTATTGTCCTAATGCATTTATTACTGTAAAAGAGCAGGTGTCTTCATAGTTTTGTGTCAGGGTTGCTTAAAGGAAAAAGGGAGAATGTCATTCACTTTTTCTCTCGGGTATAGAAAAATGTACCTGTGATGATAACTGTTGACGCGTTACTCCAGCCATATTGCTTTAAATTTGGCCAAATTTATGTATTGAATAACAGAGTTAATTATGGTTTTTATTAGGTTATTCTTTTTGTCAAGGTGCTATCACCATTGTGATAGCCTAAAGTGTTTTACTTTGGTGGTTATTAATGTTTCATATTGTATAATTAATATTTGCAGGGTGAAGAACCTGATGAAGATGACGCATACCAGGTATTGTCAACATTAAAGAGAATCACTGCTTTCCATAAGTAAGTAGAATCTTAAAGTTTCTGATTTCTTAAAACTGACAAAACCAATTTGCATGTTTGGGGGTTATAATGTTATCAGATTCTTTGCTAGATTTCTTGTGCTTTTGAGAAAAAAGTACTTGGCAGAGTCATATTTTGAATTGGAGAATGACATGTTACCAACTAATGTACTTAAAAAAATACACTTTTTATTGTGGGTGCGTGTTAAAAAGTTCACTATATTAATAGCATTCTGTTAAAACTCAAGTCCAAAAAAAGTGGTTAAGTTTAACTTTTTAATATAACTTAATTCTTTTTTTTTTTTTACAGTGCCCATGATCTTTCAAAGTGGGATTTTGTTTGCTTGTAATTACAAACTATTGAAAACCGGAATTGAAAATGGAGACATGCCTGAGCAGGTTTTTATTTTTTCAGAGTTACATACTTTGAGAAAGAAGACTTTTTGACTTTTTAAATTTAACTGTATTTTCTTGGTTCTTTTTACAGATTGTTATTCATGCATTGCAATGTACTCACTATGTAATCCTTTGGCAGCTTGCAAAGATAACTGAAAGCAGCTCTACAAAGGTTTGTGGTGGTTCAGTGGGATTTTTAGTAGATTAAATATCATTTTCAGCAAACTTATACTTTTAATAGGAACGATTTTAAAACATTTTGTTTGTAGTTTAACAATTTTTAGTGAAAGGACATTAATATGTTTTGCTTCAGGGTATGATTTTAAATTAAAAATTTCACATTTGAAAGTAGCACAATTTATGGATTTCCATATTCTCAAAAGTTTTGAGTAAATGATACGAATATAGATTTTTAAAAATCTTGACCAAGGAGCCTTTGAAACAAGCAGGTACAGCTGTCGTATTATATTAATTGCTGATAACAAGCCAGTTGCCCCTAGATTTTCTTATGCCTTGATGTTGTTTGGGATTACTTGGTTTATGCTCATGATCTCTTTACTGGTGTTCCAAATTGATAAATCACTCTCTGGTTGAGTGTAATAACCAGCTACTAGGTCTTAAAACTTATAAATTTTATTGGTAATGGTGATCCTTGCTGTGTTGGTTAGTAACTAACTAAACAGCACTGTCTTTCCATTTGTGAATTGGAAGTTTGAAACATTGTACTTTTAATGTTGTCTTAAATATTGTTTTTGGCACATTTTTATAATATTCAGCAATTTCTAGAAGTCATAGAATTAATTGTTTATAAGTATTGCCCTCAAAGCAATCATCTTGATATTAAGTTTATTTTCATAAAGCCACAGAATTTTAAATGCTTAGAATTTCTCTGAGCTTTTAAGCACAAGGTGTCGTTATAGCTACAAATGACTATTTCCCTTTGAACAAGGAATATTGTTTGTTGTTATAACTGTGCTTTTTGTCAGATACCCAATATGTTTATTTAACTTGGTATCAAGCTTCTAGTAGGAACTGCAATCATGTTAATAAGTATGATCGTACACCTAAGACAACTAAGTTAGAAGTAATGAGTTAAAAATTAAAATGAGAAAAAGGGTAACTTTTGGTAGAAGAGAAAAGCCAAAAATGTTTTTGAAAACAAAATTATGCTGAAGGTTGGTTGAATTTTCTTCACCAAATCAATCTCCAAGTTATACTGGTTTTTATTTAACTTGTCATTACAAATACCAAATATGTACTGATATTCTATCATTTGGCATTCAGTACAGAAAATGAGCCAAAGGTTATGCCTTAAATTAATATGGAAGATCTTTATGGAATGATTTTCTGTTTTAAATTAACTGGTAAATATTTAGAAATAGAAAATGCAAGAAAAAGATTCATCTTTTTAATGTAAGTTTATGATACTTTTTAAAAATTGGAATGATACCACAAAATTTATTTTTGTTCCTCTCCGTTTTTAAAAAATACAAGCAGTATCCTTCAAATAAGAGATGAAAGATTGTTATTTTTTTTAATTAATTTTTTCCATTCATCAGTTTCCACCTTCAGATTACAAAGTGAGAATGGTGCATAAATCTTTACTCTTTAAGTTTTCTCAGTCTGAAGGACCCAGACTACTTAGGATATTACCCATTAATATACCTGATAGTTTTAATGCTGCAGTTTGAGATTTTTAAGAAAAATGGTCTGATAAATAATAAAGAATTTGAATGTACAAACAGTTAATATAGTTATATATGATAATGTTTATGTAATTTTAAAATAAATGCCAAGCTTTTATACAGTATTTTTAAATGTTAAATTTTTTTCCAGGAGGACTTGCTGCGTTTAAAGAAACAGATGAGGGTGTTCTGTCAGATATGTCAGCATTACCTGACCAACGTGAATACTACTGTTAAGGAACAGGTTAGTAGTTACTAGAGATAGCAGTCTTTTGTAAGCAACCTTAAATATCTGAACTAATATAGGAAATTTAATACTGAGATTGAGCAAAGTAGAAATACCTTCTATCTGTACATGTATACGATGCTCAAAAAATAGATTAATGTATGAATTTTATATGGAATTTATAAATTGCATTATATGTTACCCTCATGTTGTAGTTATTCTATGTTGTTTCTTTATGACTTACTTAGTAAACAGACTCATATATACAAATTAGATGTATGAAGTTACAAACGTTATTCCCGAAAACAAAAGTGTAGCAAGTATGGCTAAGGAAGCAAAAGGTCCAGTTTTCTCATCTCTAATAATATGATCAGATATTGACATTCCTGCCTGTCCTGATGTGTAAGTTATTTTTTCTTATGATGGCTTTGTCAGAGAACCACTTCCCTATCTTCAAAGCATTGTGTTACCTTCCCACATCATATGGCCTAATGATTCCATTATTGCCAACTTTCTTATTCTTGAAATGTATTGTTAACCTGGTGCCATAGGTGGTTTTCCCATCTGTAAAATGAATTCTGATCCCAGGACTCAAGAGCCTAGTTAGTTCTAATTCCCTATTAGAGGATTAAGCTTTTCTGGATACATGCTTTTAAATGCTTCTGTGGGGAAGATGTTTTTATGTTCATTTTATAAGAAATGTTAATAATGATAGTCAAAATACTTCTGATGATTTCAAGGATTTTTTGACTTCCTTAACCTTTGTATCTTGGGTTAGCGCCCCAGTAGTCATTACAAGCGCTGTTTTTTAGCAGCTTATGTTATGTTGGGTACTGTTTTAATTCTGGGTGGATTTATTTCTTAAAGCTACCAAGAAAGTTGTTCAAATATAATTGTTCATGTACAAAGCTACCAAGTCGTTTAACCCTTTCATTTGTCATTATGTTTATTTCATTTTAAAATAGCAAAACTAATTTTAATGAAATACATTTAGATTTTTAGTTAAAATTTTACCATTTATTACAACTGTTGGTATATTTTTTCTTATTTACAACTCCTTTTTCTCTTCCATATATATATGCATAGACACAAATAAATTAGACTATATTAAATGCCAAGATCCAATTATTAGATTTTTGCTTTTGCTTCTTTTTTTTTTGCAAAAGTATAAAGTATATTGTCATGATTATTACATTGCTGAATTTTTATAAGTAGTCTTGTGCTGTAGCAATAAAGGATTTGGAACTTTAATTTTCATCTCTACAATTCAGATGAAAGTAACAAACTTTCTGAAGGTAGGAAATTGAATTCAGAGTTAAACCCTTCGAATAGGATTTTAATGAAGTACGTACTGATGTCCAAACTTAATACATAAAATATTACTTGGTATATTTTCATATGCCACCAAGATATTCATTCATCTTTATATTTCCTATTTTTTACAGTGTTAATACATAATTCCTTCTGAGTTATTGCGTGTAACCTCCAGTGTAATCTGTTTAGGCCTTGGAGGTGATTTGGTTATTAAATAGCTTGTATGTCAGTCTTCCTAACAAGCTTCTAGGAGTATGTCCGGGTCAGCTCACTTGACCTGTCAGTTCACCTAATTAATAAATATCACCATGCTATCACTTTGTATCCTTACCATGTATGTTGTAAACGTTTTTATAAACTGAAATATCCTGATAGGTATAAATTACTACTATAGTAGTAAAATAAGGAGAGGAGACTTAAAAAAGAAGAAAAAGTATAAAGAGTAAGAAGTAAAAGTGGTTAGTTCCAGAAAGGCAAAATTATTATTAAGATCTGCTCTGTATTATAATCTGTTTCTAAATGTCATTTCCTGTTAATATAGTGACCCCAAAATTCTGTTTTCATTGTCCCTTTCCAATGGATAACTTTTCCCAGTTACCGTCTGACTAATTTTACCAGTGTTTGAATCCATTTAAAATGCCTGGTAGAGTTTTTATTAAACTTCTTGAAATATAATTTCAGCCTTATATTTATTCTGATACTGTCAGATTTGCCTGATGCATAGTAAGCAGGCTTATACTTGGTTATGTTTTTTCTACTTAATCACCACACATATTGACAATGAAAGTGCTTAAAAAGTACCATAGACTTTGTGGTCGCTCTTCTAGGAGATCTTTTAGGAGATATTGGTATGAGTTTTTTCTTCCATAGAAGAAAAGAATGGTACTAAGTTATACATTATTTCATATTATTTCATATTTGAGAATGTACGCTACAAGGTGCATTGTGATATAATGTAGAGTGTGGGATTTAAAGTCAGGAAACCTGAGGTTGAGTCCTGACTGCATGTTTTGGTAGTGTTAACATATTGCACAAGTCATTTAAGTTCTTAAAAAAAAAAAAAACTTGTGAAATTATCTTGTATTTAGTAAAGCATGATGCAAATATTAGTAGTTATTGTTATAGAAATTATATTTCTCGGCTTTAAAATCTTAGACAAAAACTAAGCATTGATTTTTTTTTTTAAATAGTTCCAAATACAGAAAGTTAGATTCCATTTCTGTGTAAAATATGTATGTTATTTTGGTAGTTGGTGAGAAACGTTGGTTTATAGCATGCTGTCCCTTTTTTTTTAATAGGCCTTCACTATTCTATGTGATATTTTGATGATCTTCAGCCATCAGATTATGTCAGGAGGGCGTGACATGTTAGAACCATTAGTTTACACCCCTGATTCTTCATTACAGTCTGAGTTGCTCAGCTTTATTCTGGATCATGTCTTCATTGAACAGGATGATGATAATAACAGTGCAGGTAATTTTATTGCCAGCTTTTTGTTAAATCTGTGTATCCACCGTAAATTAGATTTAAGTAACAATGATGTGAAGTGTTGCACTAGTATTTGATATTTTATTTCTTAAAACATGAAATACAGGTACGTGTTCCAGCACATTTGTCTTCATTTCTTATAATGTTGTAAAACAGAGCACAGGCTTTGGAGTCAAATCTTTGCTTCTCAGTAGCCCTGAGCCTGTCTTTCTCATTTATAGCTATCTCACAGAACTGTGTGAATTAATTAAATTGAGCAAAGTGACTACTATAGTGGCTGGGCATATAGTAGTACTCAATATAATTTATTCCATCTTCCCCTTAATCATTGGTAATACTAGTATTCAGGTAATTGAGCAGAATAGTGTTTGATGTTTTTGTTGTATGCTTTCATATTTTAGTGAGGGTATTAAACTATGTAATTTCTCAATGCTGGAAAATGTTTGAAACTATTCTGTAAAAGTCTGGGGCAGTACAGAATGTTCACAGTAAAATATTTGAACCAGCCTTACCTAGGGTCAAGTTACTCTTCAAACCCTGGTTTCATACACAGATGCCTTACTTAAGGCAAGCAAGTCATGCAAAAACAAATAATATTTGGTGGCTTCTTTCTCAGTTTGTTTTTAATTTGAAGGTATAATTGAAGGACAACATAACATCAATACATGTGTATTCATACATAAACTGACACGTCACTGCAAATCAGGGTATAATAAATATATAATTCTAGACATGATTTACCTTTTTTTTTAATTAATAAAGAGCTTTGTTCTCAAGTATTAAAAACTTAACTGGAATGTAATTGAGAAACCTAGAATAGCCAAAATTCAGTGTCAGCATCCCTGTACTGAAGTTTATGTACTTATTCACTTTCAGCTATTGGTTTACTGATGGTTTGATTTTTAACATTGATTTGACATTTATTGGCCAGCAGGTAGTATATTAGATGCTATGGATATCAAAAACTGAAACAATGTCCTTTTCTTTAAGAATGCAATTCAAGTGGAAAGGACATATTGAAAAATAAGATTATGATACAATTTGATAAGTAAGAGGCATGTACAAAGTATTGTGAGTATGTAGAAATTGTTCTGACTGGTCTTTAGGAGTCAAAACATTGAAATAATCTAACATCTGAAATAGATCCTAAGAGATGAGTAGGAGTTTTTAAAACTTCTATGAGAAAGCATATTTGTATTCCAAAAACAGATACAAAATAAGTTTTGGTCCACAACCGTGTCGTTAGTTGTGGGATGGACTCCATTTAGATCATGGGAAATAGAATGAAAATAAGCTTGCCAGTACTACTGAATTTTCTTAGGAACTCCATGGAATTACACTCCGAGTCTTCTTAAACTTTCTTCTATTTACACTTCAAAAAGGAAATGTATTTCAGTTCTATGGAAAAGTATAAAATATAATACATTTGTACATACCGCCAGCATTTGTTAAATTTTCTGTACTTGTTTCATATTTTTTTAAAGGAATAAAGAAACCTTCATGTGTATCTCTCTCCAATTTTATTCTCTCTTTTCCCCTAGAGATAACTGCTCTCCTGAATTTGGTGTTTATCAGGCATTTTATTTTGCCAGGAGTTTATGTATCTTACCAATATGTAGTTCATTTTCCGCTGTTAGCTTCCACATAAGTGATATTATGTCAGACATTTTGTTTTGTATCTTGTTTCTTTGGAGTTAACATTATTTTTGAAATTTGTCAGTGATCACATGTGGTTAGTAGCTTTTCTTTTAATTTTGACTGCTGAATATTATGTGGTATGAATTAATGACCCTTTATTTTCATATTGATGAGCCATTTAGGTTGTTTTAATTTTTCCCCATTATAACGTGTTATAACAAATGTCCTTATACTTATCTCCTTGAATATATGTGCAAATGCTTTTCTAGTGTATACTTATGAGTTTAATTGCTGGATTATATATAACATATATACATCTTAAACTGAACCATATGTTGCCATATTATTCTCCAAAGTGGTGGTATTGTTTTATCCTCTCACCAGCAGCATATGATAGTTTCCATTGCTTTTCATCCTCATATAACCCCTGACATGGTAGACTCATGATTATTTTATTAGTTAGCTCACATCAGATTAGAAGGGGACAATAAAATAGGGAATGCTTCTAGAAGCAGTGACAACACATAATAGTAATGGCTGCTGACATCTCTGAATGGCCCAGTATGTTAGGAACTTCTCTAACATTCTTTAATACCCACAAGAAAAAAAGGTAGTTAATTTTTGATAAATAAAGTGGAGGAAAAAACCCTAAAAATTAGGGTTCAAAGCCTCTTAATAATTCAGTCTCTATTGGGAAAAGACTGTATACCTTTAGTTGCATAGGGCAGTACCTAACAATGTTGTGTAGAAATCCATTTTAATCACAGTGTCCTTAAGAAAAAGCTTATATATTCAGTGTAATCTTTTAACAGAATAAACAATAGGTTTTAAGTTTCTAAGCAAATGCTTTGGCATTCTGAGATATGCACTTGTGATAAAACTTCTGAGGGTCTGAAATTTCTGTTCTCAAAATTTGGTTTTAACTTACAGTTATCAAAGATTATCAGAGGCAGGGTAAAAAAAATACTTGTTTAAAAGAGCATTCTTATTTTACACATTTTTTTTACATTGGTAATCTTACATTGAAGACCTGACAGAATATGCACCTACTTACTGTTCACAAAAGAAGAACTAACTATAAATGATTAATAAATGCACAGAAAAGTTCACTAATAACCAAAAAATTGTAAATCAATATAAGATGATTTTTTAACCCTGTTTCCTGTTAAGAAAAAAAGTACCAGCCCACCGCCAGCCTTAATTTTACATAAACACGCTCTTGGAGGCTGAAGCAAATCTGACTGATTTTCAATGTGAAAATAAAATATAAAAACTTTTTGGAGTTATTTCTAAGCAGAACTTGTATCTAGTTCTAACGTAACGGAAATGTATATGATGATAAGTATTTCATTTTTTGTGTGTGGTAAATTTCAAAGCACAGAACAACACCGAAGCAGAACATCCAGGATTTGACATTTTCAGTGATCGAGAATTACTATATTTTGTAAATGGAAATACCACTACTAAAAAACAGAATGCTATAAATAGAATGATGGATAGTTTCCAAAGACTATATGATATACTAGAGTGATGTGAAAATAATAATAAAAGCAAGATAGTCCATGGCAAACTTTGGTGAGGGTAAGGTTAGGACTGAAATGTGGAAATTATCTCTGGGTAAACGTTGCAGCCACAAGCACTGCCATGATTATTTTGGGGCAAATGGGAAATGGGTTAAGTAATTTCATTTGTAAAATTTGTCCAGAGGAAAATTTTTTACATAGCTTTTTATGTAAAAGACTTCATCACAATTTTTTTTTATCAGTATCAAATAATTAAGAACAATCCTTTGGCAGTACATGGAAGCTGTAGTACACCTTACCTGACTATAAATTTGAAAATAAGTCTGTCTTCTTGATAACTGAATATCAAGATCTCACATAATGGATCAGAACAGAAATATGTGAAATCTCCTTGAAAAGACAGTATGGTTCCTAGGCCAGTATAACTGAAAATATATAATATGAATAAAGGAAGTATGTGATAAAAAAGGGTGGGATCATCCTCCAAAGGGAAGGGATTGAAGAATTTCTGAGGTTGGTTGCTCCCAGGGGACAATGGGCCTTAACCAACTGACATTGACTATGCAGATCTCCCTGACAAACTATTCCATTCCGGAAGTAGATGAATGTGTTAGGCAAGCCCAGCCTGGCTTTACTTAACATCAGTTCCTCTGACTCAATCCTCTTGTTCCTGTTCCATATTCACCAGGCAGCCTTCTGACTCTTTGACTTCACAAAATTTTGCCTATCAGAATTCACCAAGATACTAGAGTGATTATAATTTTTATTTGATTTAAATGTTTTTCCTTATTTTTCAAATTCTTTAAAGGTGTTTTATAGTGAGAATTAAAAAGTATATATGGCTGAAGTAAAATGCAGATGGCTTAATATTTGGAACTTTTTTTCCTAGATGGTCAGCAGGAGGATGAAGCCAGTAAAATTGAAGCTCTGCACAAGAGGAGAAATTTACTTGCAGCATTTTGTAAACTGATCGTATATACTGTGGTGGAGATGAATACAGCTGCAGATATCTTCAAGCAGTATATGAAGGTGAAGTTTGAAAAATGGATAGCAAGATATTTTTGTAATGCTTAAAGATAGTGAATATAACATTGGCTTTTATGCTTGGTTGCCAGTGAATTTTTTTTGAGTAAATTACTTTTCTAGTATAAAAGGAATCTTAAAATATTTAAAAACTTTCAGTAGCATTTCCTCATACCCCACTCCTCCATATAATAGAAATTTGGGGGTTATTGAGTTCATTTGCACTGGGAAACAGCTTGCCTTAGGTTAACTGACACTATTAGAAATTGTATTTGTGATTTAGTTTAAGACAACAGAATGGTGTCCTTCCCCTGCTTTGATGTAGCATTAAAAGTGTCACTTCAGAAGTCAGGAGACCTAGATGGTGTAGTTTTGGCTTGTTTACTATGTCACTTGTGACCTTGAATAACTCAATACTTTTTATATCCTGTCTGTCTGCATATGTTCCAGGATGATAGCTACGGTTAGGGTCTGAAATTTTGATTGATTCAGAGTAGATTATTTACAATTTTCATAAATACATGTGAGAGTCTCTAATTTTTCAGTACTAGAAAGGATATTGTCAATTGTACTAATGGAATATGACTAAATGTGGTTAATATAGCTTTTCTTTAATCCTTCCGCAGTAAAATCGAATTATAAACTTTAGAAGCCTTTGCTTTCATGAAATAAAATGTTATAAATTTGTCAAAACCGAGTTCTCCCTTTGGAATACTTTACCACATGATAGAACTCTAGCACCATTATAAATTACTTTGGAACTTAAGTTATTTGGCATGATAATTGATGGTTTGTTTTTAAACTAAAGTTGTTTATGATGAAGTAATTTTGCAAGTTTTAAACTTTTAGACTTAGGCATTCTAGATTAAAGTCAATTTTATTAGTCATAGGAGCATGGTTATCCTGTTATCTCTAATAGTCGTCATGTATGCATTTTGAAACTTTTAAATTAGAAAAAAATTTCATGTGCAATGTATGATGTAAACGTCACACAAAATAAGTTTTCTTTAAATGTTAACTATTAGTTTCTATAAGCCAAATAAAGTTGGAAACTGCTCATAAACTATATGCCAATAGCAATGAATAAGTTATGAAAGTAACTGATTATATTCATATAATATAGCTCACAGAACACAAGAACTTTGTTTATACCTTTGTGTTATTTCTGAAAATTCGCATAACCTAGTTATTGTTTTATACCATGCCTCCTTAAAACCAAGTTTAGAGCTTAATATGATTATATCTTAACTGTCTGATATTTCTTTTTTTTTTAGTTTGAAATATATTTTGATCTTTATTCTCCTTTGTTTTATTTTTTTTATTAAAAAAATTAATTAAGTTTATTGGGGTAACATTGGTTAATAGAATTATATAATTTTCAGGTGTACATAATCATTTGTCATCTGTAAATTCTATTGTGTGTTTACCGCCCTGATATTTTTGATTTTACTGAAGTTTGGGATTCTATGCTTAGAAATTATCTTAGTTTTCTTTTATGTCTTTGAAGGCATAATTTCAGCCAAATACATTGTGACATGCATACATGATTAACCCAAAATTAGTCTTATTGTCCAATAGTTTTAAGAGATAAATCTCTAATTTGTACAAATTTCTTTTCTAGTATTATAATGACTATGGAGATATCATCAAAGAAACAATGAGTAAAACAAGACAGATAGACAAAATTCAGTGTGCAAAGACCCTTATTCTCAGTTTGCAGCAGGTAAGACATTAAGAGTACCAGCTTTAGGCTAACACAATTAACAATGAATAGTTTTCAAAGTAACAGTTGAAAAATGGACAAAGGATAGACTAGACGATTCATAAAAGTAGAAATACAAGATGTTCAATCTCACTAGTAAACATTGTACAAGTGAGATTATTTTTTGCTTTCAGATTGGCAAGATTGGCAACACCTATAGCTCTGTAAAGGAGCTATATAGGTACCATCATCAGTAAATATTGGTAAACCTTCCTTGGGAGGTAGTTTGGTAATATTTGTCAAAATGTATAATGTGTATGCCATTTGAGACAGCAATTGTACTTTTAAAAATTTATCCAAGGTGATAATAGGACAAGTTTGCAAAAACAGATGTAGGTATAAGATTATACATGGCAACATTGTTTATAACAAATTAGAAATAATCCAAATGTTCAATAGGATATTAGATGTATATATTACGGAGTACATCTCTGCAATGATTGATGTGTAGCACTTTAGTGTAGATCTGTACTCATTAATGTATAAAGATTTCCATATCTGGGAAAAATTAACTGTTAGCAGTGATTAACTTACTTTGGTAGGTTTCAGGTGAATTATACTTTTTTCTTTGTATATTTCCATATTTATTTTAATGAATATCAATCTTATCAAAATGCAACAGTCATTTTCATTTTGGCAGTGGCAGGGCAGGTTTAATTAGGTAAAAAATCATTTTGCTCATTATACTTTTGTCTCTAGAGACCAAATGCATCCAAAATATAACCCATTTCAATGTGATAAACTTTCTTCTTAGAAATCTAGATATGAAAGTTCTTAATTTCATTTGGGCACTCTTTATTAAAATTAATAGAATGTAGAAGATTTTTAAAGGTAGCACTAAAATAACTTTTGCTATAAAATAATAGCCGCTTGCTATAGAAAGTTTAGAAAATATAGGAACTAGAAAAATGCAACTTATCTTTATATTTTTTCCACTTACAACACTTTTAGTTTTTAATAACCTTCTTAGTCTTTTTTATGCCTATATGAAATCTTATTTTTACAAAAATTAAGTCATTGTGCATTGTTTTCTAAGCCTGAACTTTTCATATTAATAAATCCTGAACATTTTCATGCTGTTACTTTCCTCAGCATTTAAAATGACTACGTTTAAAATGACTATCCTAGTATTCCATTTTATACAAGGACCATAATTTAACCAAGATCTCTTCTTCTTTGATGTTGAGTTCTTTTACAATCTTTGCCATTATAAATGTCACTAAAACAAAAACATTTTTGTACCTATGTATTGTGCACAAATATTATTTCTTTCGAAAATAAAGTCTGATAATTATAATTGCTTAGTCAGAGGATATCAGAATTTTAAACCTTTTACTACATTTTCCAGATTGTTCTATAGAAAGAAAGAAAGACTACCTCAGTTTTATGTTCCCAGCGGATCAAAGTGCTCATTGCACTGTATTTTTATCAGTTGTAGTAGCCATTGTCTGTTTAAAAGCTTGGCAGTTTGATATTTGAAAAATTGCATTTTGTTTTGCTTACTTTATGATGAAAGTTCTTGATGTGAAATTGAAATTCATCATTTAGGTGTAAATAGCAAAGCATAGTTACCTAATAATTTGGTAGGTTTCTTTTTCCTTTACCTTGTTTTATATGCTATCTTAACGTCCAGTTAATTCCAGCAGAATAGAAATCTGCCATAACTAAAGAGTTTCTAATGTTACTCACTACTTATCTCTAGTGTGAATATATGGAGTGCTACAATTTTGGTCATTTGTGTCATGTGTTTTAAAAATTCGTATTTTAGTATAAAATACAATACCTCTTTTAGGGACGATCTAGTGTATTTTAAGTAGAAATACAGTATTTTTAAAGATGTTAATAATTCATAGTTATCAAAAATACTTGAACATGCTTGCTTTCTTTCCAAACAGCTTTTTAATGAAATGATACAGGAAAATGGCTATAATTTTGATAGATCATCTTCAACATTCAGTGGCATAAAAGAACTTGCTCGACGTTTTGCTTTAACTTTTGGACTTGATCAGTTGAAAACGAGAGAGGCCATCGCTATGCTACACAAGTAATCTCCAAATATTTTATTCAGCTCTCCTTTTTTTAATCATGAAAATATTTGAATCTAGCTCTTCTATTTAGAATAATTGTATTGAATTTAATGCTTTATTGTTTATGAATTTATGGCATATCTCTTAAGAACCAGTTATAGTGCTATCTCCATTGACACATGAGTCGGACTAAAACTCCTTTCATAGAGAGTCATTGCTTTAATTAAAACCAAAAATTTTTATCAATTATGTGAAGAAAAGCAGCATATATTCATCAGGTATTACAGTATCTCTTTTAAAACAGATTTTGTCATAACCTCACTGCTAGTTAGAGAAATTTTTAAGATTTGATTTCTTTGTTTCAAGTTTTCTCTTTCTGGTTCTGTTCTCTGTATTATAGTGACCTTTTCCCTTGTTTTGAGCCACAGCCTTCTTTCTGTCTGCGTATTTTCTTGGCCTTATAAAAATTAGAAATCTTCTGATTTTTTGGGGGGCATGTAATTTAGTGATCAGTTGTACTTTTAAGTATGAGTTTACTTTAGATCTTTAACATAACCAACACGTGGCTATTAATACCTTTATCGTTTAATTGTGGATGAAGAGTCTTGCCTTTGCGAAAATCAAGAGGCTTTACTCTTTGATTGAAAATTCTGTGTTTTATTTTTGTCTCTTTTACTCCTCTTGCTTACTTAGTTATAACAGTACTAAATACCTCCCTCATAGAGATGTTTCTGCTCTTTAAGTTAATCCCATACCTTCCTCAACTTTATTATCTCCTTCCATTTTGCTTTAAAAGTCTCGAATTCCCTTTTATGCCTTCTAAGTAGATTGGATGTATCAATACTTTCAGGTAATATTTAAGGACCACATACATAAGTAATTACTTTAAGAAGTAATATATTATTTCCTTCATGTAATAGCCTTCTTTCCTCCACATTTTCATTTGGATTGTTTTTTTTTGTTAGTTACATTTTTTTAATTTTTATTTTTCAATCATGGTTGGCATTCCACTGTAGCCTCTTTATTCTTTCTATTCCTCAGATTAAATGCATGGCAAAAAAAAAAAACATTTTAGTAGTCGAATGAAAGTATAGACAGAAATTTCCTTTCTAAATTAGTAAATTTGTATTGTAGTCCCTTAAATATTTGTCTTTTTGTTGTTGCAGAGATGGCATAGAATTTGCTTTTAAAGAACCTAATCCACAAGGAGAAAGCCATCCACCTCTAAATTTTTGGCATTCTTGACATACTGAGTGAATTTTCTTCTAAACTACTCCGACAAGACAAAAGGACGGTGTATGTATTTGTTAGAAATAATGCTATTTAATTTTGTTTTAGAATTCTTAAAGATCAGTTACACTTGGTTTCTCTTCTACACACAGAGATTAGAATTGTAGGATTGCATTGATGCACACAGAATTTTATATTTCAGAATTTTTGTAATTTAAGGATTACAACTAGATTTTATGCATAATACTTCATTTTAATTCTGTGCGTTCTCCTCAGTGCAATTGTGGCTTTAGAGGTGTAACTCGAATGCTCTATGTATTCTTATTTGCATTCTTGACCTAACCTAATTAAGGAGAGAACGTTTAGCGCAGTAATATCTGGTAAGCCATCAGGAACATCTTAGTCTGTGTCCTGAGCTGTGACTGCACTGGAAAGTAGAATTCCCCTTTTTTTTATCTTTTTACTTAACTACTGGTCTTGTCCTCAACAGATAATTTAAATAGGATATTTTTCTGGTTTATTCTCCTAAAATGGTGACTTATAGTCTAAGAGAGTCTAACAAATGGAATTAAATTTCAAAATCTTCTACCCTCCCCCTCTTAGTGCTTGGAAGGGCAGAAGAATATTAGTAACTTATAGTATAGATAACCTCTTCTGAAAGTCCACCAGTATTTTTCATTTAAAGATTGTATAGATAGTATATGAAATTCTAATTCACACAAAACTAATCTATGGTAGTAGAAATCACAGTAGTAGTTACTTCTAGAGTTGGAGAGATTGAATGGGAAAAAGGACACAGGGTACTTTATAGGTTCATGGGACTCTCCTGTGTCTTATAAGGTGTGTTGAACATAGCTGCATTCATTTGCAAAACTGACTTGATTGTATAATTTCTGTGCATTTTACTACATATAAATTTATCCCAATTAAAATTTTTATTGACACTATTAATCAGAGAAATACAAATTACAACAATAACCCATTTCTCAAAGAAAAAAAAAGTCTCATAGTTCCAAGTATTGCCAAAGATGTGAAGCAGTGGAGACTTTTATACATATCTGGCAACCTTGTAAATTGGTACAAGACCTTTTTGTGGAGGAGCTATTTGACAGAGTCTAGTAAAGTTTATCCTACCTCAGGATCTAATAATTCTTTTCATAAGTACATAACCCTAGAGAAAGTCTTGCACATGTGTACAAGGAGAACCATAAAAGAATTTGACTGTTGCATTGTTTGACTAAGGAAAAGCTCAAAACAACTAAACATTTATCAACTAGAAAGTGGGATCAAGAAATCAATATATAATTGAATACCATACAGCAGTCAAAACGGTTAGATTTCTTTTTAAGTAAATATAATTTCTTGATATTATTAGCTGCCAAGTCATTGTTCAAATTTTCAGTAGTCTCAGATGTCATAAATGACTTTTATTTCATAGTTTATTTGATTGAATTGGGGTTGAAAGACTCACATTCCACTTGATTTTCCTGGTTTTGAAATCTTTAAAAAAATCAGCTTCATAATTGACAAATGAGATCACAATATATTTAAAATATATAACATGATGATTTTTATATATGTATATACCGTGAAAGGATTCCAAATCAAGTTAATTAATGCATCTTCTTTAATGATAGCACTTAAGTTTTACTCTTAGCAAATTTTGATTAGATAGTATTATATAACTATATAATATCATGAACAGTATTCACCATGTTATGCATTAGATCCTCAGACCTTATTCATCGTTTCTGAACATTTTTTTGAACTTTATTGAGATATAGTTGACATGTAATATGTAAGCTTAAGGTGTGCACCATGTTGATTTGATACACTTATATATTGGGAAATGATCACTACCGTAGTGTTAGCAGATGTCACTCTCCAAAATGGTTAGATTTTAAAAACGTAATGTTGACTGCAAAGAGAAAACTACCAAACTGTGCTATGATGTTTACAGATGAATATGTATTAAAAGCACAAAAATATGCATGGGGATGATAAATAGAAAATTCAGGTTAGTTGTAAATTCTGCGGCAGGAAAGAGGATAAAGGGAAATGGCATCAGGGAGGCTGCTTGTCTGGAATGTTGTGTTCAGCTCTGTGGTAGATAACAGTTGTAAATCTCTCTACCAGTGAATGTATTTTGGCTCAAGCTCCATATCTTGTTGCAGACTGGTAACAGCTCTCAGACTGAAAGCTAGTTCACAGACCATACTTTGAGGAGTACTGTACTACTGTGAATAGCTGATATATATTGCAGTTAACTACTGAACAACTAACACCAAGCAGTATGTTTGTAACTGATATCTCCTGTCATCTCTCTTTAATGGTATTCCACACTGGTAATTTTGAATTCATTGGAGTTAGTCATTGTTATGACAGTAAGCATTTGAATTCCAGTTTACAATTAATTGACAAAAAATACATTCATGTATTTGAAGCATAATTTAGACAATAAAGCATTGAACTCTTAGTGTCAGAAGCCTGAGATTTGAATAATGGTTATACTCCTTTCTTATTTTTATGACCATGCATGGATATGTTACTTTTAATTTATCCTTTCTTTCCTCATCTGTCAGATGGGGAGAATGTCTCCCTCACAAGTAAAGTTAAAGCACCTAAGAGAAAAATGCCTAGCACATAGTTACACAAATGTTAGTTGAATTATGATTGCTGTATTACATGTAAGCCATAGAATCTTTGTGATACTTGGATTCCAGGCTAGATGTCTGACTTCATCGTGCCGAAACTTTATTTTTGCAGGTAGGGACCATATCTGATTCGTCTTTGTATCTAGTCTGAGTGCTTGGGGCATAGTAGATGCTCAACAAATACTAAGCTGAAATGCCTTGAATCATTTAATGTGAGAATCTTGATGGAGAGAAAGTTGCTCATCAGTATATTGATGAAGCTGAGGTTGAGGAGTGCAGCAATATGCACATGATCATATAGCTAGGGGTTGGTAGAACTGGGACTAGCACCCAAGTTGCATGTATTTTAAATCCAGTCTTCTTTCTAGAAATATGACTTGGATTTGTTCTTCTCGCAGAGGACCTGAGAAGATAAGATAGAGACATCTTCAGAAAGAAAACACTAACAGTTTTTAATTGTTATTCTATGCTTTGAAGAAATGTGGACTATCAACCATTATTTTGTTTCATTCTAATGTACTTTACTTTTTATTTAATTCTAATTTAAGTATTGGATATTCCTTATGGTTTGTGAGCCTTAAGATTATTAGGAAGAATAAACAAAAAGGAAAAAAAAAGCTATAGCAGTTTTATATATCAAAGCTAATGGTTTCTACTTCTTTTTAAGGTATGTTTACTTGGAAAAGTTCATGACATTTCAGATGTCACTCCGAAGAGAAGACGTGTGGCTTCCACTGATGTCTTACCGAAATTCTTTGCTAGCTGGTGGTGATGATGACACCATGTCTGTCATTAGTGGAATCAGCAGTCGAGGGTCAACTGTGAGGAGTAAAAAATCAAAACCGTCTACAGGAAAACGGAAAGTGGTTGAAGGCATGCAGCTTGCACTCAGTAAGAATATAGTTTATTCTCTTTATCCCATAACTTTTACCAACTGAAGTGTCATTAAGGTTCACATTTTTTTGAGATATGTGTTGTTAAGAAGATCAGATCATCCAGTTTAAGTGGAGGAACAGATTCAGAGAGGGTTGCAACTGTTGAATTTCTGTGAAGAAGTCATTCATCATGAAGAACTTTTTAGAAATACAAATTGCTGTCTGTAATCTTAGAGGTAGTAATGTGTTTTGACACTTGAATCTCTTGGACTCCTAGCTCTCCAGGGTTGGCTCACAATGGGCTTGGGAATGTTATTCTTTTCCTTAGGAACCTCTAAACAAATTAGCATAGTTGTCAAAATTTGTTGCAGTTATAATTACTGAGTAACAAACTACCCCACAACTTAGGACATAGTGGGGATATAATGCCTGGTACTTCAGCTAAGAAAACTCAAAGGCTGGTAACTGGAATTGTATGGAGGCGTTTTCACTTACAGATGTATCTGATGCTGGCTGTCAGCTGGGACCTCAGCTGGATTGTCTACCTGAACATCAGCATGTGACCTCTTCATGTGGCTGTTTGGCTTCCTCACAGCATGTGATTGGGCTCCAAGAGCAAGTGTCTCAAGAGACAGGAAGTAGAAGCTGCCCAGTTTCTTAAGGCCAGAAACTATAGCATAGCATAATTTCCACCATATTCTATTGATCAAACAATCACAGGGCCCAGATTCAAGGGGTAGGACATAATCCCACACCTCTTGATGTGAGGAGGGTCAATATTTTTAAATTGCTGTGTATTTTTTTAGGCATTATCAGGGGTATAGTGTTTAAAACTTGATTGTCCCATGAGTTAATGATTTTAATCTTTTGACCAATAATGTAAAGGCATAAACTTATAACTTGTAGACTTGGTTGGTTACGTAGTCTCAATATCCTAGTCAATGGGGAAATCTCTTTTACAGTATCCCTAAGCAGTTAAAATAGGGCTGATGGTTTATAGAAAGTTAAAATAAATTTTCCTTTTTTAACAGACGTTATCAAAAGGTGTTGCTTCTTGCATGTCACTGTAAATCTTAAAGATTTATAGTTGTGCTGGGCTATCAAATCTCCTTTTCCTTAGACTTTAGGGAACATTATGAATTGATATTTTATGTAACATCTTAAAGATATGTTATCAAACCCAATACTTCAGTTTTTATAGAAGGAGTCAATGCTCTCTTTGTTTAGGTTTTGGAGCAAGACATAGAAATTGGGGCATTAGTAAATTAAAAGAAGGAGGAACAAATACTGCTAGTTTGCTGGATCAGTACAATTTATTTGATCAGTACAGTTTAAAGACAAAATTAGAGCTTAAACCAGTAGAACTTGAAGGCTGATGTGATTATATTGTAGATTGTGAAATTTATATCTAATCCATCTATTACTAGGGTATTAGCTAATAGCACATTTTGCACTCTTCCCTTAAAAAATTACATGTATATATACATATATGTAATCTTCTAATAAAATAGTTTTCCTCCTAACTCACATTCAATCAATCAAGTGCTGCTAATTTTCCCTCCCAAACCAGTGATTTAAAAAATGACTGTGGATTTGGTAACACCTACATGTGAATTTGTCTTTTATTATTCATGGCACCATCTACAGACATTTGAAAACAAGTAGATTTTATAGGTGTGACACTTGGTCTTTTTAGTCTGGTGCTTAACATGCATATGGATTTGTGCTCACTGCGAAGTTATTCTTAAGGCTGCTCAGCGGTGAGCATCCGATAGACTGGGAACCATTCACCTCTTGTCTCCATTCCTATTCCCACCTCTGACTCATCTGGGCTACACAGTTAGCCTCCTAACTGGCTGGTCCGCTCACTAGTCTTCATATTCTTAAGTCCATCTTCCACACTGACACTACTTTGACTAAAGCATGTTAACTCACCACATTGCTTTCCTTCCTTAACACCTTCAGCAGTAGGAGTTCCTGTCACCTTAGCACAGCTTACAAGACTTTCTATGAATTGATTCCTGCCTCTTTATTCATTCAATGTTACTTTTTTCTGCTTACCTCAGGAGGACCAAACTCTTAGCTTGAACCATATGAAATTACCATTTTTGTAGGTCAGAAACTGTGGAATGCCAGCAAATTAGTATGGTTTCACACCTCTGTGTTTTTGGTTGTTTTTCCCCCTGCCAGGTCCACCCAATATATACTCTAACTAGAAGTCACTTCCAGGAAGTTGGCTCTGATCCCTCTCATTGCTCGTATTCCACCTGTGCTTCCCTCTCTTCTAGCACTTAACCACACTGTGTTTTAATTGTCCTTGTTTTCTTTATCCACAACTAGACTGAAAGGGCAGGCAGGAGCTATATACCTTACGCACCTTTGTCTCTCCCTATTCTAAGCACTTAGCATGCAGAAAGCAACCTGGTGTTTGTTGACCTCAAAGGTTGCTTTAGACATCTGATTAGTTAAAGTTAGTGACTGAACTTTATTGCTGTCGATTTCTTTTTCAGCTGAAGAAAGCAGTAGTAGTGACAGTATGTGGTTAAGCAGAGAGCAGACTCTGCACACCCCAGTTATGATGCAGACACCACAACTCACCTCAACGATTATGAGAGAGCCCAAAAGATTACGACCTGAAGATAGCTTCATGAGTGTCTATCCAATGCAGACTGAACATCATCAAACTCCTCTTGACTATAAGTAAGTACATTTGATCATTTTCTGTGCTATAACTTTATTAATTACATAGAAAAAAAGTTAAGTTAAAAGAAGAATAAAATTCTCCTTGAAGCACGCAGGTAACATGGATGTTAGCTCAAAGACAGCAAGAGGAAGCAAGGCAACAACAGGAGAGAGCAGCAATGAGCTATGTTAAACTGCGAACTAATCTTCAGCATGCCATGTAAGTCAGAGTGCCTTATTGTCTGAGTCTAGGAAGTTCACTAATTCATTTTAACATATCCTAATGTGTGCCGTATCTAAAAATTTCAGCAAACCCTCTAGAGTAAATTAAGCTGAAATAATCAAGGAACTAAAATTTGGTATTTCCAACAGGAAAAAGGAACTTTTTAAAGTTAAATATTAACTAGTTGGCTAAAGGACCAATCTTAGTTTGATCTGTTGGAAAAGTTTAAATATGAATCCTTGTTTATTTTGGTACACAGAATTAGCTAAAAATCTAGTTTTGTTATATCTTAATTAACTCCCCTCCTTAGTTCAGGCCCTCATCTCTCATCTGAACTATTGTTATTAGCTTTCTAACTCAAATCTTCCTTCAAATCTCCCATTTATCCTCACCAGACCCCTCCCTTCACTCACCCCTCCACCATTCCATCATTCACACTGCCATCCAGAATTATTATTCTAGACTAAAAATCTGATCATGTAACTCTTACTTAAAAACGTTTCCATGGCTCCCCATTACCTACAGGATAAAACCCAAATTCCTTAGCTAATGAATGGCATGCAAGAGCTTTTAAAATATGGCCCCTGCCTACTTTTAAGTATCATATTCCATTCTTTGGCAGCTGGTAAAATCATCGTAAAAGAACAAGCTCAAGTGTCACCACCTTACATGAAGCTGTGTCATCTATGCCCCCATAACATTATGTATATTTATATTTCTTATAGCACTTACCACACTGTATTGTAATTATTTGTTTATGAATTTTCCCTTTCTCTAGACTGTGAGCTCCTCAAGGGCAGGGACCACTTTCATTGCCTGTCAGTGCTTGGCACATAAAAAGTGCTAAATAAATGTTCATTGAATGAATAAACGCATAATGCTAAAAAAATTTGTAGTTTAACTTTTAAATACTTTGCTTTTATTGGAATTTATATGAGATCTTTATAAATCTCTATTGGCTTTAGCTCCAAAAGAAATGTCAGACAAGCAGTCTTTAGAAGATTGGTACAAAGGGAAAGATGGTGATTCTAATAACTATTTATGGTTTTGGGTTTGAAAGCTTTGTTTTTATAACATAGTGTGGTATATGGTTTAATACTGGAAGATAGAAATTGCTACTTTCTTTTTAAAATATGTTTTGTTCAGTTGGTTTTTAAATAATGGGAATTTCACCTATTTTTAAGAAATGGTCATTTACGGTGAGTGGTAGCCTACTCAAATTTACTTGTGTTATCTGTGGCAGGCTTAAGAACTTCTATAAAAGTATACTCTATTACATGTCTAGATTCTGATCCCAGCATGTCTAATACGGTCATCATCTTTGCTGTCACTTGGTTCTGTCCCTTATTCCTGTTTCTGTGGCCACACTCCCCTTAATATATGTCGTTATTTCATGCTGGAGTCAACAACTAATTTCTTAGCTTCCAGCTAGTCACAAATCACCAGGCTGAACATTCTGGAATTCTGCCCCTGCAATCATTTGGTCCATATCTCTCCCCTGAAAATTACTAGTCGCCAAGATCTTCCACAGCATCTCATTACTCAGTACCATTTGTCATTCTTTCGTTCATAGCTTGTCTTGAGTTCCCTTAGAGATAAACTTCCCCCAGTGACTAGAAGAGATTATCTCAGTTAAATAATTATTACTAGAAGATTCTTTTGGTTGATGTACCATATAAATGGTCTATCGCCTGAGACTTAAATTTTTTTTTTTACAATTTTTTTGTAATATCTGTTCTATATTGAAAATACTTCCAAATTCTTTTTTTTAAAATAGTTTATATCACCTATATCTTCCTTATAGTCCAAATGAAATACAGAATGAATTGCTGGTTTTTTATGCCATGGCCCATAAAACACACATAATTCCATTCACAGTTCTCTCATCAAATACAGTAAAATTGTTATTTACTATCTAGAACTTTTAGGAAAAAGGAACCATTGCCAACATATTTGTCCAGGTAGCCTGGATTAGATATATTCTTTCTATTATCTTTTAAGACTCATTGTATAAAGTGTAAGCAAGCATTCAGTAAATAATTGATTTTGGGGGAGGGGATTTTTCAATAAATGAAGAAAGAAACATTTGCCAAACTAGGGAACAAGAAGTCACCCTCAATTTTGCTATTACATTGACTCTTTTATGCTGATGTGGGCTAATTTGTGAACTTGAAATTTGAGTTTATTTCTTATAATTACATGATGACGTACAGAATTTTTGGTCTTAATTTTTATTTTACTCTTCTATATATGTTTTAGTTTTGAGTTTCTTAGGACAGAAAATCTAAGTTTCAGCACAAATGTTGCTCATTTCTTCCTGAAGCATAATCAGTGTTTCCTTTCAGTATATCTTTATAGCACTCGATACATATTTCTCTTGCAATATTTATCATATTTTGTCATAGTTATATCTGTTTCCCATAGTAGATTGTGAGCTCCTTGAGGGCAGGAACCATGTCTTCATCTTTATTTTTTCAATTACAGTTGAAATTCAGTATTTATTCATCTTTAATTATTTACTTATTTTTGCATCTATAGGACATAGTAGAAGCCTGGCACATAGTAGGCATTCTGTGAATGAGTTGAGTGCCTGATACACATTAGGTACTGAGTGAATGAGTGAATGATGGGTAAAATTAACATTATATTTTAATGAAAATATGTGTATTCTGAAAATGTCATCTCTGGTTTCTGTTTCATATTTGTTTTTAATTTGTACCCTGCCTACTATCAAAAAGGATTTGAGGTATCTTTCTGTTCCCATGTGGACAATTCTCATTGAACTTTTATATGGGATGTCAGAACTATCAAACTAAATGTATTGAAGTAATGCCAAATAAATATAACTCCCCAACATTTTTAGAGAAGTGCACATTGGAGTTTTGACTCATTTGATGACATGATCAGTGCCTAATCATTTTCTCTGACTTTTAATTCATCATTTTCCATTACACTTGAATATAGAGAGCCACATAGTTGCCACCAGTATATTAATAGTCACAGTATTGGTTCAGATCTTGACCTTGTTTTATATTTCTCCAGTCGGCGTGGTACAAGCCTAATGGAAGATGATGAAGAGCCAATTGTTGAAGATGTTATGATGTCCTCAGAAGGGAGGATTGAAGATCTTAATGAGGGAATGGATTTTGACACCATGGATATAGATTTGGTAAGAAACAGTGATTTCTGTGAGATTTTTCAGTTCAGATCCATTAGAAATTAAGTTGGATATTTATGAGAGGAGAGAGGTACTTGCCATGAAAAGTAAGTTTTGCAAAATTATTAAATGAAATAGTTGCCAGGTGTTTAGTATATGAAAAGGAATTGAAGAGAGAGTAAGGTTGGTGAGGGTGTTAGATGATTAACTTAAGATTACTTTAGGAATATGTAGATTTAAAGGATACATTTTGCTTAATATACTAAGTATTACATCACTTTTAATTTTCCATTTATTTACCATTATTAAAACAATACACTATTAACTTGATACTACCCTGTTATTGAGACAGATTTCCATGTCAGTAAAAAATTACTTAAACTTAGAAGTTAAATATATGTAAGGGTGTATTTTTATTAATTATTACATCATATATGTGATTAGGGGTTTGTCATATACAAAATTCTTATACATACTTCATTTTACCACATCTCATTCAACTTTGTGAGGTAGATTGAAAGGATTGAGGTTACCAAAGCTTAGACAGTTACTCTATACAGAGAGACAAAACTAGTATGTAGTAAAGCTGAGACTTGTAAGCCAGGTCTTCTGATTCTACTTCTCAGTGTACTTAATTTATTCTCCTTAAAAGGAAGAAATACTTAAATATCTCTTCTTCTGAGTGTAATTTGATGCCTTTAAAGGAAAATTATTTAAAAGATGTTTTAAAAGTAAAACAAAAAATGAGTTTTGCAGTTTTCATCTTTTTGAATTTCCACAAATGAATTGCTTTTGTATTTTTTAATATTCTGTAGTTTAGTTTTCAGTATTTAAAGTATTGTAAGGTACACTTGCAACTACATAGACCACGTGAAGACTTAATGTTAATTAATTTCAGTATTTTTTGTTACCATCTGGCTTATAGATATGGCAATTGTCAACTTCCTTCCTTTTTTTCCCTTAGCCACCATCAAAGAACAGACGAGAGAGAACAGAACTGAAGCCTGATTTCTTTGATCCAGCTTCAATTATGGATGAATCAGTAGGTTTAATTTAAATGTACCCCAGGATTGCAAAATCAAAAGTATAGGCAACCCCTAAGTTTGAGGTTGAAGAGCTGAAACAGCACATCAAGAATGGATAAAAACAATTGAACAAGAAAAAGAGAGGCAGGCAGGAGGGATTTCGGGAGAAGGGGAGGAGAAGGGTGACGTGGTGGTGACAGATTAAAAGTGCCTTCGGATCCTTGGCCAACTGGGACTTAAGTTAAGGAATTTGGACTTTTGCTGTAGGCTTGAGTTACCCATTGAAGGATTTTGAGTGAGGAAGCAGCATGGTTAGAATTGTGTTTTGGAAAGATTTCCTTGGCATTTATGGATGGATAGGATGAATGGGAGGAATAATAACCATAATCATAGGAAGGTGAAAAATAGAACTGAACAAATGTTTTGATAATAAAGAGAAGGGGGTTGTGGTAATTGGTTATTGTTAAGTATTGTTAATTCTGTTTCTTAAGTACTTTTTATATCAGTCCCTACTTACATATTTTCCCCCAACAACACCTTGGTTCATTCAAGTCCTCCTTAGTTTTCACTTGGACTATTGATAAAATGCAAATCACATCTGCTCACTTACAGTTTTAGGTCTTTCATTTATTTTTTCCCCCGATTGCCATTAAAAAAATTTGGCTCCTCAGCCTGGCAAACAAAGCTTTTTGTGATCTGGCTCTTTAACCAGATTAACCTTGGCCTTTTCCATACATGTATCCTGTGCTCCGGCCATACCAAATCTTTTAGTTCTTCTCAGACACACTGTGCTCTTTCATGGCTCCACAACTTTGTGTAAGCTTTTCTCTCTGTCAGAATTGCCTCATTTCCCCACTTCTAGTTAATCTTTAATAGTCAGTTCTGACATTACCTGAGGAGTTTTTGCTGATACGCCAGATAGACACTTTATCCTTAGCTTCCATAATAGTATGTATGCACTTTAATTTTGATAATTTCCAGACGGGCATAGTGAAATAGGATCTTATGTTTTTCTCAGTAGACCAAACTCCAGGCAGTGATGATTTTATTCATTGTGAATTCTGCCTAGTATAGTAGGTGTTTAGTTTTATTTTTCAAATGAATAAATCAATTATGTGCCCTTCCATCTCACCATTTATGTTTCTTCTGCCTAACATCTACCTCTGGCGACTCGTCCTCTGAGGCCTGCCTTCTGTGTCCCAATTTCTACCATTCTCTCCTTCTCTTCCCCACCTCATAATCTGCTTTCAGATTGCTCTTGGAAGAATTTCGACAAACTAACTCACACTAACAGATGATAAGACCAGTTATTTGATCCAAAAGACAGTTTTATTATAATAGCAGGTATAGAAATCTTTGGACAAGCCACCTTGGGATCTTTTTTAAATCAATGTTTCTCGGTCTCTAATATGCATGTGAATCATCTGGAGGTCTTATTAAAATACAGATTCTGCTTCAATAGGTCTGGAATGTGTCCTGAAATTCTGCATCTCTAGTAAGTGCTGTCGCTGCTTCAGGTCTGCAGATCATAATTTGAATAGCACAGGTGACCTAGGTTTACCCATAAGTCCATAGTTTAAGTGCATATTAAAGTATATGGTTCCCTGAGAATCTGGGAGTATGTATCTTCCCAGTTTGTTAAATAAAACGTGAAGGTAATAATTGTGATGAGGAGTAAGAGAATCTTTCTCAAGCAGATATGATGAAATGCATTAATTCAATTCATTGAGCTTAGAAGTTGGTGCCAGAATGAGTAAGGTACTCTCCCTGTCCTCAGTGTTTGTATTCTAGTCCACCTTGACTATCACTTTGAAACGAAAAGGCTGGAAGCTAGTATTTAAGAGCTTATATGCCTGGCGCTATACTAGGCATGATTTAGTTTGATCCTCTCGTCAACCTTTTCAGAAAGGTGGTGAGATCCCAGTTTTAACACTCAAGCAAACTTGGACTGAATAGGTAGTTCAGTGACTTACTCAGAGTTACACAACTTTAGTGTCAGAGTAGTAATTTGATCCGAGTTCCTTTTGATTTAAAAATTGCATGCTGTGTCTACTGTTGCACTTTCCAGAACTAAAATCAAATTTCATATGGAAAAAACACCAAGAAAAGTAATTTTGAAGTTGAAATGATTAACTGTAGTCAAAATTGATATGGGCAGTTAGAGATCTTATTTGTTCATGTGTTCATCTAAAGTCAGGAAAACTTTAGGCATTTGTTTCCACTTAATAGATTTGCAAAAAGGTGTTCTTCGGATTACTAAATAGTGAAATAGCAATGTAAATTACATGTACACATTTTTGACAGTTAACATTTAGAGGTAACTGCAGTCTGTGTTAGGCCAAAGATAGGGAACCTAAAAATTATTTATAGAAAATTTTTGGCATTCTCGTATTCACCGAATATGTTATAACTAAGAAGATAGTAGTTTACGTGCTTCTACCAAAATTAGGAAAACAAGCACATGAATCGATATTTGTAGTTTTATAATATTACCACATGATGGCAGCAGTCACATAACTGCTCAGTCTTGAAAGGCTCAAGTATCTTTAGAAGTCTTTGACTGTAAGTTAATACCAGTTTATTTTAAAACATACATTATTTACTTCATATTGTCTCAATAATAACAAGCAGACCAATGAGAATTTTAATGCAAAAATCTGTGTTGCCCTTATACAATAATCTATGTTTGTTTTTATTCAAGCCTGTGATGGGTATGTCATTAAAACTAGTAAAATTAGAACTTAAATATTTCTATGCCCAGTTCTAAGATTCTCTAATTCTAAGTGAAATAACTACAAGCATCCTAGTAGAGATACTTTAGATTATTACTAAATAAATCCTAAATATATCTTTTGTAACATAATACCCATATAGTTCAGAAATGATAAAATAAAAGCTGCAAGCAGTTAAGTTTTGGGTTACATATACATGAGATTGTAGGTTTATGATTTAGTTAGTTTTATATCTGGAAACAACTTTGGTTTATCCCATTTGGAAAGAACTTAAGTTCACTTTCATGCCACACTCAACACTAGGAATTGCTAATAAAGATTTTATCCTTTTATTCATCATCAGACCTTCCCTTACCCAGAGTTTCAGAGTGTTATAGCTAGGAAGGACCTTTAAACATCATCTAGGCCTCTTTAGCGGAAACATTCTAACCATCCAAACTGACTGTAATCAAAAAAAGGAGAGCTCTGAACCTTGTTGGAGGGTGGGAGAAGGCAGGGGTAAGTGTAGTGGTAGTGGTTTGGTGGATGACAGATAAGAAGTTAGGGATTCCAAACACTTAACAGTTTTCACTACAGGGGGGCTACAGTCAGATCAATACTGGTTTCCTGGTCTGAAAATAAACAATTCCTTCAGATCAAAATGATTCATGAGTTCTATGACTTTTGCTAAAATGAAATTTAATTTATAAGTAAGAGACATCTCTAATCCCAATCTTAACTCATTATCTCTGGCTTTTAATATCAGTTCTTACTAGCTTATTGTAATATTTTAAAATATTAATTATCATAGTAAGTCCTGGAATTATAATTGAATAGTCTAACTTTTAGTATTTATAGCTCACAGTTATGTCTTGTATTTGTTTAAAAATGAACAAGGAGGAGTTGCTCTATTCATCCTGTTTTTTTTTTTAAGTTAGTAACAAGTAATTATTATGTTTTACTTAAATTCTTTTCCCAACTGGAATGTATAGAAAAGCATCAATATAAGTTTATTTGCCCAGATTTTACCTTACTTATTTGATTTATTAAAATTTGTGGTTCTGTTTTTTTCACTCAGGCCAGGTTTTCTATAGAAGACTTTCTATTTTTTACATACTTACATTATTCTTAGATGTTTTTGGTCTGCATGTTCAAATGTTCTTTTTTTAAAAAAAAGAATAAATTTATTAGGGTGACATTGGTTAATAAAGTTATATAGGTTTCAAGTGTACAGTTCAATAATATATCCTATGTATATTGCATTGTGTGCTTTTTAAAAAGAATTATTCCTGCTTCACAGTGCAGATAACCAAGTTTGCCAGTCATTCTTAAGCTTTTTTCCAACAAACTTGTGCCAGAAGTATGTCAAGAAGCGCATTCATTTAACCATTTGACAAGTGTTGAGTGCCAATGTTTAGGGCATTATCTAGGCGTTAGGGGTATGTATAAACATAACTGAGAATGGTCCCTACTCTTAGTTATATTTGTCAGGTAAGTGGCATCTTCATTAGTCCTGATGTTATTTCATTATATATTGGTGGTCATTTTAATTTTAGAATTGCATATCTAAAGAGGGATTTTTCAAGGTAGTTTTATTAGCATATTATTAAAATTAATGTTGATAATCAGGTATTGTAATAATTTACAGATATATTTTACAAAGAAATAAATGACAATTTTAACAGGATTTTTTTTCCTCTCTCTCATTAGGTTCTTGGGGTGTCAATGTTTTAATACCAGTACACAATTAAATCTCTGGTGAAGTCATTTTCTAAGTGGAAGAGGAAATTTTAAAATAAAGTGTGGTAGATACAGTGAAATTCTGTACAGATTTTTCTCTAAGGAGAATATGATGTGCTTATGCTTACCAAGATCAAGTGCATTGAGAGGCAGTTTTGTTTGCCCCCAAAAAAGTAAAGGACAAGTAAACAATTTGATGATAAGCTACAGTTTTTCTTAGAAAGTAAATATTTTATTTATGTGCTATTAGTTGGCTTTTGAATCAATTATTTCATGCTTTTTTTAAAAGAAAATATAACAATCTAAAGAGATATTTGGTACAGACGTGAATCCTCACATTTATTTACTGGGCGTACTAAGTAATGATGACCTCTGCTGGATTTCTGTTTACATCCAAGAAACAAAGTTAAGGATGAATTTATTCCCTTACCCAGAAATTATAGGATAGAATTGTTTTTAGCATTCTAAATTTAAAAGCTTAAAACATCAATCAAAGCTTTCTTTTAAATATTGTAATTGTGGAGAAAAGTAAACTTATAAGCAGAACTTTTACAATTTTTTCATCTAAAATGTATTTTAAGATATTTTTAAAATCCAAGAGCTTCTCTATACTTTTCAGAAATATTCCGATGCAGTGAACTGCCAGAAGGTAACCAGTCTCAAACATGCTTATCCCATTATCAACCCTGAAAGTTTGCTTGTCCTTTAAGATAAAAATGTAATGTGATATTCCTTCCAGTAGTGCCACTGTATTTTGTCTCCAAATAAAAGAAGCTTATTGTAGTATGTTTGCAGAAAAATTCTAAAAAAAAATTATACAGCTTATTAGAGTGTGGGAATAGGGATCTAAATTTTAAATAAAATTATATATATATAAATTGGTGCTGATTTTATAATTGCGCAGTTTGTTTAGTTTTTTTCTTACTTTTAAATTCCAACTTAAAATTATGAGGTTTCAGAAATATATTGAAAGTTTAACAATGTTTAAAAATAGAAAAGCATGAGTGTTCATGCTTTAAAATGATTTTTAAATTTGTATTTTATATTGTTTTATCTATCTGTCTTTGCAAGCAGTCTTCAGGTTAAAGATACTTCTAACAGGTTACAGTACATTTCCTCTGTATGTAAATTAGATGGGATAATAGAATTCATAACCCATAATATTCTTTGAAAGCTAAGCTTTAAACTTCATTTTATGTCCTTTCACAAATAAATTAGTTTAAAACAGAAAGTGGCTACTTGCCATTTTGACATCAACTCATTTTGCGAGGCTTAGGCAGCTAGACATCGTTTAAAACAAAATATTAACTTATATTACATGTGTATCTTTTGTCAGTCGTCTCTCAGTTCTTGAGGTATATTATTTTAATCATTCCATGCCTTAATATGCTTGCAATACAAGAATATCTTCAGATTGGTGAATATCAAAAGGCTTCCAGTTCTTAGAGTCAGAAATCAATAAGCATTGGGCTGTGGTAGCCAAAAACCATAGGTTAGCTAAAAGATCACGATGAAGTACAATTATTTTATTAAATCATGGTTAACAACAAGTGAAACCAGACTTAACTAACAGATTTTTCATCAGCAGATACTGTTATGTGAAAAGGTATTGCCTATGTTGTTTTTCACACCACTGCATTTACTAGAACTGCTGAGAGGACTGTATATATGATTTTAAAACCTAAGTTGATTTTTTTTCTCACTCTTGAAAGGAGTACTTCTTTGTGAAAGCAATTCTTACAGCTTTGTTTTCAACCAGCTAAAAATGTTTTATATATTACTCTAACCTGTTGTCCTCCACATTCTATTGTCCTAATTGTACTTTTTCTGATTTGTATTTATGTCTTGAGACAGTAACTTTTTGAATAAAAATAAACCTACCGTATGTTGTATGTTTTATCTTTTATAATAGAAAGAGGGAGGGTGACTATAAATGGTTTAGAAAGTGTACCTATTATCACACCTTTTAACATGTTTGGATGGGAATAATAGAAAACATTGCCATTTTATGTTTTTTGATAAATCGTATTTTAAAATGAGACTAAATCCATAATTGAATTATTTCTTTAAAATAGAAACCTATGACCATTATTACTTTAATTTTTAGCTGGCATGGGTTAAACACTCTTTAAAATGTCTTCATTGTCTATCCAGCATCCAGGGTACAGTTGAATGCCTACTATTTGCTAGGCATGTGTTAGGGATCCAACAGTGAAGAAGATAGACATGGACCCCCTCATAGATCTAGTGGGGTAAACAAATGAGGAAGGAAAATAATAGCAAACTTGTGCTATTCAGGGTATGCTGAGCTGGAGAGTGAGTGAGTGTGTGTAAAACCCCTTAGTTAAGGGTCTTACGCTTGAAGATGAGTGAAAGCCAACATTCGGGAAAAAATTACTAATTGGATTTTTATTGTTAATGCTTGCATCGTACTCTTAAGTGATTTAAAGCAGTATAACACTAGCACATTGCTCATTTAGGCTAGTTTGTAGATCACAGAAGACCAGTCTTCTGTCTTTTGGGGATTCAGAGCTGAACATATTAAGTGATAGCTAATAGCTGGGCACTGTTTTAAGTGGTTTGCGTGTAACTTAGCATCATGATAATAGATAATATATGTTTTTATCCTCCAACCTACCCCACACCCTTAAATATATAAGTATATATATATATGTGTGTGTATGTATCAGGAGGCAGTGAGGAAAATGAGGCACACAGAACTTGGGCAAGGTTATTATACTAGTAAGTGATGGAGTAGGCATTCAAGCCCAGGCAGCCTTTAAGTCCATGCTGAGGAAATGGAACCTCTTTGATTGGTGTGAATCGACATTGTCCTTAATATGCTCCTCAGCTGGCTTCTATAAAGAGTACAAATTAAATCTGAGTCCATCAATAGTTATTAGTTAACAGTTTTTAAGTTGAGAGAGGGAGGAATAAGAGTAGAATAAGCCAGAAGAGATGTCTTCAATATCCTGCCACAAAGGGAATTTATTAAGATTCATAAGGATGAGTTCCAGGGCAAATAGATTATTTTGGTAACTATAATGACTCACCAGAAGAATATGAAGCAATAAAGCCCAAGGCCTTTGGTTATGAGGAAACTAGGTAATGAAGTTCACTAAATGCTTCAGGTCAACAGTTTATCTCCTGACTACTGTGTGCCTGGCCTTGTGCTAACTATGGAACAAAGACCAGTTAGGCTTAAATGGCCTCCAGTTCCACTAGGGGTTGGGTTGCAGATGCAAGACCAATAAAATGAATAAGCTCAATGTTTTCACCGGGTGTTATGGGAACCCAGAGGTATTTGTTTACCTTTTTTTTCCTTCTACTGTAAAATTCATATATGATGAAGTACATAGACTATAAGTATATGTTTGCTGAGTTTTAACAAATGCTTAGAGCTTTTTAACCCAAACCCCTATCAAGGATGTCAAACGTTACCATTAAATTAACCCAGAGAGTTCCTTTATACTCCTTACCAATTGATCCCTGCTTCTGTCTCTTACTATGGAGGCAACAACTGTTGTTTCTTTCCAACATAGATCAAATTTTTATCAGTAGTTTATTAGCTATTTGAGTTGGACATCTGGGTGGTTCCCACTGTTTGGCTATTATGGATAAAGCTGCTATTTGAGTTGAATTTTAAAAGCTGAGAGGAAGACTCGGTGAAAGGGTGGCAGGCAGGCTGAACAAGGCTGAGAATTCGGGGAAAAGGGGGCAGCATAAACAACCATATGGATATGAGAACTATTTAGTAACTGCTTTAGGAGTAGGTTGGGCAACACTGGAAGACAGTGGGCCATCCACTACCTCACATCAGCTTTAAAAATGAAGAGCATTCACAGCTGGAACCTTTGATAAGCACTGAATGCAGTATTCTCAGAACTGGCAAATATCCTAAGAAATATAAGTAGGATACCTTTAAGTGACTTGCAATATACTGACTTGTTTAATAATATGGATGTTTTTGTCACATTAAGCCTTATTTTACCTCTGAGAAAAACTGCTTTTCCTACAGTTTTATGAGTTGTGCAGTTGTATTAAATAGCTGTAAATTCCTGGAAAGTAGGTTCTTCAATTGAAGTCAGTTTTGGCCTTGATAGTGCAAACTTAAAAAGAACAATCAGCTACTATAAGTTTAATTAATTGTTTTTTACTTTACCATCTTAATTTCAGGATAGGTATGAGGAGTTTAGTGACTCTTTGGCAAGTTTGCTTTTAAATAGTTTTATTGTAGCAAAATTATAACTAATTTTGAAGAAATAATAGCCAACATTTGTGGGGTATTTACTGTGTACCAAACTATTCAGAGTGCTGCACTGGTGGTTAATTCTTGCAGCAATTGTATAGTTGATATTATCCATATTTTACAGATAAGGAAACAGGCGAAGGTTAAATCAACTTGCCTAAGGGCATATACCTCAAGTGATGGAGTGTAGATTTGAAGGTAGGCCATATGACTCCGCAGTCCATGCTCTTAGCCACCTTTCTTTATCTTTGTGCTACTAAATGTACCCACACACTTGCCTCTGTATTCATGTACATTGTACTTTTTTGTTGTTACAGTGGATAAGCTGTCCCTGAATGTAAGAGACTGGATACCCCTCTCTCCCCTCCCCAGCATTATTAGTTTCTCCTCAACTAAATCATTCCTAATATGCAAACATCTCCCTCTAGCCACTGCCCCATTTTTTCTCCCTGTTGTCTGGATTGCTGCTATTCCCGTTCTCTCTGGAATGCACTCAATCAGGCTTTCATTCCTACCTCTTCACTGAAACTCTGATGTCTAATAACCTTCATTTTGTCAAATTTTCTACCAGAATTCTCTAACCTATCTATGGAGTCTGGTTTGCTCCTCCAAGTCTCTTCCTCTGTGCCCCGGGCTAACTCATTGGTGGCAGGTTGAGAGTTGTGCCTTTTTAATGGAATTCCGGGGAACGCCTGCCTTTGGCAGCCATCACTCATGGAACTAACAGAAGAATGTTCCCATGTGACTTTCCCAAAGCCTGTGCTATATAGTACTTGAACTCGTAACTACTGTAATAAGTCCCCACTCTCCATAGCTGTCAGAGTCTGGCTTATTCCACATGGAAACTTCCCTGTATTTCTGTGTCTCTCCTTGTTAGTGGAGCAACCAATTTCATTATCTTCCCCTCCTTTGCAAATGTGCTAGTGATTTGAGAAAAGATAAGATGGGGTGTTAAGATTAAGAATGGAGCAGAGCAGGACACTCAATTTCACACCTGCCAAAACCTGTTTGGGTCAGATTTACATCTAATTCTAAATCTCTTGGGACCAGTGTTTTTTTGTACCAAGTTGCAGTATAATTGTAGACACATTTAACTAGCCCTTTCATAGCATTTAAAGGTTTATCTGGCACATTCTTGGGATTTGAGCACCTTCAAAAGCCTTTTCTTAAGAATTGCTTTGAGAGCCCCAGTGGCCTCTGTAACTTTAGAAGGCTAAGGTGTTGTAGGAAGAGACTCAATAGCAATTCATTGACTTAATAATAAATTTATTTCTCCCTTCGGTAGCATTCAGGACAGCTCTCCCAAATTGTCAGGTGCCTTACTTATCTCTATGTGATTGTTGTAATGGCAGGAAAGTCTACCATCTTTAACACATGGTTTTCAAGATTGTTTGATTATCACCATTCTAGTCCACGGGAGGTGGGGAAAGATCGTGGTGGAGTGCAAGTGGGAGGTTTTTATGTGTCAGGCCTGAAAGTGGTACCCATCACTTTCATTCACATTCCATTGAAGAGAACTCACATGGCCACACATAACTTGCAAGGAGGCTGGGGAATACAGTCTAACCATGTGTCCAGGAAGGAGGGAAGAATGGATTTTGGCAGACTGCTGGCAGTCTCTGCCTCAGTCTTTCAGCTTTGGCCATTCCTTCTTACCATGCATATCCTTCTTATCATTCTTAGGACATACACCCCCTTCCCCAAAGGAAACAACCCAAAAGTCCTATCTATCCTATCTAGTTACTACATGTGTCTCAAAGTCCAGTTTCTCTGGGTTATGCTCAGTCTTCTCCATCAGATCCAGATATGGGTATCCTCTAACTCCCAATATAGAATAGTGAGGCATGGACAGAATCACCACAATGACTCATTCAGAAAAGGGAAGGATGGAAAATATAGTAGCCACAGTCCATAGGAAACATAAATTGTGAAGACTTCCTGTGCTGGCAGCAAAGGAAGTCCTTTGGTCAAATTCTGTTTCTGTTCTCTGGATGGTATTTCCTTATCCTTTGTCTTTTTGTCCTCCCTCTGGAAGTTTTTCCTCATCCATTATCTCCCATGGCCACCTCTGAATTGGGTAATGCCAAATAGTTTGGCAGCACCCCACTTTAAGGTACCTGACCTATATTAGTTGGCATAGATAACGCTGCTGTTATAAGCCCGCACAATGGCTTACCCACAGTGGCTCACGTAAGAGTTTTTTTTCTATACTTCTACAGCCCAGGGTAGCTGTTCTAGGTTAGGATGTGACTTCTATGTGATTGGGCTGTGGGTGGGAAGTTCTGTCATTTTTTCCTTTTTTTTAGCAGGTATATTAATAGAGTTTAATAGTTACAGTTCTTTCTGTTGATATAAATTTTAAATATTAAATGTTTTATTTTGGAATAATGTCAGATTTATAGAAATGTTGCAAGAATTAGTACAAAAAAGCCTTGTATATCCTTTATCAAGATTCCTTAAGTGTTAACATTTTACCATATTTCAGTCTCAGTGTGTGCAAATTTATTCTGAAAAGTTTAAGTACATTGCAGAAATGATGCCCCTTTAGCCCTAAGTAATGCATATTTCCTAAACTACAAGGAGAGTCACTTACATAACCATAGTACAATTAAGAAAATCAGGAAATTAACATAAACACATAGTTAATCTACAGACCTTGTTCAAATTTTTTCTACTGTCCAACTAATGTTCTTTATATCAATAAATGTAAAATATCTGGTCCAGGAACTAATTCATGATGACACATTACATTTGTCATGTCTCTTCAGTCTTTTTAATCTAGAAACATCCATATTCTTTGTCTTTTATGACATAGACATTTGAAGAGTACAGGCCAGTCATTCTGTAAAGTGTCCCTCAATTTGGGCTTGTCTAATATTTCTTCATGATTAGATGTATTCAGACTGCTCTCTTTGGGCAGGAATACTACAGAAATAATGTATGCTCAGTGCATTATATCAGGAGGCACATGATGTTGTTTTGTCTCATTACTGGTAATTTTAACTTGATTGAGGTAATGCAGATTTCTCCACTGTGAAGTTACTATTTTTTTTGCTTTGTAATAAGTATTTTGTGGGGAGATACTTGAGTCCATGTAAATATCCTGTAATTAACTTTTTTGCTTGAATCAATTATTATTATTTATATCGGTATGGTTATAATTCATTAATATTTTGTTGATCTAATTGTCCCACATTTGGTTAGTGGGAGTCCTTGCAAGCTGGCTCCCATCTTTGGATATGTTTCCTTCATTCTTTGTTCACTTCATTACTTTTTGAGCCAGGATATTCCAGGCTCATTTTGTACTTTATCTGCCCTGCCTTGGAATCAGCCATTTCTCGAAGAAGCCCCAGTTCCTTTTATTGGAGAATGGTATTTAGAAGCTAGGATATGGGATCTGCATTTGTTCATTGGTAATGGGTTGTGATTTCTTCTAGACACCTTTTTAGAGGACAGATCTGGGAAATTTATGCCTATATATGTCTACATTTTGTATACCCCTTCCCCTGCCACCAGAATGTGGTTATGGTACATTATTCATTTGAAATACAGTTAGGTTCATTTGCTACTATTTATATTGCATTTTGAGCTCCTCAGTCCTTATTGATTTTACTCATTTTTGAATATGTGAAACATCATTAGCACAATTCCAAAAGCCAGAGTTATACAGAAATGTAGACTCAGAGAAGTCTCACTATCACCCCCAATTCCTTCTATCCCATTTGCATACACCATGCTTTTATCCTGTTCCCAATAACCTCCTGTAGGTAACTGATCTTTTTAGTTCCTGGTTTATATTTCCTGTGCATTTTTTTTTTTTGGCGAAATAAGCAGATACACGGATATTTTCTTATTTTCCTTTATTACTCTTGCATGCTTTTTTTTAAACATAATATTTCCTAAAAATTATTCCATATCATTCATAGATTCTTTCTCATTCTTTCTTGGCAGTTACATAATACTCCAAGGTGTTGTCTACAATAGTTTAACCACTTTCCTATGTGTGGACATTCAAGTTTTCATCACTTTGTATTTGCAAAAAAATGCTACAATGAATAATCGTGTATGTATATATATTTTTTGTATCATTGAAGGTGTATTTTCAGGGTAAATCCTAGAAGTAGAAATGGTAAATCAAATGCCCGTGGATTTTTGTTGAATATTTTCAAATTTCCCCAACTTGTAAGAGTTGTGCCAATTTGCATTCCCACAGCATATGGTACTGATGTGTGAGTGCCTTTTTCTCCACAGCCTCACCAACAGATTGTTGTCTTACCTTTTACTTTTTGCCATTCTCATAGCTGAGAAATAGTATCAGTATAATTTCAATTTGCATTTCTGTTATTTAAGTGAGATTGAATATTTTTGTTAAGGGCCATTTTTATGTAATTTTTGGATGAACTGTCTGTTTATATCTTTTGCTAATTTTTATTAGGTTTTTGGTGTTTTTCCCTCAATTTTAAAGAGTTCTTTAGATATTAGAGGTATTTACCCTTTATCTGTGATATGTGTTGCAAATACTTTCTCCAAGTTTGTCATTTGTCTTTGACTTCCCAAATATACACACACACGTGCATGCACACATACACACACACACACACGTTTCCCATGTAAATATTTTTTTAAAAACATTTATGTTGTCTAGTAAATCAACCTCTTATTGTATCTTGATTTTGAGTCATAGTTAGAAAACCTTTCCCTTTACCCAGTATATAGAGGAATTCATCAAAAAATTTTTTCTAGGACTTAATGTGGTTTAATTTATTTTTTCAGATCTCTGATCCACTTGAAATTTATTCTTATGCATGATATGAGATATGAATCTAATTTTATCTTTTTCCAAATGGCTATCCTGTACTATTTATTAAAAATTCATCTTTGCCTCAGTGATTTGAGACATCACTTTTATCGTTCACTTAATTTTTCTATGTACCTGGCTTATATTCTGGACTTAACTGTTCTGTTTCACTGGCCTGTCTGTCTATACATATGGGCAGTACCATACTTATATTTATAAGTGCTTTATAGTATGCTTTCATACCCCACATGTGATTTCCTTTTCAGTATTTTCCTAGCTATTGTTGCATGTTTATTTTTCTATATGGACAGTATGAACTTACCTAGCTCTGTAAAAAAACTTTTTAGTATTTTATTGGAATTGTGTTCAATTTAAAAATTAACTTGAGTAGAACTAATGTCTTTATGATGCTAAGTTGTTCTATTCAAGAAGAGAGGATATCTTTCCATTTGTTCAAGTCTACTTTGTGTCTTTCAGGAGTATTTTAAAGTTTTCCTCACATGGGTTTTACACATTTCTTTTAAAGCTTATTTCTAAGTATTTAATCTTCATTATTGCAATTTGAATGAGGTTTTCCTCTACCATTACCTTCTATAATTGGTTATTGCTTGTGTATATGAAGGCTGTTGATGTTTGTATTTTAATTTTGTTTTGCTCCCTTACTGTATAAAATGGTGTTGGAACAACTGGATAGCCATATGAAAAAAAAAATTAACCCCAACCTCACACCATGCACAAAATCAATCTGAGATGGATTATAGATCTAAAGTTTCTAGAAGTAAACAGAGGAATATCTTCATGACTTGGCAGTAGGCAAAGGTTTCTTAGGACATAGATAATAATATCTAGTAAAGGAAAATTCAATAAAATACTTCATCAAAATTTAAAACTTCTGCTAATGAAACGACACCATTAAGAATATATGTAGGCAAGCCACAGACTGGGAGAATATATATACAAAACATATCTGAAAAAAGACATCCAGGATACATAAAAACTAACAACTCAATGAAATGAATAAATACCCAATGAAATAAATATTTCACAATGCAAAATAGATGAATGGAAAATAAATTGCACATTTTAAATAGGTGAATTTTATGGTATGTGAATTATGTCTCAATTTTTAAAAAGAAATTCAGTCCAGGAATACAGTTTTCTTGTATTCAGGGATACTAGGGGTACATTTCAGACTAGAGAAGTGGACAAACTTTATAGCTTTCAGTCAGTCCTCCATAAATTTGATTTCTCTCAGCTGAGCATTTGATAAGTCGAGCAACTATGGGTTTGAAGGTCTGCTACCTGATAGTCTTTAGAGCACAACCATTTTGTGTTTCCAAAAGAGCCATGTGTTTTAAAAGTGAACCCAAGTGAAAGATGAGTCAAATGAGAACCCATTCTGGAATAGAAAGCCAATGCCCTTGAGCATGGAGACAGGCCAAGGGAATGAATACTCACTGTTAGGGGCAATAAAATTCTCGAGGAGTCGTAATTTGCTTTAAAACATAGATGAACCAGACCCAAAAATTCTAAACTAGAGAGCAACACTACTGTAATTTCAAGCTGGAAAAAAATTTAAAGCTGTAACCACATCTCAGGCAAGAAAAAAGAACATCAGGAAATATTTAGCTTTGAAGAATCTAACTTCCTGATGAGCCAGCACCAAGAGTGAAACTAGTTGTGAAAGGTATGCCTAGGTAACCATATGAATTGACTTGCTAAATGCCGTTGTTAGTGTTAAACTTGATAAATATTGGGGATTGTCTACCAGTCACTTTGATTTTCTAAGGGTTGATGTGAAGCCCTTCTTTATTATTGTCATTCCTAGTTTGTGACCATAAAACTTTCTGCATCTTGGAATGGATACAGCATCCATCTTCTTATTTCAAAGTGATAATAAGTTATGAAGGCATACCTCACATTGAGAAGGAGTGAGAACACATTCCTATTAATGAATCAAATTTACAGCAGTTTAAAAGAAATACCCCCTAGTGATTCTGATATTCTTTAATTGGTGACTAGAGGTGCACTGAATATACATTTAGGCAAAATGCTAAATGGCCAAGTGTTAAACCAGAAGGTAAGGCCAAAAGTAAATAACATTATCATAGAAAAATCTTTTGGAATATAAAAGTAAATTCAAAATCCTATTGAAAAATTATTAAAACCTTTTATTAAAAATGAGGTTTTCGCATTTAAAATTTTTGACATTACAATCCACGAACAGCAATTTCTCAGCACTGCCAGTTTTGTGCATGGTTTGAAGAAAATGCTTTGTGAATATTTTTTAAACAGACTTTATTTTTTAGAGGAGTTTTAGCAAAATTAAGTGGAAGATACAGAGATTCCCCATATACCTCCTGCCCCTCATATGCATAGACCCCCTCCCACTCTCAACATTCTGTACCAGAGTGGTACATTTGTTACAATCAATGAACCTACGCTGACACATAATTATCACCCAAAGGTACATAGTTTACATTAGGATTCGCTATTGGTGGCATGCATTCTATGGGTTTGTACAAATGCATAATGATGCGTATCTACCATTGTAATATCATACAAAGTATTTTCATTGCCCCCAAAATTTTCTGTGCTCCTTCTATTCATCCCCACCCCATCCCTGACAACCACTGAACTTTTTGCTGTCTTTATACTTTCGCGTTTCTCAGAATGTCATACAGTATGTAAACTTTTCAGATTGGCTTCTTTTACTTAGTAATATGCATTTAAGTTTCCTACATGTCTTTTCATGGTTTTATAGCTCATTTCTTTTTTAGGGCTAAATAGTATTTCATTGCCTGGATATACTACATTCATTTATCCATTCACCTGAAGGACATCTTGGTCGCTTCCAAGTTTTGGCAACTGTGAATAAAATTGCTATAAATATCCGTGTGCAGATTTTTGTGTGGACTTAAGTATTTAGACTGTTAGTCAGTCTGTCCCTCTGGATTGTGAACTTCACAAGTGCTTCTCAGATTTTCCCCACCCCACCCCCCTCCTTAGATGGGACAGGATGGCTAGAGTGGGCTGGAGTTGAGTATTTCCTTTTCCACATCAGTCGTGCTCTGATAGAACCCCAGCAGTTTAGACTCTGGTTAGTTTCTCCTGAGGGTAGAGCTTATTAAGGAGAACAGAATGGTCTGGCACATTTTAAAATGGTTCCTTTACCCCTTCCCTTGCTGGAAGTAGGAAGGGATTGTTCTCTGATAATCACTGTGAGAACCTGGTAGAGATCCAGGAGGTAAAACTCATAAAAGTGTGGGGGACCCCTGATGGCTGGGTCCTCCTGGATTTTTTTAACTCTCATGCTTGTCCACATTGAGCCTCCAGCAGTTCATTAATTACAGTTCAGGTTTCCCAACCTCAGCACTGGTTCCCATGGAGGTTTCTGCTCAAGTAAGTTGTAATTCCCTGTTCATCAGTTGGTCTCTCCCACTTTGTGAGCAGCAGTTTGCCTTGTGACCTGACTTTTCTTACAGATCTGAGAAGACTTGTTGATTTTTCAGTTTGTTTGGCTTTTTTATTTGTTAGAATTAGAGAGGCAACTTTCAAGCTCTTTACATGCCAGAGTGGAAACTGGACCTGTATTTATTGTTAGTAATCGCTGAGATCCTTTAGGTCAGAAATTGTGACTTGAAGTTTGTCATGAACCAGCAACTTACATAATGCCTGGAACATAATAGGTGCTCATTTAATATTTAAGTGAGAGAATAAATGAATAAAAGAATGAGTATTGGCAAAACAATTTATAGATGTTTTCAGCAAGACCTTCAACAGTTTTATAGCCTCCTCCTAACCACCCCCCCCAGTTCTTTGCTTATTGTACAGTCAAATATGGCACCAACAAACATATGAAGATGCTCAACATCGCTAGCTATTAGGGAAATGCAAATCAAAACCACAATAAGAACAGCTGTACCAACAAGACAACAGATGTTGGAGGGTATGCAGAGAAAAAGGAACCCTCATACATTGCTGGTAGGACTGCAAATTGGTACAGCTACTATGGAAAACAGTATGGAGGTTCCTTAAAAAAACTAAGAATTGATCTACCATATGATCCAGTAATCCCTCTACTGGGTATTTACACCAAAGACTTGAAAACCCATATCCAAAAAGATATTTTCACACTGATGTTCATAGCAGCATTATTCACAGTGGCCAGGACATGGAAGCAACTGAAGCGTCCTACAGTAGATGATTGGATAAAGAAGCTGTGGTACATATATGCAATGGAATATGACTCAGCCATAAGAAGAGATGAAATACTGCCATTTGCAACAACATGAATAGACTGTGAGATGATCATGTTAAGTGAAATAAGCCAGACAGAAAAAGTTGAAAACTACATGTGGTGACAGAAAGAAATCTAACTATGGGAGATGAACACACAATGCAATAATATATATGCCTTACCGTTACATTGTACACCTGAAACTGGATTTCATTAACCAATGTCACCATAAAAATGAATGAATGAATGAATGAATTAAAGGGAAAATAACTATTTTTCTTCCTAGTGGTGTTAGGTAGTTATGTAGACATGAACACCTGGGAAATGAAAGCCCTATCCAAAGACCTCCTTTTAGGACCTCCCTAAAATGCTCATTTTACAGTTAGAAATTTCTCCTACATCCTGAGGCACAAAGGAGTAAAAAGCCATAAAATTGCTGGTTTGGTCCGGCCGCAAGCACTTGTCCAGTTAATATTACACTAGCCTTCCATATTCTTAGCCTCATTATACCATCATGCTATCATGCATATGCCCCAAAGTTCATGAATCTAATTATAAAAGACTGTATTCTGGGTAACTACATGCCCAGTAGGGAAAGGGTTATACAACAGCCAGATGTCAGTCAAAATGACTTCACCTGCCAATTGTCTAGCATGGCCACAATATGAGATTTACTTCCCAAATTCTATAGCGCTGCAACCCTCTCTGGCATAGCCTGTTTCTTTTCTTGGAGCATACTTTCAATAAGTCTTACTTTTCCTAAATCTCACTGATCTGTAATTCTTTACTGCATCCGTGAAAAGAACAGAGGACCCCTTAGTGCCACCAGAGCAACAATGGATTTTAGATCACCCCAACAGTAAGAGTGGCAACTTACAAGCTGCTTTCGTACTGTATTGGCAACTGAAAATCTTGCTCTCTGAATATTTACTGAGGCAGGTTTAAGATTGTTGCCTTCATTTATGTATTTAATTCTGATATTTTGTATGCCCTTAGTGTTTTTACTTTCTTTAATTTTTATTTTAAATTGTATTTCTCTTATTTTTATTTAACTGTATTCTTAATACAGTTAAATGGGAAGTGAAGAGAAAGCAATGGTGGTTTGTCCCACCCTTTTGGTACTACATCTTCCTAAAAAGAATGGATACCTGTTCTCAGAGTTTTAGGCCCCTGTGGGTGTCTGTTACTGCTGTTGTCCGTGCCACTGCCCTTGCCACCACAGGATTGCTCAGGGGTGCCAGTTTGGTGGTATTTTGAATTCATATTTTCTTTTCTTAAGATGTCTGCAACCACTTACAGAGTTCTCAAAGAGCTGACCCATGCATCTATCCGGGTTTTATAGCTGTATTCAGTGGGAGAGACAGGGTGGCATTTGTTCCTATATTAAGCAGGAACAAAAACTAGCCTTCAATGTTTTATAAAATTATTTGTGAAAAAAATTGCCTTTCAACTATAGATCTAGACGTGTGACAATGGAAACAATGTAAGGATTCAAGGTATGAAAATTACCTATGAATTTCCACCTATATCTCAGCATTCATTGCATGTACACGTCCAGTCAACTCCCAGAAGCAGATTTGCCTAGCTGACCCACAGCTGCCCATGGATAAATGAAGGAGCCCCACTGAGCCCAGGTTAAATTGCCAACCCAAAGAATTGTGAGCCAAATAAATGGTTGTTATATTAAGCCGCTAAGTTTTGGACTAGTTTTTTCTCTTTTTCTTTTCATGTAGCAATAGTTGATACTATAGGCAGGTAAAACAAACGCATTGATCCATTGTGTTAATTAACAACAACAACAAAAAATTTCTGGGTGTTTCTGCATGTCCAAGTACAACGATGTGCAAAATAAAGCAGTACATCTAATAGTATCAAAAATCGTTTTGTGCACAGTAGAATACAATTCACATAAAACATTTTCCAGTAACTTATTTTCTAGTAGAAAGCTTACATATAGGATTAATAGCTTGGGCAATTCTCAAAAATTCTTCAGTTTCAACTGAAAATGATTTGCAGTCCATTAGCTTCATTTCAACAGGTTTTCTTTAGATTTATGAAATTTGCTTAGTGAGAATCAAACAAGCTTTGGCTATATCACTTGTCTCTAATACTCTCTTCTCTTTCTAGTCATTATGTTATTTATTACTATATTTGGATAGAACATGATTTATCATGGATGTGCATGATTTTGGAGTTTTCCTTATGAAATTTTAAGGTGGAAAAGTTGACAGTTCGTTTTTATTTCACCCTCATAAGCTATGAAGGATTTTCAAATAAGATTTTTTTCTTAAAACACTCATGGCCTTATTATAGTTAAATAAATAAAAATTAAATACAATTCTTAAAGATTATTTTGTTTACTGTTATTAATGCTAATACAAAAAATCTACAAAGATTGGAATTATATCTAATTTTTATTTTTCTCATATTTAACAAGATTATTGGCTCAGGAGGATCTGATGCTCTTTGGTCACTACATGTTTTCTTAATATTTGTATTGATTATTTTTCTATTTAATTGTGTGTTCCTAATAATTGTGTTTGTACATAAAATTAAAAACTTTCGTAATCATCATGATAGCATTTTACTCCTGCCATAATGAATATGCATGTGTACTTCGATAAATAATTCAACATATAAAACATAAGATTTTTACTCCAATTGATACCTAGAATACTTACCTATATTTGAAAATAAATGTTTAGATATCAAAAATAAATCAAAGTGACATTCTTTGTTCATATTACTGTCATTTTAATACTGATTATATATGGTGGTAACATACATGGGAACATCCTGCATCTGTTCTGGGATGGCAGAAGTGATGTTGAGGTAGACATTTGGCCTTCAAAGGGTGAGGCTATAGCTTAGAGAAGATTTTGACCAAATACTTCTGCGTACCCCTACAGTTGACACTCACTTACTTCCCTGCTCCAGAACTTTCCTGGATGATGTGACTTTGAAAATTGCTGGGATGATTTTAATTCATAGCAGTACAAAGAGGAACATCATAAAATCCTGCTTAATTCTGCTCCACTTCCACATAGCATCATGTGTTTTCACTGACACCCCCACACCCACTCCAAAAGACATAAATCTCTTCATTTGTGAGCTGGGCCCTTTTAAGATTAATAGAGTGGACAAGTAGAGAGTGCACCTGTAGTAGAGAAAGAGAGATACCAGTGAAAAAGATAAAAGAACTTCACTAGGATAGAGTATGAGAAGAACCAGAGAGGAATGGGTTTCTTTAGATAAAGCTACAGAGGTATAGCATTATTTGAGTTATTGAATGACTGTTGGAGGCTACTTATTGTTTCTAATTTCCTCTAGGTATGGGTGTGAATATTTATAAGTTTTAAAGAAAATGCTCTTTGATGTAAGAAACCATGTGAAATGTTGGATAAAGTTACTGAGGCAAGATCTCAAGAATGGGAAGGAAGAAGAACCAATACCAATAAAATGATGTTATTCTCTGAAACTGGCAAACATACTTACTAGTCAGACTCCAATTTGGTGTCTTTACAGTTTTATAAAAAGTGAGAATCACTTTTCTGTAACAACGGGTGTCTCAAACAAGAGTTGATTTTCCTCAAGCTCCTGGTTGTCTGTTGCAGATGAAAAGGAAGGCCTGCTAAATGCATTGCAGTATCCTGGATTAGACCCTGGAACAGAAAAAAGGATATTAGTAGTAAAATTGATGAAGTCTAAGTCTGGAATTTAGTTAATAGCAATATATCAATGTTAGTTTCCTGGTTTTGACAAATGTACCATGGTCATATAAGTGTTAACCTTGGGGAAAACTGGGTGGAGGTAAATAAGAACTCTCTCTCTACTGTCTTTGCAAATTTTCTGTAAATCTCAAATTGCTCAAAAAAAAAAAAAAGGTAAATAACCAAAGCTGGTGGGGAGGCAGGCAGCTTAAATTTGAAAGTAGGATACTGGAGTTTGTAGAGAGGTGTTGCTTTCAGGGCAAGGTAGGCCCAACAGACAATGCCAAATTTGAAGGATGTAAGGACTGCTCCAGATATGGACTAAAGAGTAAAGTAATGGAACACAACTAAAGAAAATAAATAGGCAGAAATCTGCATCAGGGTACTTAGTGTAAATTTCGAGGAGAATATCTCAATGGTAATATGTATAACTCATTATCTAACACAGGTTATCCTGTAATCATTAGCCAATGTTCAATTCATGTGGAATTGACATTTGACACCTTTGGTGAGAGTTACAGGAAACCAGTTGGTATTTCTTCCTTTCTTCCCTGTTGATGTGAGCTGCAGTTAAACCTTAGTTTTTGAGTGAGATGGCTCAATTTTTTTTTCTAGCATGTCATTTCACAGTGCCAAATTCTGCATTTAAAATAGTAAACATCTTTGAAAATGATTATAAACCACATTCACCTTTTTTTAAGCCACATAATACAAGAAACATGCTTTGGTAATGAGACTGGGGGTTCTTCATGTGCCTTAAGTGTGTAAATGATGGCTGGGCCTTAGTTCACAACTTTTTGGATTTCTGAATGGTTACTACATGTGTAACAAGTCACAAGCCATTCTATCACCTAGCCTGGTCTCCAATGTCAGGTATGTGAACTGTGCCAGCCAATCAATCTGGGTGCTTCACTCCCCTCTGGTAGACTTGGATAATGGAAGGTAGATTGGGTAAGATTCTGGTTTTAAGTAATGAATAGTATCTCAAGCCAGCTTAAGCAAAAATCCATAAATGATCACTTACAAAGAAGAAATGGTGGCAGTCTCATGGTATCTATAGGCAGGAATGTAGCTGGACTTCAGGAAGAAACTAGAACCAGGAACCAGAAAGCCAGCACAGGAACCCAAGAAGCATATTCTCTTTTGACTTCATCTTTGCTTCTCTCTCCTTGCAGAATGATTTTCTTGGCTTCTCTGTCTACACAGAGACTGACTGGCTGACTTGAGGCCCCATGAAAAATTCCCAGGAGAGAAAATCTGATTGATCAACTTCCTGGCAGGCACTACCCTGACCTAATCAACTGTAGGCATAGGGGCAGAGTCAGATAGTATAAACATGGCTTTCTATCCATATAGGTAGAAGAGTAGTATTGAGAGAAACCAAGAAGTGCTTTGAGCTGTGTAGATACCTCAAAGTTTATTTGCTATAGGAAATGGTGGTGACCATAATGAAGAGAAGAAAGGAAATTTGATTGTTGTGTGAAAACATACAAGTACACAGACCATGTGATACGGAACATCCTCTTAGAGTTAATCAGGTGTTGCTTCAATTCCTTAGAGAATATTGAATGTATACTCTGTGCATGTGTTTGTCTAAGTACCATGGGCAGAAAAGTATTAGATATCGTCTCAGCCCTCATTTGAGTTAGAGAGATGTCTATGAAAAAATAAGCCAATGATACAATAATATTAAATATTGAGTAGGATAGATGTTAAGTTCTAATAGAAGTGATGTCTATAATTAAAACTTTTTGTATATCTTATCATTGATGGTCCAATTTAGTAACAGTGCAAATGTATACTGGTGTGTGTTTTACCTTTTATACTATAAAGACATTAGGGGCTATGGAAGAGTATGTGGTTAAAAGTAACTGCTGTTTCTCAACAAGGAAGCTGCTTAAAGAAATATGTGCAACATTGATTGAATTAAGCCCAGTGCCTTCAGGGCCTTCCTCACCTATAGGTGGGCTGAAATATGCAGTCTCATCTACCCTGGTCATTTTTGTGGACATTAGGCCTTTTTCAAAGGCCTAATTCCTTCTGAAGCACCCTATTGGAATACAATTGCTCTTTGGAATACTGTATGATCAAGCACTAATATTTTAGCATAGATTGGTTCATCTTACCCTAAAGACTGGTAAACTTTGATGAGAAATTGGAAAAGATCTTGACAACAGAGTATGGGCAATAGCCACTTTGGGGGACTGTGGAAGTGAATGATGAAGTATAGAGCAGGTTGGTGAGAGGCTACTGGAAATTGCCTCACTTAGTTCAGGTTGTTGCCAAGAGTTCTGAAGCCTCCCCTAGCAACTTCAGTTCCCAGAAAGCTTCTATAAAAATCTTAATGGCAAAGATTAGATCCTCTGTTTCTCTCCAAACTACTATTAAGGCTTATACTCACACTGAATTTACTATTTTTGTAGAGTCCTTTAAATAAATCTTCAGTTGACTGAAGGATCAGGATTAGGGAATGTACTGGAGAAAACAGGAACCTCAAGATACTCTAGCCTCGTTAGAAGAGCCAGTCTTCTGTAGGACCTCTTTCACCCCAAAAGAGCTCTCTGGCTGGCCTGATGCCAGGAAATTTGCTATCAGAGTCCTTGTTTATAGGTCTTATGGGTATTATTAACCAGGCCTGGCATGTAGGTGGTTCAATAGTGTTTGTTGTAAAATATGGTGATGACATCAGGATTAGCATGAGTGTTTCTCAAGCTTAATGAGATTGAATAACCCATATGAAAGATGCTGAGTGGTAAACTAGAAATCATGGTTCAATTTATTCTGGGACTATTAAATGTAGTGCATTTTAAAAGACCAAGATGGAATGTAAAATAGACTGTGACAACCATGTCATAGATAGGCTTACCACTACTGCATCACATTGCTTCCACTCTCCCACAACATCTTAGCCACTTACCAATTGATGCCTACTGATAAGACCAGTGGTAGGTGCTGAATCACTTTGCCAAAGTGACATACATAAAGCTGCTGCTCATTCCTCCTCAGCTGCTCAAAACAAATCGTCAGAGGGTAGAAATAACTCAGTTGGCTAGATTTCATGGGTTGACTTTGTTCGAAGCAATTTATATAGATAAGCCTCCTTCTTCCTCCATCATTCTGGGAGAATACCAGAAAAGATTGTGCAAAGCAAATACACAGGGTTTTAAGGAAATCTCTATATATTCTACTTCTAAGAAATACATTTAAGAGAAACAAAATGAATTGTGAGGTTTTCATTGCTGTTTTTAACAAAAATCAACCACATCTTCATCAACTGGTAATAGCCTCACCTTTTGCTTCTATAAAATTAGTGGTTGGAGATGGTGGAAAGTATGCTGATAAGTTAAAAGGAAAAAGTTTAAATTGAAATATTGAGATTAAAAAAGTGCACTGAGAATAAGAAGAGGAAGATGGCAGACTAGGTTAAAAAAAAAACACAAAACAAAAAAACAGGGTTTCATCTCCTCCCAGGTCCGCATTGAAGTTTCAACCAACCAAAGTGGAGAATCACCTGAAGTCCAGCTGATCATAACACTTATGTCTGATAATATAAAGGAGCCACATCGAAGCTGGTAGGCGAGGCAAAGTCACAAACTGGGCTGGACCTGCACCCACAGGTGGTGGTGGAGGAACACTGGGAGAGAAAGCAAGGCTGCAGAGGCTCCCCTGAAGGAAGGGGGATTCCTAGCCTCTTTCAGGGGCTCCCTAGCACAGGGTCCAGCCCAGGGAAGAGGAGATTCCAATAACTCTGTGAAAACCAGAGGGGATTGTGGTCATCTGGGTGAGCTGGAGGGAGGAAAATTAAAACCCTAGATGCCCCTTTGAAGGCCTCACACACAGGCTTTCTAACCTGCAGACACTCACCCGGATACCAGTGGTGGGTCAGAGGCTCGTGAGGGATTCATACTGAGAAAGTCTGCATTATCTGGTGCCAGAATGAAGGCTGGAAAGGCAGCCACAACTGTGCCTTAGTCGGGCCCCCCTATGGGGCAATCTACACACTGGGCCAGCTTCACTGTGCAGACCCCTCCCACAGTGGCCATCAGGAAGCGCTGGCTTGAGGAGATCAGCCCACTCCACCCAACCTGCAGATGACCCAGGACCTTTGTTGCTGGATGGCTGCCATACTCTGCACCGTTTCAGAGCCAAACGTTCGCAGCAGGCAGCAAGCACTGTGAGCGTGCATTTCAGAGACAATTTCAGGCAAATCACTGCTACCAACATGAACTTGGGTGGACATCAGGAATCTGTGGGCCAGTCCCAGACAGCAGCTTGTCTTGCTGTGACCTGGGACTTCCGTGGGAATGCGCAGTTACCAAAATTGCAGCAAGACTGAGGATGTATTGACCTGCTAGCCATTGTCTCCTGAGACCCCGTCCCACCTAACCCACAAATTGCCCCCGGTGGTCCATTGACAGTGAACCTCCACTGCCATGCCCCTCCCCTGGGCCTCACAATCCACACAGGCAACAAACTATGGCTTACACAGTGCAGACATTGTGGAAAAATCAGTTACAGGCAGACCTCTGCTGCCTGCAAGAGCTGGAATATCACATGGGAGGATTGCAGGGGTCTGTGGGACTGCCCCAGATGGCAGCTGGTCTCACTGTGATCTGTGACTATAGTGTGAACACCTGGGCACAGAAATTGTAGCAAAACTGAGGTTGTATCAGCTTGACGGCCCTTGTCTCCTTGAGATCCCGCTTCACACAATCCACAAAGTGCCTGCAGCCCATTGACAGGCAGCCTCCCACAATCTGCTCTTCTCTGAGGTTGCTCATTCTGCGCAGGCAACAGACCTCGGCTAGTGCCGTGAGCACATTTCAGGAAAAACAGTTGTGGGCAAGCCACTGCTGCCTGTACAAGCTGTAATATCTCTTGAGGGGAACGCAAGGGTCTGTGAGACTGCCCCAGACAGAAGCTTGTCTCCCTGTGATCTGTGACTACTGTGGGAACATGCAGACACAGAAACTGCAGAAAACTGAGGCTATTGGCCCCTGGGTCCCTAAGCTCCTGCTCCATCCAATCCACGGCATGTTAACAGGCAGTTGCCCCTTGCCCTGGGGTGACTCATTCTGCTCAGTCAACAGATATCAGGCAGCAAAGTGAGCAAAGTTCAGAGAATACAGTGATGGGAAGACAGTGACAGCAATGGCTGTCAGCACAAGATACAGTATCATTTGGGTAGATCTCAGGGGTTTTGTGGGCCCATCACAGATGACAGTAGGTCATGCAGTGGTATCTGACTTTTGTGGAAGCCCGCAGTCTCAAAGCTGGCAACAAATCTGGTGCTGTGTAGACCCAATGCCCCACGCCTCACTGAGATGATGCCCACCTAACCCATAAATTACCCGTGACAAGTGGGCTCCCAGTGTTCTCAAGTTTAATGAGATTTCAACAGCAAACAACAGCACTTAGTTCATATGTCCCACGCAAAGCCCATTCATCCCGGAGTAACATTGGGTGGTGGGCTACAAACTCACATTCATGAACTTAAGTAATTCTTAAACAGAGTTCAGGTATTTTTGCAGGCCCGAGGTGGGCAGCAACTGGCCTTGCTACAATTGGAAACTTGTATAGGGAGCCACAGAGACAGCACTGGCATATAAACTGACACTTCAGTGACAGAGGAAAATTTACTCAATAAACCCAGGAGACTCCCAGGGTCCCTGCACCATCCAACATGCATTTCACACAGAGGCTCTTACAGTTTCAGACACTTACAGGCAACTGACAGGTGGTGTCAGGTATTGAGGAGCACTGGTCCCTCTGCTAAATTGCTCTAGGTCAGTGATTAGGGATAACCAGACTGCTGTCTACATCATTGTTCCTTACACTTACCTATAGATCCTGTATAGGCAACAACCATCTGCCTATAGCTCCCACCAGGTAGCCCTGAGTAATCAAAGGCAGTGGCTGACTTTGGTCTACTGGAGACTCTCTCCCAAGGGGCCACAAAAACAACGCTTCCAGAGGCTGGCACTAAATCACAACAGAGCAACTCCTGACTAGTCCCATAAGTGGTACACAGAAAGGGTGGTTGCAAAAAGTACACAAGCCTGCTAGGGCAAATTCCGCTCAGTGGGGTCAGCCCTCAGACAGCATCTCTTACCATGTGGGTGCAGCCAATTGCCACAGTCAGTCAGCCCAAGCGTTAATCCCAACCACTGATGTATTAACACCAATAAAGGCTTAGCTAAAACAGAAGATCTCACACAGCCCACATAAAGATTGTGTCTAGGGCCCCCTGCACAGGGAATCAGGGAGAGTGCGCCACTGGGTCACATAGGAAACCTTCCACATAAGGCCATCTGGCCAAGGCTGAGAGATAAAACAAATATTCCTAACACATAAAAGCGAACACAGAGAGGCTAATGTAATAAGAAAACAAAGAAACATGCCACAAGTGAAGCAACAGGAGAAACTCTAGAAAATAAGCTAAATGAAATGGAAGCAAACAACCTACCAGAGACAGAGTTCAAAACATGGATGGACCTCGAGATAATCATGCTAAGCGAAATAAGCCAGACAGAAAAAGTTGAAAATCACATGATATCATTTATATGTGGGATACAAACCTAAAGGCAGCAAATGAGCAGGGTAAACAAACAGAGACTCATGTACATGGACTATAGACTAGTGGTTACTAGGGGGGTCAAATATAGGGGAGTAGGTGGAGGGCAAAGTGGGTAAAAGGGATCAAATATATGGTAGCTGAAGGAAACTGGACTTTGGGTGATAAACACTGAATAGAAATATAGATGTTAAATTATAATGTATACCTGAAAATTATATAATTGTATTAACCAATGTTACTCTAATAAACTTAATTTAAAAACAGAAGGAAAAAGTGAAGACACTATGAATCTATAATTATTTCAAAATAAAAGGACAGAATATTAAAAATATAATAAAATTAAATTTAAAAAATTATTCTGACAGATAAAAGACATCAAGATAAGAAAATTAGTGAAAAATGGGGGAAAAATTCTTACATTTATTTTGAGAGAATTAAATTAGCATTTTCCAATACATAGTTATTTGTCCTCACACAAAGCCTTCCATAAGACATTCTGCAACAAGCAAAGATTCTTAATAATGATAGTTTTTAAAATAAAAATTTGATTGTTGAATGGTATCTTGACTGAAAGCCACAGAAATGTGAAGCTTTGTGCTGTTTTATTGGCAAGTGTGAGCTCATGAGCCTTTGATCAATTTGCAAGTAGAAAGGGCAGGATTTATTATCTCCACTTAATGATGATGACACTGGCATGCAGCAAGGTTAAGTAGGGAGAATAAAAACTTACAGCCAGTAAGAATTTGAGCCTTCCAAATGACAAATTCAGTTTTGCAACTAGCATGTTTTTAATCTATTTTACATTCTTAATTTAGAATATTTCGATCAATGTAATTTTTTAAAAAAACATTTTCCTATTACATCACTAAAGGTAATGCTACATTCTTTAAAATATTTGTTATAAGTTGTCTGGTATGTCACATCACTTATTAAAAATGTTAATTATCTAATAAAATTAGTTTTTTGAGAAAAATAAATTTAAAAAACCAAAGGTTATAATAAGAGAGAGAGAAGGGCATTATACAATGATAAAAGGATCAATAAATCAAGAGGATGTAACCTAAGTAAACATATATGCACCCAACATAGGAGCACCTATATACATAAAGCAATTATTAACTGACATAAAAGGAATGATCACCAGTAATACACTCATAGTAGTAGACTTTAACACCCTATTGACACCAAGGGACAGATCTTCCAGGTAAAGAATCAACAAGGAATCAAGGGGCCTAAAAGATACACTAGACAAGATGGATTTAATAGGTATTTTCAGAGCATTTTACCCCAAAGCAAAATATACATTCTTTTCAAGTGCACATGAACATTTTCCAGGATAGACCACATTTGGGACACAGAACAAGTCTCCATAAATTTAAGAAGATTGAAATCATATCAATGTCCTTCTTCAATCACAGTGGTATGAAACTAGAAGTCAACTACAAGAAAAAAAACTGGAAAATACACAAACACATAGAGGCTAAATAACATGTTACTAAACAATGAATGGGTTATTAATGAGATCAAAGAAGAAATCAAAAGATACTTAGAGACAAATGAAAATGAAAACACAATTGCTCAAAATCTATGGGACACAGCGAAAGCAGTCCTAAGAGGGAAACTCATGGCAATATAGGCCTATTTCAAGAAAAAGCTCAAATAAGCAATCTAATCTTACACTTAAAAGAACTAGAAAAAGAACAGCAAACAAAGCCCAAAGTGAGTAGAAAGAAGGAAATAATAAAGATCAGAGTGGAAATAAATGAAATAGAGTCTATTAAAACAATACAGGGGGTGGATCCATATTGTAGCAAGTTAGGGCGTCTGCTTTACATGCAGAAAGTCCTGGGTTTGCACCCCAGGTAGAGCCATGGACCATACCCGGGGTGCACCAGGCCCGGGGTGCGCCAGGCCCCAGGTGCACACTGTAAGCATGTGGGAGGAGACGCCCTGCCTTCAGAGCTCCAGTTCTTAAAAAGGGAAACAGCAACATCTATAGGTCAGGGGTGGAAGCGGCGGGGGAGGGATTAAAGAGGGGGAAAAAAATAATACACAAGATTAATGAAACCAAGAGCTGGTTCTTTGAAAGGATAAACAAAATTGACAGACCCTTACTTAGCCATACTCATCAAGGAAAAAAGAGAGAGGACTAAAATAAAATAAAATAAAATAAAATAAAATGAGGAGAAATAACTATGGACTCCACAGAAATACAAAGGATCATAAGAAAATACTATGAGAAATTATATGCCAACAAATAGGATAATCTGGAAGAAATGGACACATTTCTGGAAACGTACAATCTCTCAAGATTGAGTCAAGAAGAAACAGAAAATCTGAACCAACTCATTACCACCAATGAAATAGAATCGGTAATCAAAAACAAAAAGTTTGGACCAGATGGCTTCATAGGCAAATTTTACCAAACTTTCAAAGAAGAATTGATGTCTATTCTTCTAAAAAATTTAAGAAGAGGAAGTCTTCCTAACTCCTTTTGTGAGAGCACCATTACCTTGATGCCAAAACCAGACAAAGATATTACAAAAAAGAAAACTAGGATGATATCTCACTAACATTGATGCAAAAATCCTCAACAAAATATTAGCAAACCGAATTTAGCAATACATTAAAAATATCAAACACTGTGATCAAGTTGGATTTATTCCTGGGATGCAAGGTTTACAATATCTGCAAATCAATTAATGTGATACACCACATTAACAAATCAAAGATAAAACTATATGATCATATCAATAGATGCAGAAAAAGCATTTGACAAAATCAGCATCCATTTATGATAAAAACTCTCAGCAAAATGGGAATAGAGGAGCATACCTCAATATAATAAAGGCCATATATGACAAACCTACAGCTAACATCATACTCAATGGGGAAAGGCTAAAAGCATTTTCCTTAAGATCAGGAACAAGACAAGGATGCCACTTTCACCACTCCTCTTCAACATTGTATTTGAAGTATTAGCCACACAATAAGACAAGAAGAGAAAGAAATGATACCTGAATTGGAAAGGAAGAAGTAAAACTCTAGTTATTTGCCGATGACATGATACTACATATAAAGAACCCAAAAGATTCCACCAAAAAGAATGCTAGAACTGATCAATGAATTTAGTAAAGTAGCAGGATATAAAAGTCATATTCAGAAGTTAGTGGCATTTTTATACACAATGATAAACTTTTGAAAGGAGAAATTAAGAAAACAATCCCATTTACAATTGCATTGAAAACAATAAAATATCTTAGAATTAAATTAACCAAGGAAGTAAAAGACCTATTCTCAGAAAATTATGTATTCAGAAGAGAAGTTGAAGAAGATACAAATAAATGGAAGCATATACCATGCTCGTGGGTAGGAGGACCCAACATTGTTAAAATGGCCATACTACCAAAGCAATCTATAGATTCAATACAATTCCTATCAAAATACCAATGACATTTTTCAGAGAACTAGAACAAATAATTCTAAAATTTATATAGAACAATAAATAAAAGACCCTGAATAGCCTTGGCAATCTTGAGAAAGAGGAATGAAGCTAGAGTATCACACTACCTGATATACTACAAGGTTACAGTAATCAAAACAGCATGGTACTGACATAAAAACAGGTACATTGATCAATGGAACAGAATAGAGGGCCCAGAAATAAATCCACAGCTATACACTCACTTAATATATGACAAAGGAAGTAAGAATATACCATGGGGTAAAGAAGTCTCTTTAATAAATGGTGTTGGGGAAATTGGACAGGTATATGCAAAAAAAAAAATAGAAACTGGACCACCTTCTTATACTGTATACAAGAATAGACTCAAAATGGATTAAAGACTTAAATGTAAGACCCAAAACATTAAAACTTGTAGGAGAAAACCTAGCAGTAAACTCTATGATATTACTAAGAGTAATTTCTTTTCAGATATATTTCTTTGGGCAAGGGAAACAAAGAAAACAAAACAAAAAGACAACCAAATGAATGGGAAACAATATTTGCTTATGATACATCTGATAAAAGATTAATATCCAAAATACATAAAGAACTCATACAACTTAACAACAACAAAAACAAAAAACAAACAATTCAATGAAAAATGGGCAGAACAGATACTTTATCAAGGAGGAACTACAGATGGCCAATAGACATATGAAAAGATGCTCAAGGTCACTAATCAGAGTAATGCAAATTAAAACCACAATGAGATATCACCTCACACCTGTCAGAATGGCTATCATCAATAAATCAAAGAACAAGTGTTGGCGAGGATGTGGAGAAAAGGGAACCTCATACATTGTTGGTGGGATTGCAGATTGGTATGATCCCTATTTACAATAGCCAAGATATGGAAACAACCTAAATGCCTATCAACAGACAACTTTTGAAGAGTTATAGTTCATATATACAATGGAATATTACTCAGCCATTAAAAAAGTCACATCTTACCATTTGCGGATGGTAAGATTTCAGCAATTCTAGGTCCACATGGATAGACCTAGAGGTTATGTTGAGTGAAATAAGTCAGACATAGGTAAATATCATATGATTTCACTTATGTGTGGAATCTAAGGAAAAAAAGTACAAACTAATAAAAAAACAGACTCACAAATATAGACGACAATCCGGTGACGGCCAGAAGGAAGGAGAGTTGAGGGGCTGGGAGAAAGGGGTGAAGGGTTAAAGAAGTACAAATTAGAAATTGATAGATGGTCAAGGGAATGGGGAGCATGGCATAAGGAATGCAGTTAGCAATAATGTATGACTAAGTGGAGAGCCAGAGGAGAGAAAGTGCAATTAGGGGGATTATTTTATAAACTATATAAATGTCTAACCAATGTACTATATACTTGAAACTAATAATAAAATAAAAATTTTTTAAAAGTGCACTGAGAACTTGGGGAAATTTCAAGTGAATTCAAGCCACCTCATGTCATTTATAATTCAATTGACTCCAAAAACTGCATATATAAAACAGATAAAAATGACTAGTTCCTGTAGAAAAAGGATTTGATGCATAAGTACTTTTCTATGTCAGCCATGTTTTTAGGAAAATTTTGAGAGTTTTTAAAGCTCCCATTCACTACTAAAATTTTTTAGAAATGTAGTTCATGAAAATAAAGATCGCTGTAGACCCAAATGAGCTTTATTTTGTGAAAGAAACTGTCTCCAGTTTCAAAACTATACTGTAGAGTTCACTTATTTTTTAATATTTGTTCAATCAAAGCAACAGCATATTTGACTTAATTCCATTATTAAAATTTCAATACTGTGTTATTACAACTAATACCCTGCTGTTCTTATGGTATGTCTTGTTTTATAAAAGCAATTAATTCAGGAAGATGCATATGGAAATAGAATCCTATTACCCTCCACTGCTATTGTATAATATGGTTCTGCTGCTTTAAGAACACTACTCATTTTCCTCTCCCTTTCTCCCCTTTTTCGTCCCTGTCCTCTCCCCTGCCCATTTTAGCAAAGTGCACTAGGCCAACGGGATACAGCGGGAAGGAGTGATATACTAGTTGGACTAAACTTATTTTCTTAAAAACTACTGAATGCAAAACACCCCAGAGTGGAATAAGATCACCTTTAACAATTAAAACATTGATGCGATTTGAATTAACTTTTTAATTCAACAAACATTAGCTGAACATCTGTGTGTTCATGGTTTTAGCATTGGAAATACAAATGTGAACAAGATAGTCCCTAACTCAAAGGGTGCACTCTTTTAAAGTGAAAAACATCATGGGGTGGGAGGAGTGACAGCCAATTTATAGGTGTGGCTGGGTTTAAAAGGATTGAATAGACATTTGCTAGGTGAACCAGGAAAAGAAGCGCTTCCAGATACAGGAAACAGCATGTGTAAGGCAAGAAGATGTGAAATGACAAGATATTTGCAGGAACTCCTAAGGAAATGATGAGGGGAAGAGTAGATGGAAAGTGGCCAGAAATGATGTTGGAAAGTGACAAGAGCTACATCACAAAGGGCAGTGTATACTACTGATTGTTAGGGAGATGTTCTCTCTTGTTGGGCAGAGATGGTATATATAGCCTGGGGAAAATATTTCTGAACTGTGTAATTACTTTGATTCACATTTCATACTTACCAAGTTGTTTTCTGCCTTGGTATTAGAGATACCATGATATCAGAAAAGGGATACTCACAGCAATGAGGGGAAATAAAATGGTAACTGAAAAAATAGAACTCCACTTAAAATTAATAAATTAGAAAAAGAGTACAGAAACAGATCCAAATCTCTTTGGAAATTAATTATGTGATAAAAGTAGCATTTTAGACAAATATACTAGAAAGGATGGACTTTTTAGGAAATGATATTAAACAGTTGGTTAGCCTTTTGGGAAAAAAAATAAAGGTTGATTCCTCATACCAAATTTTCTGTATCTCCTGCAGGGAAGAAGATGGCAGGGTTTTTTTTTTAAAGGAAAATAACAATTTGTTGAAGTTACACCCCTCGCCAAGTACCCTACTACAAAAGAGAGCTTCCTGCTAGTTTGATCAGTGTGCAGTAGTTTTGTAGAAACTGAGTAAGTCTTGGTACAGTGACTGAACCAAGTTTCTAGACCTCTAAAAGTGAGGATCAGACCCTGGACCATTGTGATTCCACCCAGGCAATAGCCCCACTAGAAAGCAGCAAAACTCATTTATCCATTCCTTTAGGAAATATTTATAGTGTACTTACTATGTGCTAGGCACTAGGGAATACTACAGTGAACAAAACAGAAAGAACAGAGAAAAATCTCTGCCCTGATGGTGATTACAATCTAGACCACTTGACGGATATTTCTATTTATTCATTTACTTAGAGATTCATTCAATAAATGTATATTGAGCAGATAATAGGTGCCAGACATTGTATTGGATCAGTAGTTAATTCCAGCATAATCAGAGTTAACAGCCTTAGTGATTTTTTTTAAATGGAGATAAAATTAATCACTTTAACCATTTTAAAGTGTACATTTCAGTGGTTTTTAGTATATTCACAATGTTGTATAACCATAACTATGATCTAATTCCAGAATATTTTCATCACCCCAGAAAGGAACCTCATATCTATTATCCAGTCATTTCTCATCCCCTCTCCCCTAAGCCACTGGCAAACATTAGTTTCCATCTCTATATATTTGCCTATTCTGGACATTGCATATAAATAGAATTATATATGACCTTTTGCGTCTATCTTCTTTCACTTAGCATAATGTTTTCAAGGTTCATTTCTGTTGTGCCATGTATCAGTATTTCATTTCTTTATATGGTTGAATAATATTTCATTATATGGATACACTACCTTGTGTTTATCCACTAAGCAGCGAACATTTGGGTTGTTTCTACCTTTTGGGTGTTATGAATAATGATACTATGAAGGTTTGTTACAAATTTTTGTGTGAATATATGTTTTCACTTCCCTTGGGTATATATCTAGAAGGGGAATTGTGGGGTCATATGGTATCTCTCTATTTAATTGATTCAGAACTACCAAACTAGTTTCCACAGTAGCTTCATCATTTTGTATTATCATTAGCAATGTATGAGAGTTCCTATTTCTCTGCATCCTCAATATTTGTTAACTTCTTTCTTTTTTATATAACCACCCTAGTGGATTTCTGAAGTGGTATCTCATTGTGGTTATAATCCTTTTAATATGCTGCAGAATCTGATTTGCTAGTATTTTCTTGAGGACTTTTGTATCTGTATTCACTAAGGACACTGGTCTGTAGTTTTCTTTTCTGTACTGTCTTTGTCTGGTTTTGGTGTCAGGATAATGCAAGCCTTAGGAATGAGTTAGGTAGTATTCTCTCCGCTTCTAATTTTGGAAGAGTTTGAGAAGGGTTGGTGTTATTTTTTAAATATTTGGTAGAATTGACCAGTATAGACATCTGGTCCTGAGCTTTTCTTTATTAGAAGTGGTTTGATTACTGATTTAGTTTCTTTCCTTGTTATAGATCTGTTCAGATTTTCTATTTCTACTTGAGTCGGCTTTGCTGATTTTTGTTTTCCTTATTTTAAGAAAATGTTTTCAATGTATGTATGAAATCTGCTTTTCATCTCTGAACCTGTCTTGGTTATTTATGTCTCCTCTAGTTCTTGAATAATCCCAGCTGAGGTCAATCAAGGTAATGTTCTGCCTAATTGTTTCAGTTCTTTTACTGTAAATAAGCATTCTTTTTTTAAAACTCTTATTAAAAAAAACATTTTATTCACATTTTCCCATTCTGTTTTTATTCATTTTTTAAAAAATTATTTATTTAAATTAGTTTCAGGTATACAATATACAGTACACTGGTTAGACATTTATATAGTTCATAAAATGATCCTCCCAATTGCTCCCTCCCTCCCCAAGCCCTCCACCTAGCCATCATATTAATGCTAACTGCATTCCCTCTGCTGTGCTCCCCATTCCCATGACCAACTATCAACTACTAATTTGTACTTCTTTAACCCTTCACCCTAAACATTCTTTTTATAGTCTGTTTAGTGTCATTTTTTTTTACATTTTTGTATACTTTGTTGATGATTTCTCAGTTTAAAAAGTGGTATTGATTTTGTTGGTTATTTCTACTGGTTCTTGCTCTTGAAGTCATTGTATGCTTGGCCATTTTTGACTGTGTTGCTCATTATGTTTAATTTTTTGTTGGTAAGAATAATTTAAGATAAAGAATAAAGGCCTCTTCCTCCAAAAAGGATATATATTTGTTTTTGTCAGGGTACCAACAATATGATGCTGCCTTAAGTCTAGGTTCTCTGAATGACTCATACAATCAGACTTGGTCCATGTAAAGATTGTCCTAATTCAGGTTCACTCCTTCCTTGAGGGGTAGCACTCTGGCATCCTATATTATTATGGAGAAGGTTTCCAATATGTGGGAGCTCTGGGCTTTGACTTCTGTCCTGCTACCACTTGTCCTGTGAATTTTCAAAGTCAAAATTCAAAATTTGAGGTATTGTCAAAAATCCTTAGTGAAAAAGTTGCTTTTTGTTCTTATTTACCTCTTTGGGGAATATTTTCCCTTTTATTTTAGCTTGGTAATTCTGTACTGTCCTGTCAGTTCTTTCATGTTTTTAAGATGGTGATTTTTCTATTTTATCCAGCTTTTTCAATTGTTTTCAGTAGGAGAGTTGTCCAAATAATCTAGCCCTCAACTACAGAATTAGGAAGCTAGCATTTAATTTGGGTTAATTTTATTTTCCATCTCTACTGCTTAAGGAGGAGGCCATTTTTGTGTGACCTTTCAGGCTCAATTCCTCAGACAGGAGAAGATGAGAAGACACATTTCCAAAACAAAAAGAAGTAGTTATAAGGCAAAGGACAATCCCTCAGGGCAAAAAAAAAAAAATCTGCAGAAATGTAAGGTGAACTCTAATTCAAAAACCCCAATGAATTTTGCAACAATTTCTATTACCAAACAGAACTCAGTTAATCAGTTTAAAAAACATCTTCATTCATGTTGCTTCATAATTTCCTTGAAGAACAAATTATCATTACTTACTCTGCATGTATGGAACTGAAGGGCTGATTTAAGGTTTCTCCACAACTCTCCCCAAAACGAGTAGCTTGAACTAAAGATGAATTCACATTTCTACTTCCCAAGATCTCTGCTTGTATATTTTAAGTAATGGCTTTCTCAACTTTTATCCACCAATATTTTCAACAAAAAATTCAATGTGTTATTATTTATTCTAGACACCTTGTTAACTTTCCATCAAAACAGACAGATTCCAACTTATCCTTCCTCTGTCTTTCCCCTTCCTCACCTTGGATAGTTTAAATGAAACAAGAGTTGATGACCTACAATGCTGCCTTTCATAAAAGCTGCCAGCTGCTAAATAGGTTTTGCCAACATATTTGCTTATAAAAACAGGCACCTCTATGGCAATATTTTATTCCAATGATGCTTTTTCCATTCTGCCAGTACCTGCCAGAAATGCAATCATTTTGGTTGGTGGCCCTTAGTACAATGGGGTCAGTGTTCAACTTTACATTTTTAGTATTGTGTTTTGACTGGCTAAGAACTCCAAGCTGAGGTGTTTTAACACATCAGAGTCTCTGAATCTCTTATAAATAAGGGATAGGATAGTACTTGAAGGGACTCGCTATTGGTTTTTAAATCAGTGCTCACTGTCCAGCGAGTTTTTATTTATTATTTGATAGAAGTACAGAGTGTTTCAAAGAAGCATTTTAAAATACTGAATTTTAGAGCAATTTGTTTTGATACATGGAAGTTTGTATATTGGGTTTATGATGGGGAATGGAGTGAGAGTGGCTGTGTATAATAGAAAGTGTACTAAAAAGGAGGATGATGGGAAGGAGGAAGACAGCTACTTCTTAAGCAGAGGAGAAGAATGGATAATTTGGTTAAAGTTGGACACCTGCCTCCTCCTATCCCCTCAAGTTTGCAGAGACAATTAGTTGAGGACATACTAGTTTATAATACAGTAACTAATAACTCCCAGTGTTAGTGCCTTAATACAAGGAAGATTTATTTGTCTCTCATATTCAGCATATGTCTGAGCAACTTTCTAGCACTACTGTTTCTCAATATGGTAACTATACCATCCAGGCTGCTGGGGCTTCACCATCCAATTGCACAACTTAAACATATGGTTGTTTTAAACCTGATTTATGTAACATGGGAAGAAAGACAGTTTGAGGATCTTGCACAAGCAATTAAATAGCAGATTATAGAGGTGGTAGAGAGCACTTCAGCCCACAACCCACTGGCCAAACTTGCCACCATAGCCTTGACCAACTTCAGGATGGATGGGGAAGTGTAATTTCCTATGTGCTCAGAAGGAGAGGAGAACTAACATTAATGAGCATTATAAGTCTCAGCCACAGAGATGTACACCTTTTCTTGTCTTGCAAGTCATTGTGTCATAAAAAATGTGGTTCTTAGTTACAGAATACAAGCCTGTCCAATGTATGGCTATGGCACACTGTGGAGAGGAAGGAACCATTTGTCTTTAGAAAAACTTACTCCTACTCCTGAAAGAAGGACATGTAAAATAACACCCCATTCTTTTGGGTTTTCACAGACTACCACAAGAATGTGTTGAAATGAAAAAAAGTTTGTCAATTACTTTTATGTGTCAACTTGACTAGACTATGGTACCTAGTCGTTTGGTCCAACACTAGTCTAGACATTGCTATGAAGATATTTTTTAAATGTGATTAACATTTACAATCAGTTGACTTTAAGTAAAGCAGCTAACCTTCCATAACGTGGGTGGGCCTCACCCAATCAGCTGAAGGCCTTAACAGCAATGACCAAAGTTTCCTAAAGGAGAAGTAAATTTGCCTCAAAGCTGTAACACTGAAATTCTGACTGAGTTTCCAGCCTGCTGGCCTGTGCTGCAGATTTCAGGTTCAAGACTGCAAGATCACTTCTTATCTAAATTTCTAATCTGTCAGCAGTCCCTACAAATTTCAAATTTGTCATCCCACAAAACTATGTAAGCCAATTCCTTAAAGAAATCCACTCCTCCCTCTCATTCTCTCTCCTCTCTCTCTCATTACACACACACACACACACAAACACACACACACACACACACACATGCACTCATCCCCATTGGTCCTGTTTCTCTAGGAGACCTTGATTAATACAAATAGCCCTAGTAAAGTTTTCTTTACATAAGATCCCAATAAAATCCTATAACTAATAACTATGCTTTAAAGTATTAAACAAATTGGCGAATCATTCTTAGTCCAATATCCTCTTGAAGTTCTCTGGGACGACTCCAGCAAGAGTTAAGAGAAGAAGCGCTTAGAACCTTGGATTCCTTGGTAGGGAGATGGGGTGTATGAAATGTTATAGTAAAGATACTTCAAAAGGCTATTTGTAAGGGGTGTTGATCATATGCATTTAAGTGGAGTCACAAAATTATTCAGTGAAAGTTTAAGGATCAGCCAGTTTGCTGAAACTATAACTTTCTCTAACTAGCAGATCATATGCCATGTAACTCTATCATGGAGGTTGATTTTTTTTTCATCAAAATGCATCTTTGTCTCTTTTTGTGTGATTCCATGAACTCTGAATTTCTTTTCTGTACTGTTTATTATGAATGAGTTTGTATGTGAAGTGATTTTGCCTTAAAAATGTTTGTTTATTACAAATAAAAAACTTCATTTGAGAGAGGAAAAGAAGTGCCTCGCAGGCAGTTCTTATGTAGAACCCAGGTTGAGAAATGTATACGCCCCTTAGAGCAGTGCTTCTCATACATTAATGTGCATACAGATCCCAGAGGAGCATGTTAAAATGCAGATTTGTCTGGGGTGGGGCTGGGGATTCTGCATTTCTAACAACTTCCCAGGTGATGTCAATGCTGCTGGTCCCTGGACCACACATCATGTAGTAAATCTAGATGATTCCACCTATGACTATGATTCTAATCACTACTTATGCTGATAACTCCAGAATCTCTATCTTCCATCGAGGTCTCTGCCATTTTTAACTCCCCCATTCCTCCCTCGCTTAATAAATGGCACCACTCATTGCTCAAGCCAAAGACCTGTCATCCATGATCTCTCTTTCTTCCTCTTTTTTCTAATTGATGACCAAATCCTGTCAAGTTTACTTTCAAAACACCTCTCAAATTCATCATCTTTTCTCAGTCTCTACTAATATCTAATACCTTTTCCTAGGCCACTATCTTCTCTTGCCTAGGCCACCAAACACTGCTCTCTAGCTGGGCTCCCTTCTTTTACTTTTGCCTTCCTATGATCCCTTTTCTATGAATCCAGACTCATCTCTCTAAAATGTGAACCTGTTCATGCCACTCTCCTGCTTAAAACTTCTAATGCCCTCAAAATAAAGTCCAAATTCAGAATCCATGGTTTACAAGACTCTCCAATAACTGTTCCTTGATTATTTCTCTACCTTTATGTCCCATTAGTCTCCTGTTCCTCTCCTGCACTCTAAAATCTTGCTATACAGTCCTTTTCTAGTTCTTGAATTGAGTGTTTTATCTCCATGCTTTGCACATACTTTTCACTCTGCCTAAGCATTCTTTTTCTGTCTCATTCATTGGGCAAACTCCTATTTATCCTTCAGGCTTCAGCTTAGATATCACTAGAATCTATCCTAGAGTCACCTAAGTTGTGCAGAGTGCCCCTTCTCTGAGTTCCCAAAGCTCTCTGTATTCTCTTATAATAGCAGCACCTTCATGGTATCATAATTAACAGTTTACTTGTCTCCCTCACTTGAATATGAGTGCCATAAGGGCAGGGACCATGTCTGTCTTGACTAGTACTCAGCACATGGCTTAGCAATTAATGAGTATTCATAAACATTTAGGAATGAATGAGTAAGTAAAGGAATAAATGAACATCAGACATTCTGTATCTTCTGATGTCAAGATTCTACTGGTGCCTCAGTCTCCAATTTTTCCTGGGAAGAAAGGCCCACCAATCTTGTTTGATTTGCCTCAGGCATGCAGTGCAATCTCTCAGAGACGCACATGGCCAAGCAGCCAAATTCAAGGGTTGAGGATTGGGGCAATAGGGTAGTGGCGGTGCTCATGTTCCTGGTGGATTAGTAATATTGCCTTTGTAGCCAAAGGCTGTTTATTTTGTACTTAAAATTATGATTTTACTTAATATCACATCTATCTCTCTCAAGTGGAAAGTCAATTCCATGTGAACTGGTGCCAAGTTTTCTACCACTTTTGAAGACTTCCAACTTTGCTGGCTCCATGCTTAACACCTGGCAAGCAGCAACCTCAGAGGCTGATTGAAAGTTTGTGTGCAGGGAGATTTAATGTTTTGTTTAGCTACCCTTGCCAAAGGTGACAGAGTTTGGCTATGCATTAGTTGCTGATGATTTTGAGGCTCATTGGCAAAGATAACCAGACTAAAAGTGTGTTCTTATTCTTGTTTTATAGAGGTAAGGGGTGTCCTCTTGAATGAACTCATTACCATATGCTAATATTGGGTTATTGTTACAACTTTGTTGTGGGAATAAAGTCTTCCCAGGTCAACTACTGAGTCTCATTGGAAAATCCCAGCAGCCACTTCTGAAAAGAAAAAGGGCACTTCACATCTGTGGAAAGAGATTACTCTTGTCCAACCCTTGGAAATTTCTCACTATGCATAATTAATGTCACAGTTTTGATTTCACTGTGCCTTTTAGTCTTCTCCATGGGTTTGACCAACCACAGACCTTTGACAACTTACTCCAGAGAACCTGTGGATTAATTTATATGTTGTGTCCTAGAAACACTGAGATACGCAACATACAGTCAAAATTCAAAGGTGTATGATGAATTAACCTGAGGTTCAACACAAGGGTTGCAGAATTCTTTAGTAAATAATCTATAAATAAACATTTAGGTGTGTTAAAGAGATCCTAAGCTGAATCCTTTTGTACATTAGATAATTCATGCACTGTGAATAAGGAAACATACTTAATCTAGTTTAATAATTTGCATTTTTCTTACCGATTTTTTCTAAGATCAGGTACAATAATATTGAGAAATCACCTGTTATGTATTTTTTTTGTAAGTCTCAATCACCCAATCTCTAATATCTAGTTTCAAACCAATGTTGCAGACATTAATGCTATTAAGCAAGTTTTTCTCCTTGGGGACATGGTCGGATTTCATTTCCTGGCCTCTTTGTGTTTAGTTGGAGCCATGTGAGTTGTGAGTAGTTGCTCCATATTGAGTGTTTTTGTTCCCTCAGAATTCATATGTTAAAGCCCTAAAATCCCCAATGTGATGGTATTTGGAGATTGGGCCTTTGGGAAGTAATTATGTCATGCAAGTAGAGTCCTCATGAATGGGACTAGTGCCCTTATAAGAAATGACATGAGAAAATAAGAAAGAAGAAAGAATAACAAAAGGAGAATGAGAAGAGGTAGAGGAAAAAGGAAGAAGAAAAAGAAGAGACACAAGACAGATGTTCTCTCTCTGCCGTGTGAGAACACAAGAAAGTGGCCATCTGCAAACCAGGAAGAAGGTTCTCACCAGGAACCAAATCAGTTGGCACCTTGATCTTGGACTTCCCAGAATGTAGAACTGTGAGAAATAAATTTTCTGTTAAGCCACACAGTCTATGGTATTTTGTTTTAGCAGCCCAAGCTAAGACAGTGGTAATGATATGTCACTTCTAGACCAGGGCACTTAGTTGCCAATGGTAGACTCTCTGGAGCTCTCGTCCCATCAGGCTGGGTCCGTAAATGATTATAATAAGCAGAGACCCCTGCCAACTCATGACAAACATGATGCGTGAGTGAGAAATAAATATTTCTTATTTTAAGCAGCTGAAATTTAAGGGTTGTTATTCCAGCAGATCTTAGCCTATCCTGATTGTGTGTGGCATGGGATAGGTATTGCATGGGCCTTGCTTCCATACAAAGAAGAAATCAGGATGTTAATCTTTTTTAAATTAAATGTATTGGAGTGACATGGCTAATTAAATTATTTAGGTTCAGGTGTAAATTCTATATGTCCATCACATATGATATGTGAAAAGTCAAATCTTCTTATATCACATATTTTGACCCCCCTTATTACTATCCCCTCCCCACTTTTCCCTCTGGTAACCACTAAACTGTTGTCTGTGTCTATTTTGTTTGTTTTATTCATGTGTTCCTTTCAGTTTATATCTTACATATGAGTGAAATCATATGGTTTTTTCAACTTTTCTCTGACTTATTTCACTTAGCAGGATCTTCTCAAGATCCATCCTTGTTGTTGCAATGGTAATATTTCATTTTTTTCATAGTCGAGTAATAGTCCATTGTATATATGTACCATGTCTTCTTTATCCAATATCTGTCCAAAGGATACTTTGGTTGTTTCCATGTCTTGGCCATCGTGAATACTGCTACAATGAACATGCACATATCTTTATAGATAAATGATTTCAAAGTTTTTGGGTAGGTACTCAGAAGAAAGATTTCTGTCATATAGCATTCTATTCTTAATTTTTTGAGGAATCTACATCCTTTTTCTACAGTGCTGTACCAATTTACACTCTCACACCAGCAGTGTATGAGGGTTCCTTTCCCCCTACAACCTCTCTCCAACACTTGTTATTACTTGTCCTTGTTGATAATAGTCAATCTAACAGGGGTAAGGGTGTATCTCATTGTGGTTTTGATTTGCATTTCCTTAAAAGCTAGTGAAGTTGAGCATCTTTCATATATCTGTTGGCCCTTTATATGTCTTCTTGGGAGAAGTGTCTGTTCAGTGTCCTCCACTCATTTTTAATTGGATTGTTTTTGTTGTTGTTTTGAGTTTATGAGTTCTTTATATTTTGGATATTAGCCCTTACTGGAGGTGTTATTTGCAAATATCTTCTTCCATTCAGTGGTTACTTCTTTTGCTGATGGTTTCTTTTGCTGTGCAGAAACTTTTTAGTTTGATATAGTCCCGTTTATTTTTATTTTTTTGCTTTTACTTGCCTTTGAGGTCAAATTCATTGAAATTCTAATACCAAGTCCATAGTTTGGTACCTATGTTTTTATTCTACATACATTTTTTGTTTCAAGTCTTTATTTAGGTTTTTGATCCATTTTATGTTCATTTTGGTATATGGTGTGGAAAACATTATATAGTTTCATTCTTTGCACGTGCTTTCCAATTTTCCCAGCATCATTTATATGAGAGGTTTTTGTTTCTTCATTGTATATGTTTTGGCTCTTTTGTTGAAAACTATGTGAGTTTATTTCTGGACTCTCAATTCTGTTCCATTGGTTATTGTCTCTGTTTTTCTTCCAATATCATGCTGTTTTGATTCTTGTAGCTTTGTAGTATAATTTGAAGTTAGGCAGTGTGATGTCTCTGTCTTTGTTCTTTTTTCTCAGGATTGCTTTAGCAATTCAGGATCTTTTTATGCTTCCATATGAATCTGATGATTTTTTTGGTTCTATTTCTTTAAAAAATGCCATTGGGATTTTGATGGGGATGGTATTAAATCTGTGTGATGCTTTTGGGTAATAAGGTCATTTTAACTATATTGATTCTTTCAACCCATGAACACCGAATGTCTTTCAATTTCTTTGTGTCTTCTTCAATTTCTTTTTTAAAATGTCTTGTAGTTTTCAGTGTAATAGGTCTTTGTTAAGTTTATTCCTAGCTATTTTATCCTTTCTGTTGCAATTGCAAAAATGAATTTTTTTTTATTTCTTCCTCTGAAATTTCATTATCCTGAAAGCAATGGATTCTTGTACATCGATTTGTATCCTGCTACTTTAGTGTATTTGTTTATTGTTTCCAATAGTTTTTTGGTGACATCTTTAAGGTTTTCTATATATAAAAAATTATGTTGTCTGGAAAAAGTGACAATTTATGCTTCTTCATTCCCCAGTTTGAATGTCTTTTGTTCTCTGCCTAATTGCTCTAGCTAGGCCTTCCAATACTATATTGAATAAGAATGGTAAGAGCATGCGTCCTTGTCTTGCTCCTGATCTTAGAGGAAAAGCTTTTGGTTTTTTCACCATTTAAGTATATTTAGCTGATGGTTTGTCTTATATGGCCTTTTACTTCTTTTTATTTTTTATGTCACTTTGTTTTATTTATTTTTCATACTATATATACATATTTTTTAACATTTTCTTTTTAAATTTTCCTCTCTCCCCCTTCCCCCTCCATTCTAGTCAATTGTACATGTCCACGAGTCTCTGTTTGTTTGTCCTGTTCATTTGTTGCTTTTAGGTTTATATCGCACATATGTAATATCGTGTGATTTTCAACCATTTCTGTCTGGCTTATTTCACTTAGTATGACTATCTCGAGGTCCATCTGTGTTGTCACAAATGGCAGAATTTCATCTCTTCTTATGGCTGGCTGAGTAATATTCCATTGTTATATATGGTACCCTGCTTCTTTAGCCAGTCATCTATCGTGGGACGCTTTGGTTGCTTCTATGTCCTGGCCACCATGAATAATGCTGCTATGAACATCGGTGTGCAAATATCTTTTCGATATGAGTTTTCAAGTCTTTGTGGTAAATAACCAGTAGAGGGATTGCTGGATCATATGGTAGGTCAATTCTTGTTTTTTTGAGAAACATCCATACCGCTTTCCATAGTGGCGGTACCCTGGATTTGCAGTCCCACCAGCAGTGTATGAAGGTTCCTATTTTTCTGCATCCTCTCCAACATTTGTTATTATTTGTCCTGTTGTAACAGCTACTCTAACAGTGTGAGATGGTATGTCATTGTGGTTTTGATTTGCATTTATTTTTGCTCTTACTTCCCTTGTCTTCGATGGTCAAATTCACAGAATCCTCTTTAATTCCAAGGTCCTTGAGTGTAAGTTTCCTATGTTTTCTTCTATGCATTTTGTTGTTTTATGTCTTATATTCAGAGTCTTTTGATCCATTT